>OY292503.1:7115035-7715035 GCA_958496325.1 Nomophila noctuella | reverse complement strand
GAAACTAAAAGAGTATTGATTTGATAACACAAAAATGTGACGTCACAATTGTGTTTTCCATACAGTTTTTCCTACAAGTTTACGTTTTTGACATTTAATAAAAGAAGGTGATTTGACCTGTCAGTCAAATACCGGATTGCAACTGACTTACAGTAAGGCGCCTGGGTGCTTTCGGAGTAACTTAAAATGGAGTATTCCCTGATCGCTGGCGTTACGTATACAGCGTTTTAATGCACGTTAAGAACATACTTGATTTGTAAGAGAGGAATTATTGGTCTATACTTGAAGCTATTAGTCGAAGTTGAAAAGAAATTGGTTCTAAGATTACAATTATATTGCTCTCAACATTTAGAAATTTAAATGAAATGAAAAAGATATTTCATTCCTGTCAACTTCATACACCGTCTTCATAGAAACTGCAGACAATACATCTGGCGCGCAAGAAACTCACAGAACTGTTTCCAAAATTCAAATTCGTACTTCGTGCCTCGTAATTCAAATTTGGAACACCACGGCCGATTACCTCACTGTAATCCCTCGCCCTGTCGGCGTGAGCGGCGCGCGGGGGGAGGGGCGACATCACAAAGGCGCGGCGAAAAAATATAGATAAGCCGCCATTGCGGCCGTCAGGGCTGCTGCTCCGTCGATCGAGGTAAATATTTGATTGGACGATCTCTTGCTGTGGGGTGTAGAATTCGGCTGCTTATACTCGTAGGAAAGGCATCTGTTAACTGAACGTCGGCGATTATTTAACTATGTATGTAGTTTTCTAGCAACGCCTCGTCTAGTAGTGGTTTAAGTACGGAACCGTGATGGCGCTGGCGTCTTTGGTTTGATTCCCGAGTCGCGAAAAACTTGTGTCTGTTTTGCCGAACACTTTGATTTACAGCGCGCATTGGTCACCGCACTTGATGGTTGAAACAATCCCCGTCTTTGTTATCCCAACTAATATTATAAATGCGAAAGTAACTCTGTCTGTCTGTCTGTCTGTCTGTCTGTTACGCTTTCCCGCTTAAACCTCGCAACCGATTTTGATGAAATTTGGTACAGACAATCTTTAGACCCTGAGACAGAACATAGGCTACTTTTTATTTCGAAAAAAAGAAATCCACGCGGACGGAGTCGCGGGCGGCCGCTAGTAATAACATAATTTAAAATGATGCAAAGCTTGCAGTGGGACATTACTTAAATACTGACTACGCTGGATCATGGACCCGAAGTGGATCTTGACCTTCGACACGAGATGTCGGCAGTGGAAGATTAATAGGCATTATTCTTTGTTTTCTACAAAAACTTTTCGAATTTAGAAAATCTGATGATGTAAAATTTTATGTCGTAGGTCGATAACAGCCTGCCAAAGGAAAATATTTTGATCGAGTTTATATATTACGCCTACCAGTAGGTAGACTTTGTTAATACAAGGACGAACTAAACGATCGGGCGCTTCACACGTATTGTTATTATAACCACAGCCAGCCCTGTCCCGAGCCGGCGGGCCGCGTGTCAAACGCAGATGGCAGAGGCTCGCCCCGTACGTGCGAAGCGACGGTCGATACCTTTACATGCTCGCCTTTGAGTTATTTGCTAATGAATAACAGGTTGACGGATAGGTTAGCGCAGTTTTTATGTTTTTTTTTAACTTAGAACAGCAGATAAAATATTAAGGTGTTTAAAAGTTTATTAGTATTAATGAGAAGAGAGAAAAAGGTGTCAATGACTCCATGATGAATGATAGGCCTGTATGGAAGAAAAGAAGCCAACATATTACGCCTACCCCCGGTAGACTGGGCACAGGGCAGGCAAATGATGATGATGAGAAACTTTATCAGATAAAGACTTGCTCGGAAAAGTGGATTAATTAGTAAGACTATGCTTAGATTTGCTTAATAAAATTAGCATCGTAATAATTGCTATGAAAGTGGGAAAAGTAAGATGCGAAAAGATGAACTTTATAAAATGTTGATATTTTAAGAGATCTCCTAAAAGGTTTATTAGAATTATTAGAGGAAATGAAAGAACAGTGTCCTTCTTCTTACTGTTTTTTTATCTAATTTATATCTATTACATTTTTACACTCTGCGACTTACTATGTGATTACTGGATCAGTAAATAGAGTATTCACATCACTTTAATAACAGACCTAACACCAACGGACGTGCTTACAACTTAACCACACTTTACAAAAACAGAGAAGAAATTCCAAAGGAAAATATAAACGCTTAAAAATATCTCAACAATTTTTTTCCTGCCAGCCCTAGACAATTTCCTTCGCCGACCGACGACGGGTCATGTTAGCAGACGGCACTCGGTAACCCGCAACCGCGCGGGCCGAGAACCGTGGGCGTAACTTAGGTGTGAAGTGTGGAGCGGGCCGTCCGGTACGACTGGCGACTTTTAGATTCCTTCGTCATGCATTTGCGTGAGAAAAAAAAAGTTGCGACTAGGAATAGCTTGTGGCAGTGCAGTGCCAGTGCCAATGCTAATGCTAAATTGGACTTGCGAATATCGATGATTCTCTATCTCATTTGAGTTGGGGACAAAAATATTTGAAACAAAGTTACAGAAAATGTATGAGGCGGACCGCAGTTTTCTCTGTTCTATATTTACACCCGACCAATTTCGCTAGATTTCGAATTAAGAATGCGGTATGAGCACCTTAATCCTTTTGTATCCGATTTTTTTTCTTAATAACTCACTATGTATAAACCAAATTCGTTAATTGCATTTTTTGACGTATTTAAGGTAAATTATTTCAAAGAAGTTTCACTGGATCTATCATTAATATTGATTAAAACAACAAAAACAAAAAACAAAAAAGCCGCATCCAGCCCAACAGAGATGTCAATTTTAACCGAACGCAGTCACCGAAATGATCGATACAGTTGATACGAAGTACCAGGGCGGCATAATGTGACAGGAGGCGAGCGGTACATCGATTGGCTTTATCAGCTTGGACGCGGCCCGTGGTCGCCGTAATGGGACGGCTACATGGCTGGGTCGACGATACGTGGTTGTATGTATAGCTATAGAATTGTACCTATACAAGTTTGTATAATAAAATGGTGATACTGAAAAATATCTACTCGATAAGTTCACAAATCTATAGAAAAAAAGACTACAATAAACCGCTTCTTTTCCGCAGTGTAAGCTTGTCCAATGCTAAAAAAACTATTTTAGTGCAGGCACGGCAACTATCTTTTGTCGTAATTTTAGGTATTTGCCGTACAAAGAAATAAGTTTTCCAAATAAAATAGTTCGGTTTGCAATCCGCGGTAGCACGAAATGCACTGTTTAAACTGCATGATTTCTCGTGAAGTGTCCTTCAATCGGCCGTATTGGCTGTCATTAGGTGAAACAACCGATCGACTGCTAAATAAATAGACATTAAAAAAATACTACCTTTTCTGACGTTTCCAGTATGAAATGACATTGACTGTATTGCGGTATGTTGTGTTTATGTACAAACACGATGACGTAAATCGAGTAATTTGTCTATTCGATAACAGAACGGAGTGTGCACTGAACCAGTCTTAATAGTACATGGTTACTACCAGGACGGCATGATTGGATGCTGGTGTTTTTAGCAACGGCCGACGCGGTGTTGCATGACTTCCGACTACGATCATCAATTACCTAATTAATGCATATTTTATCCAACAGGTGGCTCTTCAACTAATATGACGTAATAACCAACTGCCGGACAGAATCCTTCTTTGACATATTAAGTCGTACAGGTCATCATAATATTTTTATACTTTGTTTCATCATTTTAATAAAATCTGAGTTGTATGAAATCCTACAAGTAATTTGTCATTCAGGAAATAGCCGTCCGTTTCTTAATTTTATCAAGTAAGCTGTATACAACCAAAACTACTTTAGCGGCAAAACCTTTTGGGTCAGACAGAAATGGCCCGTCAGAGATTCATCTGGGCGTTGAATGGAACACCGCCCAGCGCCATCGCGCCACCCATATTAGACCAGAGACTAAAATACAAAATATCATAAGATACCAGGGCGGCATAACATGACGAGAGGTCGGCCTCATCGATCGCTGTTATCGGTCGTATCGTACGTAGGACGCGGTGCGCTCCCCATTGTTCTCGTTTTTGCTAACGTCCAGCGCATATAAATTGAATGGGCGCGTTTGTTTAAAATTTCACACGGGCGGTATTGTCATGCGCTGTATCGGTATGCTCGCGGTGTTCTACCGGTAACCGGTAATGTTGGTTAATAATACACCGAGTATTTTACTCGAAGCCAAAGACAAGACTCGCGTTTGAATACGGAAGTTTTTTTTTTAATTTTGGAGTTTATGAGGTCAAGGAACATGGTAGAAAGTCCTACATGGAGCCGTAATACAGTCAATTGATTTTTACAGGTGGATTGATTCAAAAGCAGACTTATGAATGGCACAATATGCACGATAGGTATACGTGGTGGATGGAACACTGAGTGGGTATTTCGATTCGAAGTCGGGGCGGGCTGCAAGTAATCAATAATTTGCAAAAAAAAACATAGCACTTCCAGAATATCCTGTAAACCCGAAAACCCTTAAAGACCCGTAAATAAATTATATTGTTGAACCGTTTCAATATTTTTACGCATTAAACAAACCCCGCTATTTTTGATATTCCAAAAACAAATAGGCATTCCATTTTGACTGAACTAATAACGACCGATGTTTACAATTAATACTATTATCGAATTCGCAGAATTTATCTACCAGTGCGTATTTTAGTACACACCAGTGCATTACATATTCGGTCAGCAAAAAGCCAGTACAGATTTTTGACTGTGGGCATAACCCCCTATCTAGTGGGAGGCCTATGTCCAGTTGTGGACTGGGAAAGGCCTAATATAATCTGACAAGACCGCGGTACGATCGACGAAAAAATAAGGAGCGAAACAAATGACTTGGAACGCTATTTGGCGCCTATACAAATGTTTTCTTTTCTTATAAACACACTTACGACTAACTACTACTCGAAACATTACCTAAATGAGAAGTTTCGTAAATGTAAGATTTTGTTGGTGTAGTGTATGATGCGGTTCATAGATCTTTGAACCGCCTACGTTTTAGCTAGGCGTTCGAGTTTAAACAAGGAAATAATAGCAAATGCGAGCGCTTCTTTGAACAATGAACTGAAATCTCTAACAGCGTTATGCACGCCTGGTAGAGTGGTGGCACAAATCACCTGTTCTTTGATCTCTGCTACTTCGGCTCAAGAGGGAGGATCGCTTGGCTCATCAGATCCACCAATGGCATTGACAGGCTTGATAACAAACAAAGATTATTTAGACATGCCCTCGCCATACTTCGACCCGCTCTGAAATTGACACAAAATTTAAAGCGACGGTCGCTTCTTATCGCAGTGCAGCATTGATAAACGTACGACATGTCAAACAAAATAATGCCACAGTTTTATGGTGTCGGGGCATTTCTAACGATTTAAATCTATGCATACAAAGTACTTGTTGCACAGATACTAGCTAGCGTCGGAACACAAATTGCTCCCACTACGTAAAATGTTCAATCGCACCTCCGCGTTAGTAATGCATTCCTAGTACTTCTGTACAAGAAATCACCTGTTTCTTTGAATGTGATTCATCTCGCTCGACGGAGTTCTTGCTCTTTTACTTGTTCGTGATTGAAAAGAGACGAAGTGTCTTCCGTTACCAGCATCTAGCGCCACTGCGCCACTAGGTATTTACAAAATGGGCTTTTTCTAAATGCTAGTTGCAATCATTTTTAGTGCCATGTAATGTTTATTTGGAATTTCTTTAAAATACAGCTTAAATTAATTATTGCAACCGCGTAACTTGTTTTGTTTTTTCTTCAAGACTTGATTCTTATTATCTTGTACCAATGTCTTTTACAGTTTATTTTGTGCCTGAAGAAACATAGGTCCATGGCAACTTGATGTAAATAGTTTAGAAACGAGAGGAAACACTTTAATATTTTTAAATAATAGGACAGAGACCCGCATATAACTTTGTCTGCCTGGCCGTGTTTGCTAAGTTCTGTATGCTCAGCTCAAATTATAGGCTCAAAAAACCGTTGGATGTCACCGAGGTTAAAGGGAAAAATAGGCAAATGTACTAAAGTGTGCAACTAGACTTTCTTAGTATTTGATTTGCTAGTAGTTTTTATTAGCATTATTATTGTTATTAAGTAAATTTATACCTTATCGGTCGTTTTCGACTCTGTTATTAATTAGTTAGTACACGTGAATGTGAAGTTCGTTTGAAAACGAGCTAGGTCATTATTTTATGACTGGTCAACAAAACCTTTCAGTCTAATTTTGTGAAATACCACAATTTATATAGGGATGGAACTTTATTCTAAGAACGTCAATCAAAAAACATACTGATGAGTTGAATTGTCACTGAATTTTCAGAAATGAGGTAATAATTTTAATATTAAATTACAATCAAAATTCAAATTTCTCGGAAAATCATTGATTAACTCAAATTAGTTTTCAATTGCGAATTCCGATTGACCAATTATTATAAAAAAAATAGGGAAACGCTAAAGTGTAACTGAGAATTGATTAAAATAGTCAGGTATAGGTATATCGGTAAGTAAACTACAATCTACTTATATGCATTACTAGCGGCCGCCCGCGACTCCGTCCGCGTGGATTTCGATTTCCAATAGCCTAAAGCCTTCCTCGTCAAATGGACTATCCAACAAAAAGAATTTTTCAAATCGGACCAGTAGTTCCCGAGATTAGCGCGTTCAAACAAACAAACATACAAACAAACAAACAAACATACAAACAAACTCTTCAGCTTTATATATTAGTATAGATTATCTATATCTATACTAAAGTATAAAGGGGAAAACTTTGCTTGATTCGATAAGTTCCGAATTTAGTAGGTATTTGAAATAGGCTAAAATGCTACGTTACTAACTTCTACAGATGTCAAAAGTCAAGCCTTGGCAGTAGCGATCTCCAGTCGTCATTCAGATAAAGAAATTAACACTAACAATAAGAAATATCATTTTGAACGTTGGTATTTTTTTACAAGATGATAATATATGTCCCGTACCCTGCACATTAAGTTGCCTCCGTAAATTAAACACCTAATTATTGACGGGCCCGCTGGTATTATGGTCAGAGACCCTGGCTACAAAACCAAGGGACGCGGTTTCGAATCCCGCTAGGGGCAAATGTTTGTGTGATGGTGATGAACATCGGCATTTGTGCCCGAGTCGTGAGTCATGGATGTATTTAGTATTAGTAGTATTTAGTAAGTATTTCTATTCGTTCCCTAGCTTCCATAGAACAAGCTTCGAGCGAGCTTAGTTTGGGGCTAGGCAATTGGTGTGTAGTGTACTCGTAAATATTTGAATTACTAGCGGCCGACCGCGACTCCGTCCGCCTGAAATTCTGTTGCCGCATTGATAGTTGCTACATTATAGCTTTAACCCTTCCTCGACTAATGGAGTATCCAACGCAAAAACTTTTTCAATTTGATCTCGTAGTTCTTGAGATTACGTTATGAATGACCAAACAAACATACATTCAAACGAAAATTTAATTATTATAACAAAAATATCATCAGTACATGCATCCTACCTTTAACGGAGGAGTAGGGATGTACAGCGGCGGATCATTCTGCGAGCCCGTGTAGATCTCCTGCCCGTCCGCCCCCCGGGGGCAGCCCTCGGCATCCATGACGCTGTACCGACATACGATACCATCAGCTGGCTTCGCCTCGTAACCTGGCGGCTTGCCCACGTGGAAGCCCTTCGCCTTCACCCAGAAACGAAACTTGGAACTGTCAGAACTATTACATTCTTCACCACGAAGTGTACGCAAGATACGGGCGTACTTCTTCAACGTTATCGTCTTCGTCTTAGCCAAATCCCCGTATGTCTGAATCACCCATGGCTGGTACGTTGAAAATAGGTCCAACTTCGGATCCCCAGTTTGAACCTTCGGTCTTTTGTTGTTGTTCTGCTCGTTCTTCTTGTCATTCTTTGAAGAGCCAGCCGTAGACTTTCGCTTCGACGGCTTACGAGGCGTCTTCTCCGGAATCGCTTCTTGAGTCAACTTCTTCCGCAGACCACGGTCCGTTATCATAGCCGCAGCCATTTTGACACTCACTATTTATTCACTTCACTTTAAATTTTAATAGCACTGCTACTCGTATTCTCCATTATTTGAATCACCAACTGTCGTGGAACTCAACGAGTCACCGCTCGGAACTCTTTTGTTTTCTGTGGAGGGATCCGTTTGAATTGTTTTCGGAAAGTTGTCCGAACTCGAGTTCGGCTCAACTTGGCGAATGAAACTTTTGGCTGGGAAGTTTGCATCGACCTAAGGATTTTGCGTCGGAAAGTTTTTACGCGGGTGCCGGCAGACGCCAATGAAAGCGGTCTGTCACTTTTGAATACCCTATTTTTTTTATATATTAATTTAATTATTATTTATTTGTATGATTGTACCAGTATTAGAAAGCTATAATAACTATAGAAAAATAGTGCTGTCACTAATCTGTCAGTTAAAACTAGGATAGTATTTTTTGGCCCGTATCGAGATATTTATTTTCTTTTCAAAGCCTTGCTCAGCGGGCAGCGCAATTTAGACACCCGATAGGCGATAAATTAAATCTTCCCAAACAAACTTCAAAGGCCCGCAGCCAACAGGTGTCAGCTGCAGACCTGAACTCCAACCTCGACAAAAAAAATGCGGGTCAAAACAAAAAAGTACCAGGCGCGGTGAGGTGCGCGGGTGGTCGGATCGCGATCGCGGCGGTCGGTGTGCGGGCGTGCGCTCGTCCCCCTGCAGACGGCCGCTCGCGTGGGGCGCGCGCGGTGCACTGGCTGGCTGGTTGGTTGGTGTCCCGCGGCACGTGCGGGCCGTACCCTAATTGCCCGCGAAACAATCGACGATCGTCGCCGGGCCGATAATGCCGCCGGCTTCGGCAGATAACGCGTGTTGCGCTATTGGGTTTGTATTGAGCGCTTGTGGGCTGCGAATGTGCGATTAGCTACGTGCGGTGCGAGCGAGTGCCTACCGCACTTTATGTACCCTTGTGGGACGTTAAGACTTGCATTATACGGAAAAAGAGGCCTTTCTTTTAGTACCTATATAGTGTCTAGCAAGTCTATTCAACTTATTGTCGCTACTAGGATTTTAGAGTATTTTCCTTGCTGTGTAGATACGAATTTATATATATATCGATGCCTAACGGCCAAAATGGCCTAAGCGACATTTTTTGCGAAATCGACTTATATACATCATTGGAATCGCCTTTTTTTTCTGCGTCGTTCTATCTAGGTTTCGTCTCTCTAGGGCGTTATTTTTGTCGCTTAAGCGGTTGGTAAATTAAGGCTCGAAGCCTTAATTTTACGTCCTAAGCGCCCAATATTTAGTGTTTTTTTTCATTCTGGTGGTTAGGAAATATAATATTTTTAAAAAGTTACTTAGACAATTTTGCTTGAAAGCAATAAATAACAAAAATGTCGCTTAATACTTTCGGGCTGCAATTTTCAAATATAAGACATGGCGCTTAGGATTATTTGCCCTATCACATATTACTATGCATTGTGGCGCTTATCCCATTTTTTTCTCAAAATAAATGATTCAATCTATGGGTATTGGTGTCCCTGGTCGCAGACTTTCGCTGGTACAGGTTATCTGCGACACCCTGTATATTTAGTATTTCGCTAACACTAAGACTTTTTTGTCAATCACTTCTTAAGTTGGCTTAATGTCGGTTAAGCAATTTTAATAAAAATACAGATGCAATTAAGTCGCTTAGGCTAACATGAATTTTTTTGGTAAATGCAGTTACGACATTTTTGCTGTAAAAAAATAAATCCATTTGAGCATAAGCGACTAAAAACACCCTTAGATTAATGATTTGTAATACTTTAATAAATACATTTTGAAGAGAAGTATCTTTTATATTTGCACCTAAAATTTGGAATCTTAGGAAGCAAAACCCAACGACTTATGATTTTTTTTCGTAATTTTTCGTCTTTAATCCTCTCTCCTGTAAAGTTTGTGAAGTGGCGGTTAGGCCTTATTGGCCGTTAGGCATCGATATGTATTTCATACCAGTTTAGATGATACTTTATTAATTAAATTAAATATAAGTCTAAGGACTGGGTGGTTAATATTATATTATTTCTAAAATAGAGAGGAAGGCGCTTTACTAAATAAAAATAAAATAGGTTCTTGTAAGTACTTATGTAAAATAATGGTCGAAATCAATTTAGAAATTTTACTTATTGCTGACAGAAACACTATACTGGGAACCTGAAGCTATACAGTGTTAGCAAATAGGTATTTAGTTACGACTAGCGGCCGCCAGCGACTCCGTCCGCGTGAGTTACGATTTCCGCTCACAGTCTTACTAAAAATAGCTGAATAAAACTTACAACGGTATGCATGCAACCAACTTGAACACTTTTATGGGACTATTACTCAGGATAGAAATAATACAAAAATTTAGTAATAATAATCTGGAGACCTTATACATTTGAGAAATCATCTGTTCACCGCGATTCAGATCCGCGGCCGCGCCTCTAGCGAGGTGCGCCATCTATCGGCACATTTTAGAACTAAATAGTTCACTAAGCACAATTTACAATGATAAAATAAAGGAATATACAATAGCTTAAAGCCTACCTCGACAAATGGTAAGTGGTAAGTGGACTATCCAACACAAAATGTTTTGTCAATTCGAAGTAATTCGAACCAATAGTTCCTGAGCTTAGCGCGTTCAAACCAATTTGGATCTTGAGTTGCACGTGTTATTGTGAGTCAACCATAAAAGATAGACATATGCTGTTGGGGGATATTTTTTAGGCAATTTTATGTAGAATATTTCCGTCATAAATGATTTCTATGTGACTTTAACCATTAACGCTGCACACGCGACTGAACTTAAGAAATGGAGAATATTCTCCCGTTTTCCCCACATTTCCCTTCACTACGCTACTCCTGTTGATTGTAGCGTGATGAAAAGTATCCTATAATATGCCCAGGAGTATGAAGAATAATGGTACCAAGTTTCGTCAAAATCCGTCCCGTAGTTTTTGTTTCTATAAGGAACATACAGACAGACAGACAGACAGACAGACAGACAAAAATTTTACTAATTGCATTTTTGGTATCAGTATCGATCACTGAACACCCCCTGATAGTTATTTTGGAAAAATATTTAATGTACAGAATTGACCTCTCTACAGATTTATTATAAGTATAGATATAGATATAGATATTTCCGTCATACATGATTTCTATGTGACTTTAACCATTAACGCTGCACACGCGACTGAACTTAAGAAATGGAGTAAATTCTCCCGTTTTCCCCACATTTCCCTTCACTACGCTACTCCTGTTGATTGTAGCGTGATGAAAAGTATCCTATAATATGCCCAGGAGTATGAAGAATAATGGTACCAAGTTTCGTCAAAATCCGTCCAGTAGTTTTTGTTTCTATAAGGAACATACAGACAGACAGACAGACAGACAGACAGACAGACAGACAGACAGACAGACAGACTGACAGACAGACAGACAGACAAAAATTTTACCAATTGCATTTTTGGTAGGTATCAGTATCGATCACTGAACAGTGAACACCCCCTGATAGTTATTTTGGAAAAATACTTAATGTACAGAATTGACCTCTCTACAGATTTATTATAAGTATAGATAAATAATAAATTTTCACTAGATTAAACTAAACAATCAATTTAATTTGGTCTATAAATGACCATCTTAAGTACCTACTTGTAAATTAACTATGTGTACAACAATGTAGCATGCAATAAAGTATCTGAATCTGAATCTGATGAAAGAATCAGTCAAAATATAAATTATAAAGGCGCCAATTTGCGCTCGACCACAAGACAGCGCTCATTGTGCGCGCGCGTCCGTTTGAGCTGCCGCGTTGTTGACAAGCCTGCGCTGAGATCCCACTACAAGATACCAAACACCTAGCAACCGACTTAGAACCTCACTTGTAGTTGATTAAAGACTATTTTTAAATAAAAAATTAGTCTTGTCTTAAGACGTTTTGGTGTAAAGTAAGTGATGCGCGCGCATCGTGCCCGATTCCGCTGCGCACGCGCCGGCGCTCTTGCGCGAAATGTGCGCATGTTACTAGGAGCGCAGGAGTCGTGAAGAGGTGTACGCGCAAAGGGGCGGGGCCGACCGTCGCACGCGCTTGTGTTGCTGTAATTATATTGTGATTAAACGATTTTGTATCTTAAGTGTAGGTAGTCAAAGTGCTTTATTCTATGAGACTGGAAAATATAATACCAGCCTACTATAGGCCCTATTGGGAAATCGAAAAACCAATCCAATCGATTTAAAACGTTACCTGAGAGTAAATAAAGTATAATTTTCCGTGTAGGTTATATAAGCGCACGCGCTGTTTCAACAATGCTTTGACATTTGAATGGTATTATAAATTTTATCCCTTACCAGTTAAGGTCTATTTTAGAACACGAGCAGATTCCCCCAAATCGATTTTCGGGTTTTAAATCATGATCTTGACCAAAAAATCTCTTCGCCTGTTATGCTGCCCTAGGAACTTGATGAACACATTAGCCATGATTTTGGATCAACTTTTTTTTCATTTAGATTTTCTTTTTACTTGTCACTCTTGTTGTTTGATACGCCTCGTTTCAAGCACGAATCAAGCCGATGTTGATTCGATTCATTCGATATATCGAACTAATCGAACAAGTACCAGGGCGCTATGATGGCGGTGAAGGTCGCTTACTGATCGATCGATTCGAACTATCGATTATCGGTTTTAACGTTTGATTTGACCGTAGTAGTAGCATCCGTAGCAAGTACAAAATGATTAGAATTTCGTTTAAAGTACTTTGCTACAAAGTCTAGGTGTTAGGTCTTTCTATTTTCATTGTTAATAATATTAATAACAATCCGAACTATGATTTTAACAAAAATATAAAATCAGTATTGTACAAATTCTTTATGAATATTTTAAATATCTTTGGACAATTAATTTATTGTTAGTATAAACATAATATCATGTATTCTTATCTTAGTCAACTGTTAAATTATTTTATTTGCTTAGATTTGAAAAATATAGGTAATCTCCTTTCTGATGTTAGCCTCTGTTTTCTTTTATGCAACTAAACTATATGATTAACCAACTTATTGAATTAATGAACAACTTTGACATTTTTCAAGGCATGAAATAACTTGAAAAGAACCTTATGAAATAAAAATATTTGGTTAATTTGGAAAAAACTGCGTAGCTGTACTAAATTAAATAATCTTCTTTAAATCTACCTTAACTTGAGACACATCATTAATCCTATGACTCTATGTATTTATGACGTGGAATGCAATTATTGCGCATACAAAATGCATCTCTTTTATGCATTTAAAATATCCTGTCAAACTTGCGACGTTGCCTGTTCCGATCAACCCCGTTGCACATACGGTATATTTTGCCCGCGGATACCAGGCGAGCAGAAGCCATCAGGAGATAGAATTATACTAGAATGGATCGAGAGACTTAGTCGAGTGGAGTGGCAACGGAATGTTTGAATGTCAGTCTCATCCTGTACTAGGAACTCATGAAAGTATTAACATTTTTTGCATGTACTTGCAGAAATTCTGCAGTTCAGCGCGTTCGTTCTTTCGTTCTTTAGGTTTGAGCGCCATTGTAGCAAATTAAATGTAGAAAAAAAAATGCCGTTCCTTCTCAAAATTAAATATCGCTGCTGACGTATGTCAATGTAAATGTTTAATGTACATTACGAGTATACATTTTTTTTGTTAATTTATTTATTAGCGTTTCTAAATGCGAACTTGCGAAGTTATTAATATTATACAGATTGTGAGTTTATAAGTATCATTGTTTATTACCGGGATAATTCGGTAAAACCCTAAAAAAACTGAGAACTAGACGTTCACATAAATGTAGGTGTATTTTGTAAAAATATGGTCGGATATATTTATCAACTTTTTGAGAATAAAATGTATTCCTTCAAGTATTGTTTTCATTTTATGGAGATGAATTTGCTCCTGCAAAACATAATTTTAGTATTTAAATCTACGTATATTTTTTGTATCGAAAATATTGTTATTTATTTATTTTTATTACTTTCTACGCTTTAAACTATGTTACTGAAAGATTTTATTGTTAAAATTGCAAAAAACTGTGAAAGAGTTTTTTGCAATTTTAACAATTTTTCTAAACCAACAGCTGAGAAACAAAATTGTATGAATCTGCCCCGTTGGATATACGGTATATTTTGCTTGCGAATACCAGGCGCGCAGAAGTTCTAAAGAGCTCACGGAAGGCCCTAGTCTAGCAGAAATAGCGAGGACGCCAGTGGCAGATACGAGGTATTCGATTTTCTGCTCCATTGTTACCAGGGTTACATAAATGCTAGGAAGCATTTATTGTAGCATCATATTATTTTGTTTATTCGACATGAAATAGCGAACTACTTCTCTCTCCCTCTCTCTTCTCTCTCTTATTATAACGATATCGAAATCGAAAGTTGATGAAAAAGAAAGTAGGAAAATAACAACGCAAAAAGTGTTTCATGCCACTTGCTGAAAAGCTCCGTTTTAACAACTGTCTATTTATTTAGTCCCTCAACAAACACCAATTTCATTCTAATACCGAAACAAAAGATAAAATAGTTAGCAGGCAAGCCTCCTTAGTACACCAGATCCTGGTAATAAAATATCAATATCTACTTGCAATCAGGATAAACGCACCCGGGAATAAAATCGAAAAACAAAACTACCCCTAACTTCAAGCTAAAATGTTTCAGAATTTAGACATGAAAATGTCGATGAAAATACTTTAAGAAAACCTCTGCTGACTCTGTTTGGTTTTTGGGTACAGAAAATAATTTGTATTAATAAAACAAAACAAAATCTTTTTGTAGTCGTAATATTTGATTCATTTGACCTATAAACACATATAAATTAATAAAAAACTAAACAATAGAAGACCACCACCTTTGTAAGGAATTCTGTACGAATCTGCCCCGTTGGACATACGGTATATTTTGCCTGTAAATACCAGGCGCGCAGAAGGCCTAAAGAGCTGTCCGAACGCAATAGCGAACCGGGAAGTGTCGAAGAACGCAGATTCGATTTTCTGTTCCGTTGTATACCAGGGTTACATAAAGTCGAAGAGGATCTTACAATATTTATTTAATTTAATTAATTCTTCCAAAAACATAATAAAATTAAACCTGAAAAGTTAACCTTTATGAAAACATGCTACGAGTATTTGTCTCGGTTGAGCATGTCACCCGATTGTAAGGTTCTATTTACCTTCTGCAACACCAACTAACGGAGGTACTTAATTGCGATGCTGGGTGTAGTAAAAAACTTTGAGTTACAAGTCTGTAAGTTAAGTTTTACACGTTTACAAGTCTGTAAGGTTTAGGGCTAACTCCAAAACAGTTACCTTACCTGAATCTTTACGTCTCGTAGCTATGTAGTATTACGTACATACATAGTTCAGTTTTAACTAACCGTTAAGTTTTCCCGCAGTTAAAACGTTCTCTCTAACAAACAAAACCCGATGTTTCGCTTGGCAGGTTTCTTTTTTTTATTTCCTTGGACATACGGTTTATTTTGTGCGAGAGTACCAGGCGAGCAGAAGTCGTCGGAAGTCGTGCGGAACTGCGGATCGCATTCGGGTTGTAGACGTGCGCTATTCGAATTTTCTGTCTCAGCATGCACCAGGGATGTAGAGGTGGCAAGAGGTTTTTAATTAAGATATTGGAAGAGTGGGAAAAATCGACCGCGTTGGGGAGTTAGTTGGTGGCTCGTAGCTTGTAGTTTTGCAGTTTTCGACATCATAAATCGAGTGACATACTTTTAGTAGCTTTATGCAGCTTGGCAAATTAAGAACAAAATTTTATGGTGGCATGACATTACTAAAAAAATTGCCATGCGCGGATAAGGTGATTATTCACAGCTTTCAAAACTATACTACTCTTGAAAAGTGGGTAAATAACGCCTGGTTATGTTATCTGTGGCCTGGCTCTTGATCACACCAAGTTATCGGAGGCATTTGATAAACACACACCATTTTAAATGTACTGAAAAAGTTTTAGGATTTGCATGTAGCGTAGGTACGGTGTACGGTCTGCCGCACTTCATAGTAAACCCTTACCGCTAAATAATATCACTTATTCCCCTGACATAGGACCTTCAAAGCCCTAAATATTTCTTCCAACGTGCTGCCCTCTACCAGCAGCGTTTAATATTTCCCAGAGCTAGCCGCGTCAGATCGCGCCTATACCAATTACCCGGCCGCCATTTTTAATTAAGCAACGTCGCTAATCCGAGATCAAGCGTGACGTGTTTTCAGCTAAAGCCGTCGGTCGAGTCCACCTGTTTCTGGAACCACAGAAGTGCAATTTTAGTCCGTGGAGAGTGGTATAAAAAGTGTCTGCAAGTTTTAATCGAAGTTTACTTCGAATAAAAGCAATCATGTTTACAAAAAAATACAGTAATATTACTTCGTATAATGCGGTAGCGTGGCCATCCTCCTTATATTCCCTTAAAACAAAAAACTATCAATTTTTCAACAAAATATGATTTTAAATCATAAAGAAAAAGAAAACTTATGCACTGTGCCAAGCAAGGAATGATGCAACTAATTGAAATGACGTTATTACAATATGTATCTTCTCAGTATCAAGGAGATTGAGGACTCGTAGAATGATTGTCTTGGCGCCAAAAATGACGTCAAAATTCGTCCTAAAATGATTTGTGAATAACAAGACGGCATTTTTTTCTATTATGAAACTCTCGTGGTAGCTACATTATACGGCCACTTTTGTCCATTGTCAACAGTTCGTATAAGAAATTATTTCTTGGAGGTTTCTACTCTATACGTAGTACCTAGTAGTAATATTATGTTCCTAGACAAAGGCTAGCTAGTAATTACTGTGTATATGAGCCGTGACAACTGTCGTCCGTGCAACATTGATTCCATTTGAACTGTCATGTGCAGAGACGTGCCGATTACAATCTGCTCGTAGTTAGCACGCTCTTGCCCGGTTTGCAAGCGGCGCGGGTTCGAATCCTTCCTGAGGCCAGATGATTTTTTTACTTGTTATAGATAGTTTTGTAAATATAGATAGCGGTATAAGTATGTCAAATGCTTAAGATTCAAATATTCATCAAATATGTATATTCATACAAAAGTTATAGAAATGTTTCTATTTATAGTGATACCGCATTATGGAGGTAGTTTACTACTGACAGCACATTATTGAACAGCACATTTCCTTGTCCGCGAACAGCACACTTTAACTGGTTATATAGTAGTCTTTGCTGTACCTAGCCTAGCCCTACCCTAAAACCGCTACTGCCAACATGAAGAAATACGATACCCTAATACCATTCTAGTTCTACACTATACCTTTCTGATATTCGTAAAAATCTGCTTGTCATTTACACATATCCCCATATCACTATATTCCAGAAATTACGTCAAAACTCCATGCCGTGCCGCCCTGCCATGGCGGAGGCAGCTAGTTTCCAACATAAATATTATATTCGCCGCAAACGCCCGACCCGCCTGCACTAATTAGCGCTCGCCGCCATTTTTCAATTACTAGCGACCCGCCCCGACTTCTCTCGGGTTTCAAAAATCGATGTTTCTCTACTCCATTCATCATCATCACCTAGCGTCTGATGATATTTGCCATATTTGTATGATAAATTACGGAGAATAAATTTTTTTTTTATCAGTATGAAATGTACGATTATCATCATCATCATCCTAGCGTCTCTTCCGGTTGCACCCTTACCCATTGCCTCTATCCCAGGGGACGATACTACGACTATGATCTCTGACCTCCGTAACTAAATTATTAATTTCTTCTTACGATGTTCATCACACAAACATTTGCCTCTAGCGGGATTCGAACCCACGGCCCTCTGTTTCGTGGCCGGGGTCACTAGCCACTAGAGGTACCTACTCGTAATCGCCCGACCCGCCTGCGCTAATTAGGCGCCGCCATTTTTCAATTAAGTGCCGCCGCCAAGCCAAGTTACGGGATTTGACGACCTGAACACAAGGTAAATCAAACAATTTATAATTTTTTTTCATTAACCTAGTATTCAGTTTCAAATTTGATTGATTAATTGAATAAAACAAATTAACATGCACTAATTAATAAGTTAAATCGGTTCTTTTTATTTGTTGTTGGGCAGGCACCGACTTCTGTTAGTCTGTTTAAGGCAAATACATTGATCTTACACGGTACACTTAGTGTTTAGAAAAAAAATACTAATTGATTATTAAGTCGTAGAAGAATACGCAATATTTTTTTACTTTTTATTACTTACATTTTTTTAATTGGTAATAATAAGTTTTTTTTTTGTAAAAATTTTTGTTTATTGGGAAGTAATTAGGGCGAGGTGATCCACATCGGTAACTTTTAATTAATATAAACCTACATTAAGAAAAGTCACTTAATTTTTTTCTAAAAAATGTGCAGCTAAACCGACTGTTATCTCTAAAAAGCTTAGCTTTTATGATCCTTGGTTCTTTCTTTGCTTGAAGCTACCGCCACCGTCGTCGTAGCAAACGCAAACCGCAAATGGGACTCATCTAAGCGAGCAAAGTACCAGGATCGCAGCGGTCGCACGGAGGTTGTGTAAAAACTGCGGAGTGGCGAGATGTAATATATCCCGCTTCCGCGTCAGATAAGCCGCAGGCTGGCGGGGCGTAGCGCGATCAAGCCCGGAGGTGTCGCTAGGGCGGGGAGTAATTAGGGCGAGGTTATCGATATCGGTAACTTATAATTATTTTACCTAACATTCACCTAAGTTTCTTGACATTTTTCTGTAAAAAACTGTCAATGTGCCCAATAGACTAACATCGCCGGTCGCTGGATTTGATTAAAATATTAATTTTATTGACGCCAGAATATTCATTCACTATCAATGAAAATGTGCTTGAATTTTATCCGCTCTAAAAAGCCACAGTAAAAGAATTCTGTACTTACTGTGAAAAAGCTTAGTTTTCACGATCTTTGCTTCTTTGCCTGAAGCATCCGCCCGCCACCGTTGTAGCAAATGCAAACCGCAAATGGGACCCATCTAAGCGAGCAAAGTACCAGGAGCGCAGCGGTCGAACGGAGGTTGTGTAAAAACTGCGGAGTGGCGAGATGTAATATATCCCGCTTCCGCGTCAGATAAGCCGCGGGCTGGCGGCGTAGCGCGATCAAGCCCGGAGGTGTCGCTAGGGCGGGGAGTAATTAGGGCTAGGTTAAAGACATCGATAACTTTTATTTATTTTAACTTAAATTGACACAAGTCTCTTAACATTTTTCTATAACAAAAAACTACAGCTTAACAAACTGTCAGAAGCCGCGGGTTGGCGGGCGTAGCCCGGAGGTGTCGCTAGGGAGTATTTAGGGTGAGAATATCGATAAATTATAAAATTTGGTTTAATTAATAAACTTGTGAACGAAGTAGGGACTTATGTATAACTTATCAACATCTCAACGAAGACAATTTGATTTCGATAAATATGTAGATGAATGGACAGATAAGTATGTACATGTATGTAATGTATTTACATTAAAAACAAGCACTGATCTGGTGCTATTCAAGTTGAATATCAATTGATTTCAGTCCCGCATGAATCTATAATAGAAACAAAACATCGGGCTTTTTAATTTTCCGTAATCATAAATCAATATGACATTGAGGAGATAAAATGCATGTACCCGTTTTAAAGAACTGGAGGAATGTCTGACTAAAATTTACACATTCATTAAATTTATAAGTCAAATGTAAACTTTTGTTGACCTTATTTATTTCAGATACCCATATGAAAATACATCAAAGTTAATACAGTTTCATCGATATCGATAAACCCTGTAGGTATAAAACTACATCCCTACCGGCCCAGTCGTGACATGTCGCCGCGTCGCCCGCCACATTAGAGAGGTCCCGCCGCCGCTTCGAAGCGTATACGTATATCTATAGATAGATACGTAGATAGATATGTAGATAGATATCTATCTAGACTGCAGAACTGCGGAACCACTGTTGCGCACTGCTGCGGTTAGGAGCTAAATAAATAATAAGTAGGGCCCTAGGGTTTGTGAAGACAGATCCATGTAATACATGTTTGTGAAAGTAAAGGTAAACTACACACATCCACTTCAAAAAGTGTTAACAGTTATCTGCAATAATGAAAATATATTTAATTTTGTTTTTATTTTTTTTTAATTTTTGAATTCATTGGACGAACACACCAATTGCCTAGCCCCAAACTAAGCTCGAAGCTTGTACTATGGATGCTAGGAAACGGATAGACATACATAAATACTTTTTATAAACATCCATGACTCGAGTACAAATGCCGATGTTCATCACACAAACATTTGCCCCTAGCAGGATTTGAACCCGCGACCTTTGGTTTTGTAGCCAGGGTCTCTAGCCATTCGACCAACAGGCCCGTCAAATATGCATTGAGGTTAGCTTAAAAGTCCTTGTTTCTCCTTCCCTGTTTGAAATACAAGTATCAGCAGTAAATTAAATCATACTAATGTTTATTTTAAAGTAAGTAATTAAGATATTACAACGGAAATGCTATCAAAGCTTTTATTTTGTACTTTTCATTAAATGTTTAGTATTGTTACAACTAGCCAACCTTAAGAAATCCCTACTTATACAATCACTACATAGTATAAAACAAAGTCGCTTTTTCTGTCCCTATGTGTGTTGTATGTCCCTATGAACGCTTAAATCTTTAAAACTACGCAACGGATTTTGATGCGGTTTTTTTTAATAGATAGAGTAACTCATGAGGAAGGTTTTATGTATAATATCATCCATTAAATAGTGGACAAGTACCACGGGCGAAGCCGGGGCGGGCCGCTAGTATTATATATGCGAAAGTAACTCTGTCTGTCTGCCTGTTACGCTTTCCAGCTTAAACCTCTCAACCGATTTTGATTTCTGAGAAAGAATATAATAATAATACCCCTCCGGCCGTATTCGGCCATGGCGGCCGATCTTACGATCAGCCAGGTACGCAGGATATATTATAGTGCACAAGTGAGTGCGCAAGCACAAGTGCACTCCCTATTCCTTCACTCTCATAATTCGGTGGGACAGCAATCTGACACGACTGTAGAGAGAACAGGCGCAGGACCAACGGCTTAACGTGCCTTCCGAAGCACGGAGGAGCTCGAGATGAAATTTTTCGGTCACCCATCCGATGACTGGCATCTGCGAACGTTGCTTAACTTTAACAACCGCAGGCCGAGTGCGCTAACCACTGCGCCATCGAGCTCCTCAAGAAAGAATATAGGCCTATTATTGCGAAAAAAGGATCTGTAATCCACGCGGACGAAGTCGCGGCTGCTAGTAAATAAATAAAACTGCATAATATCAATAATACGGACTCCTTGCACTCAATGGTCATGCAAGAACATTTCGTATTCGTCCAAGAATAGGAAATCGCAAATTGGATACATATCGACGACAGTGGCGCTCATGCGACCTTATTTGTTAAGTCAAGCGTTTATCGATATGATAGTGATGGGAAAAGATAAATATATCGATTGATTTTCCTGGTGCATCGAGCAATGTACAAATTGTACAATGAAAAGTAAAAAGAGTTTTTCCCGGTACGGGAAGTAGTTCCCTCGAGGGGCGGGTGAAACCGCGTGACGGGCAGCGACTAAATCTCATTCTGGGGTTATACCCCCACCAACGGGAAGAAATGAGGAAATATAATTTCAGGCGACTCAGGAATTGATCCTAGAACCTCGTGATCACTGGTACTAAACTACTAGACTAACTAGTTCTTAAATCCACTGTTTCATTATTTTCCCACGCACATTCTTTCTATTGACCCCGTCACACAAGTAACAGAGCGTAACTTTAACTTTCTGTGTACCAGGGTCGCATAAACACCAGGTGGTAACCATTTACACCGCCAGACTAACATATAATATAATATATATCTTATATAATCTAGTGAAAAAATAGCATCTCCGATGACGCCCATAACGTTTTCCGCCATATTCATTTGGGCCGCTTTAGTTGCCCTAACTTTCAATGTACTAGGAGCGCATAGCCACCAGGAGGTAACCACTTACACCACCATACTACAATGACCTTTGAACGCGTGGGAGCACCTGCTGGTGATGGGTCAACACGTTTTGGTTGGTGCGTGGGAGTTTCCTCTGGATGGTGGGAGTAGAAGAGTAAACGACGAGCTGTTTGGTGAAATGGGAAGTTGACTACTAGACCAAGATGTCGCGGGTTCGGTCCCCACACGGGACAAACATTTTGTGTGCATGAAGTGAGCATGTACCTTTTCTGGGTCTCATATTAAGAAGAATATTTGTATAGATACAAAGTATTTTAGTATGTCTGTCTATCCATTCCCTAGCTTCCATAGTACAAGTTTCGAGCTTAGTTTAGGAATGCATTTAATTCATTTTATTTATTTATACAAGTGGGTATCAATATGCTTGTAACTTTTTTTTTAACGAAACAAACGTTATAAAAAGTATTCATAAATAATATAAAGAAGAAGAAGAGATGTGTGTGTAGTTAGGAATATAAAGAGACGCTAGTCTAGTGAACTACCATCAGAGAAAGAAGTTCAAACTTAACTAGCGGTTTATTTTGTTTCGTTATTAAAAAATCCCTAGAATATTAATATTATAGTCATTAAAAGTCATTCAAGCTTGTTGAGGCTCATACATATAATCTATTCCGTACAGAATACAGTTTTGAACATGGATTTTTGTTTAATTTGGTATTTTAATAAAATATTATCATGGTTGACCGGCACGCGACTTGAACAAGTACATTTCAATTGTCACGCGAACATTCACAGACTATGAAGAATTGGACATGAGGGGATTTAGTAATGTGACACATAGGGCCACGGAATATTTGAAACGCAAGAAAGAAAATGTTTGAAACGCGCAAAATACCTAAGTACAATTGCTTTTTTTTATGGCAGAGGCGGCAAACGTGCTAGCTGGTCGCCTGATGGTAAGCAATCACCGCCGCCCATGGACATCCGCGACACCAGAGGTATCGTTGATGTGTTGCCGGCCTTTCAAAAGAGAGTACGCTCGCTTCTTGAAGGTCCTCATGTCGTAGCAGTCAGGAAATACTGCAGCTAATAAAAATCGGCAGTGGATCAGATTATGATCGACTGAAATTAACTTTATTCATTTCTTTCGATCCTGTTTCGTGTATGGATCAAAATACTCTGGGACCATTTGAGTACCTAGAAATGTCCGAATATGCTTCAGCACAAACTCACAAAGCGTAGGTATACCTACACGGGAAAAGGTTTTTTATTTTGTTTTGACTCATCGCGCCAAAGCTAAAGGTCTTACTATTAGAAATGTGATTGGCGATTGTCTGCAACCATATTTATGGCGTTTTGGATGAACCGATCCTTATTGTCATAAGGATAAGGTGGTAAAAAGTCGACACATTCAAGATGTCTCTTGAATGTGTCGACTTTTTACTACTAACTAATATAATGTTGTCAACAATATGGAAACTTGGTACCGGTACCGTATTGACTTTTTGTTTACCTCTATTTATTTGAGAACCCTGAGTGTCAATATCTACCTGACGTTGAATGTTTCAAAACCTAACCTGTAGGTACAAGTAGGTATGACTAGCTTCTCCTTATACCAAGACACTTTTTAATTCAATCCACAAAACGCAGCTGCCGCCTGAGAGGTAAATAGGTACCGAACTACCCTCAAAACGCGCATTACCAATACATATGTACCAACAATTTCGACGGTAGTTTTTACGCCGACTTCACTCGGCGCGACTGGTACATACTCCGACGGGACTGCTTGATACTTGAATTATTGCGGCGCGCTACAACACGCGGCGCGCGCTACTTTATGTGCGTTCGTATAGCGCCGCCTCGGGCGGGGCTTTGGTGATAGCTATACGAGGACTAACACTGTTTGATACTTGAAATATAATTTCCTAATATAATGAATTTTATTCCGTTACTCTAAGAATGTTCTCGACATACCTAGAGTTACCGACAAAATATATGAGCCATTGAATAGACCTTTTATAGAATTGAAGACTTTGATCATTCGTTTCATTGGGCGATGGAACTGTTTAATACTTGAATTATTGTGACGTTATTCGCAATAGTAAGACAGAGCGAGCTATATGACCAATCGTATGCGGCGTTTGAAGCATTGGCGACTTTGATAATAATATATTGGTTGACTAGAGTACTGGACTGCTTGATACTTGAATTGTTGCCTACTTGATGTGCGTTCGTATAAAGCGCCTCGGGCGGGGCTTTGGGGATAGCTATAGAGCGACTAGAAAAGAGTAGTAAGATAGAGAGTATCTAATAGTTCAAAGCCGAATAGTATGGCAAAATACTGCGAATTAATGCTAAGTAAAGTATCAAGAGTGGTGTACCGCCGTACAGAGAGCGCGGTGAGTGGCGCTCGGGTGCGGCTTTGTTCCCGGGCTGGCAGCGACGCGCCTCGCCTGCACGCAGGGCTACCAACAGTGCCAACTGAGAAGTAATAACTATAATATTTATATTATCTACGTCCCAGTTTCAAAAAATAAATTATCTTGGCCTAAGGTCTGGAAATCTGAGAATTACTCCAAAAAGAGAGAGATTTTATTAATTGGTGAAAATGAAATAATTATAAGGATTTTCAATGAGATCATGTCATCTGCTGTGGAAAGGAGATGTGTCGTAAACAGCCAATATGGTTTTGGCCTTAACACTTCATCAATCACAGCTTGAAATCCTATTGGCTACTTACGACACAGCACAGCACACGTCTTAGCTTTGGTGGAGACTCACCCTTACTCCGTAAAAGAGATAGATTGAATTACTTATATTGGAAATAAAATAATAGCATTAAGTTTTTGGCGTAAGTTTTTTTTCTAGGACTGTCAAAAGAAGCTGTCAAGTCGCGGGTTCGATTCCCAGTCATGGATGTTCATAAATTTTATTACTAGATTCTGCCCACGGCTTTGCCTGCGATATTAAGGTTCTTTGTCTTAAATCGGGATAAAAAGTATCCTATCACTTAAGTCAGCCCATATCATTCCTGTATAACAAAAACCAAAATCCGTTCCGTTGTTTCAGCTTGATTAACGGACAAACATCCAAACAAACAAACTTTTCACCTTTGTTACATTAGTATAGATTTATCGGCACATATAATTATAAATATAATATATATCAGATAATTATGCACCGCCGCAGCCCTGCCTCAGCCGGGGCGGGCCGATAACAATATCGCTGAGTGCGCGCGTCGCGAGCGTCCGCCTAATTTACTCCGCCACCGCCGCGCCGCTATGCCGCCCTGGTACCGCTAGCCTAGAGCTCTGCACACGTTTTCTACTGGTTTCATTTAATATCATTTGCTATCTACTATCCTAGTATTCAGGAATCTGGAGGCTGGAGGTATCTAGTCAAAAGGTGCATAGCTTCGAGCTTAAAAGAAGGGCAGACCTGGACAAAAATGTAATCTCTCACATCAAGAACAGCCAGAATAAAAAACTGTGCTATGTTTCTGCTGGTGAGTAAGGTCGCCACGCCAGAGCTCAGCAGGGTGAGGATTCAAAGGCAAGGAACGCATCTGCGTGCCTTTCTATGAGATTGTATCACAAGAAGCTGTCAAAAGACATGCTAGCTAGACCATAGAACATGCGCATATAAAAGATTAGAGCTTACGAATGCCAAGATGATAGTATGATGATGCTTCCATTATTTAATGGTTTAAGTACCGAGCCGTGGTCCCGAAGGCCTGGGTTCCATTCCCGGGTAAAAATTGTATCGATTTTTCTGAACATAGCCCGGGTTTGTGATCACCAACCCGCATTTGTCAATTGCGGTCAGGGTAGGAACCTTACTAGCAGTCACAAAACTATAGGATTTATCAAAAACACGACCGCCCCAGCACCTTCATAACGAGGAAGACATACCTTTCTAATAATAATATCTAAATATGTAGTAATATTGGGTTAGTAGTCGATTCGCACATTCCTTCTAACCGATCCAAAACATCAAAACGCCCACCTGATCCTAAAAAATAATACATATAACACCCATTGCCTTCAAAGCTTCATCGCCATTAGTTGAAAGTCGTCACCGGCCGCGCTCACCGTATTCACTTACGAGCGGGCCAGATGCGACGCATCAATCATCCCCGCCTGTGATCTTGTTTACGAAGCGCTAGTGTTGCCACATATCGATATAATAAATAATACCCTCCGGCCGTATTCGGCCATGACGGCCGATCTTACGATCAGCCAGGTACGCAGGATATATTATAGTGCACAAGTGAGTGCGCAAGCACAGGTGCACTCCCTATTCCTTCACTCTCATAATTCGGTGGGACAGGAATCGGACAGGCGCAGACCAACGGCTTAACGTGCTTTCCAAAGCACGGATTAGCTCGAGATGAAATTTTTCGGTCACCCATCCGATGACTGGCATCTGCGAAACCACTCCGCCATCGAGCTCCTCAAATTAAATGTCCATATCGATATAACATAACATACCTAATAAATAAATAAATAGTTCATTAGACTAACACATAAATTGCCTAGCCCCAAACCACAGCCCAAACTAAGCTCGAAGCTTGTAGGTACTATGGGAGCTAGAGAACGGATAGACACACTTTAATACTTTTATAAACATCAATGACTCAAGTACAAATGCCGATGTACATCACACAAACATTTGCCCCTAGTGCGACCCTTGGTTTTGTAGCCTGATTGTAGACTTTTGCGGTTAATTTTAAACACTATTAACGGGTCTAAACGAGATTTTACTTTGACTTTGAATAATTGTTGAAAGATACGAGTTATTACGCATATAAGATGTTTTATATTGACAGAATGATACTGTATAAAACTAAAACACAATGCAAACTCACAAGTCACATATCGTTTCCAAGCAAAACCTGGGAGGATCGCCAGTTCTAAACAACACTTATTGAGTTTACCGTCACTACTATTGGGTACAAAATATGAACACACACACACACACACTGTATAGGTATAGTTTATTCCAGGGATGTTACGGAGCTTCGACTCCGACTCCGTTAAGTCGGAACTTCCGATTAATATTACACCTTCGGTTCCGACTTCGGTTCCGATACTTTTCAGTCGGAGGTTGAATCGGAGGTCGAAGCATAATAAATATCGGCGACGGCCTGGGTCGACCGTTCTGAACAGGTTTATACATGTCGCGCGGACTTCCCCCGACTCCTGCTCGTGCGTTCTGTCGTCTATTATTTTTTCACTTATTAGTTTGTTAACTGCCTCCGTGGTGTAGTGGTTAGAGCGCTGTGCTCAAAAACTACGGAATCCGAGGTCGGGAGTTCGAATCCCGCGGGGAACACTTTCACTTTGTGTTGTTTTTCCCAGTTTGGTTAGGACATTGCAGGCTTGAATCACCTGATTGTCCGATAAGAATGATTATTCGGTGCTTCGGAAGGCACGTTAAGCCGTCGGTCCCGGCTATGATCCAACTGGTGTGGTTTCCCTTGTGGTTATGGAGGTCAGAAAACAGTCGCTCCATTGTAATAACCAGGCTTGTCAATTCAGGATCATAGTCGCAGCGTACCCTGGGCTCGAAGGCAATGGCCGAGGATGCAAACGGGAGAGGCGCTAGGATGATGATGATGAGTTTGTTACGCACGCGACACGTTCTCAAGGTTATTTATCGTGTCCACCAGGCTCCGTAGCTAGTGAACAACTTTTTAGTGGAGCTGGTCTTATCTACAACTCGTTAAGAAATAGATTGGACGGAGACAAAGCTTAAAAATTTTGTTCGTGAAGTATAATACACTTCTTTTGGAGTCGATTAATTCAATTTAATTTATTAATTATTTGGAATGGAACAAAATTACTTGCATGTGCAAGTAATTTTGTTTTTTTTTGTTTTAATTTTATAATTTCACTTATTTTTTCATATTTCATTTCCTTGCGTATAATTAATAAAATAAATGAAAAGGGATAAACTATATTTTGTCCTTAAATAAAATATCTCTCTACTGCCACTACTTCTGACCCTGCCTCCGCCTCCGGTTCCGACTCCGACTCCGGTTCCGACTCCGACTCCGACTCCGACTCCGAAAAATAAAATCAAAAAACTCCGACTCCGACTTCGATTCCGATATGACACTTCCGTTACATCTCTAGTTTATTCCTATTGTCTTTGCTAGAGAATACGTATCAAATATAAAAATCCTAACTGTATACCTTTACCCGTAGTATAAAGGATATTATCAGACGAGGAAAATTATACCTGCCTTCATCTTCTACCGACTTATGTAAAGTAACGTATTTTTCACTTGAATACACTAATTTACAGCCGATAGGTAGTAGTCAGTTTAAAACCTACCAATTCAACTCGTAGCGGCATCTATCAAATATCAAAGTGTTAAAAGCAAAGCAAGACATTAAATAAGAAGCAGTCAGTTCCTGTTAACCTTTTAGTTCATCGTTTCGTTACGAGATGGCGCTAAACATAATATTCTTAGCAGTATAACTGACTACACCAATCTATGTAAGTTTTTATACCACGAATAAGTTCTTTTGATAAGTCTACGTATTCAAAAGACTTTAGCAGGCTTCACCAGAAACATATCAACATAGACACTATTTTGGGAGGGTTTCTTTCCATGTAGTGCTACTGTTAGTTCCATGGAACAGATAAGTTCTATCACTGAACAATTTGGATTTTTTTTTGTCCATTTTGTTTTACAATAGAATTTTTATTACATAAAAATAGCAGAATTAGAGGGGCACCGCTCTGGGTGACATTTCCAACATTAATATAGGGATTTAGAGTCGGCAAAATGTTATATAAACCATAAATCCTGTTATAATGGGTTAAATGCGATACAAAATTTGACAATTATGTACATTAAAAAATAACAAGTAATCTAAAAGGGTCTTAATGAAAACAACACAATACAATATGTCCATCACTGATTTATTAAATTCTTGAGGAACATTATAATGAATTCATTATTTGTGAACAGTAGACCGGCTAACAGCTTTCCAACCCAGCTAGTGATATTTCACTATTACATGCAATTATTGATAAAAAACAAACCATATCTAAGAAAAGTGCAAACATGGTAACAATGTACCTACATTAAAGTCAATAGAAACAAGATCAAGTCTTTTGATTATTTGAAATTCAAAATTTCATTACCTTAATATGCTTATAATATAGAGTTAATAGTAGAAATATTTACAGACTTTGATCTAATATTCAGAAAGACATCCCATTCTTAGTCTGTGTCATTATAAATATGACACAGACCAAGGCATTACAAATGATGTGTTTCATTAATTTTATTTAATTAAAACCATAAAGAAAGATAGATAGAAAATGATCTAATAAGAGTGGACAAAATCATATCATCTTAATTTGAATGTTTAGAAATTACTTCACTCAAAATCAGACAACATTAACCAAATAATCAAGATTAAACTCTTTGCATAGAGTTGAATACTTATTTTGATAAAGATGTTACTGCTCAAGATTTTTTGTAAAAACATTTTAATGATTATTTAGTGATTTTTGGTGAAAACATTAATAAAAGTAAAAATCATGATTTGCAAAGAATGAGATGCATTTTAGAATATTAGCTAAATGACAAGCCATATTATGTTTATATTTGGCTCAACATTACACTATTTAATATTTAAAATTGCTTGCAGCAATTACTAGCAAACACAAAATAAAATAACTAAAATTAAACATAATCCCACATCATGTCTTCATTGGAAAAAAAGATAGGTTAAGATACATAATCCGAAAAATATGAATAAATAATCATTCAGCAGTATTTGTGGCATACAGCTCAGTTACACACAGTCAATATAATGGCAACGACAAATAAGTGGATCTCCAAAAATATTTATCCTGAACAAAATTAATGGATCTGAAAATATGTCAAAGTGTTCCTGGGCCGGTTAAGATTATAAGTTCTTAATAGAGCACTAATAAAAATAAAAAAATAAAATTGAGGATAGCCATAAAATGTCATCATCATCAATAATTTTTGAAGATTCACCCTTTACATAATGAGCTGGGTTATTCCTGCATATCATTGTTATTTAACAAATAGAGTTGCTAAGTATGAACTAGTATCAAATTAACTAGTCTTACATGATAACATATGCGTTGCCATTATGCTAGATCTAAAAAAAATTGTCTGATATTCATTTTGCTTTAACAAAAGTACTAGTAACATAAAACTTAACCAACTCCTATACAAATTATAAAACTAAAATAGTCCTTTTAATATTTGTTCCACGGCACATTTTCAATTGAATGTTTCTTTAACTTATGCTTTTTCAAATATTTGGAATCTATAAATGCATCACCGCACAGAGAGCATACGTATGGCCTTTCTCCAGTATGCGTTCGTAAGTGAACAACCAAGTTACCTTTTAAGGCAAAGAACTTCATGCAAACTGAACACCCAAACTTCTTTTCTCTTGTATGAGTGAGCTGATGAGTCCTCAAGTGTGTCTTCGTCTTAAACCGTAGCGAGCACAGCTGACAGGGGTAAGGCCGCTCATTCGTATGGACTCGCTCATGCATAATCAGCATCGCTTGACTGGAACAACCTTTCCCGCAGCTACTGCATTCAAACCGTTTTGTACTCTTCGACTTATGCTTGTGTGTCATGATATGCATATGCATGTCCTTCTTTGAAGGCAGGACTTCACCACACTCTGAACAGAGCAGTTCAGCTGGATCTATTATGTGTGTACTCTCAACATGTTGCTCCAGTGCTGACTCTAACGAAAACATCTTCTTGCATAGTGAACAACCATAACCAATTACTTTCCCTATGCTCGTAGTGACCTCCTGTTTTACCGTCTTCAGTAATTCCTCCTTGACTTTAATTACCTTTGACATGCTACACTCTCCATTCTCTTTGTGACTAGTCAAGGCATCTTTATTTTCAAAAGTTTCATCACACTGGTTGCAAGAATACGGATTCATATGTGTCAATCTATGCGTCTGCATTGTAATCTTCTGATGGAATCTCTTGAAACAAATATCGCATTCAAAGTCACGGACACCTGTGTGAATCATCATGTGGCGTTTCAAGTTGTTTGGATTTGCAAAAGTCTTGAAGCAAATAGTGCATCGTGGTTTGATGTTGTTGTGGCCGTACTTGATGTGTTGCGTTAACGCATTACGCCTGACAACTGTGTTACAGAACGGACAGGTAATTAAAAGACCTTGGACACTATGGAGGAGTGTGTGGCCAGTCAGAATTTCAGCAGATTCAAACCCTTTTCCACACAAATTGCAAAGGTGTTCACCGGCAGGATTATGCTTGTATTGATGCTTTTCATATTCAGTTAAGTCCTCAAACTGCTCACCACAATCGCACAGGAATGTGCCATCTTCCTGCTGCAGCACCGTTGCAATCTGACCATCATCAGCATACTCAATCACCAACTCCGAACCCTCACACTTGAGTATTTGGAACTGAGATGAATCATCACCTTCACAGAAAATCACCTCTTCTTGATCCATTTGATCCCCTTCAGCATTTGTAACTAACTGCGAATTAGTCAGATACTCAATACCATCTGCACTTTTAAGCAGAATGGTGCCGTCTGCCCCTGAAGTAGTTAATATTTTAATCAAGTTCTTGGAATTTGTTAGATCATTTACAGTGAAGTTTTGGACTATGTCAGTATTTCCTTCATCTAATGGTAGCTGTTGGTCCTGCGATGTACTATCTTGAGTATCTGTATCCATTGCTGTATTAAAATTATCAGTTTCCTGACTTTCCTCTTCATTTTCCAGAATGGTTGCTGGGACGTTTATAGGTACTTTTGTATTAGAAACTAAAAAGGAATCTATAGTATTTTCAAAATGATTCTGTTGTTCTTGGAGCTCTTCTATATGTTTGTCAGAGTTGTTTGTATCCAAATTCATTTGTATTAAAGAATTGGGTTCAGAAATCTCTTCTGATTCTTCTATTGTTTCAATGACTTCAGATTTTATATTGGTGATTAGTAGTGATGATTCTTCCTCATCAGCTGTTTCCTTTTCTTTGTCCTTGTCTTTTGGGTCATCAATGACAAGGACATAGTAACAGTCATCGTCACTGTCCGACGGCTCTTTCTTAATAATTGCTTCTAGCTGCTTGATTGGATCATTTGCTATGTCATCATCGTATTCATCTTCTTCATTATTTTTTTCATGTTCAGAAGTAAATGATTCCTTGGCTTGAGCTAGTAGTGCTTCCAGTTGCTGTTTCAATTCAGAATCCATTTTGATACATTGCTTGCGGAATTGGTATGCAGAGTTCAGAACAGCGTGGCAGTCTTCACACAAGTTTTGTGGCAATCCATCATCAGGTTTCACCTGAAATAATAATTATTCATATTCATCATCATCATCATCATCATCATCGTTGGCCTTTTCATATTACATTTCAGACAAATTATTCAAATTGGACTGTTGAATAAGCACAGTTTTACATGCAAAAATTATAAGTTTTAGTAATAAGTTAATAATGTTATAAATGCAGAAAACATTAATGAACGATACAAATGCAGAAGCAAATTATTTAATTCACAAGAAAATTTTGTAGGTTATGACTGTGATAGGTTAAAAATTAAATGTTTTAATTACTTGCGTTTATGTAAATTATTAGAAGTATGTATACTTACTAGCAATAAAACAATTTAATATGTAGCAAAGCAAGAATGACAAAAACTACGCTTAGGAAAAATGTTGTTACTCCGTTTTATGAGGTTATGTTGTCATTTCAAATATTTCGAAAATCAATGTTCAGTGACTCTAGCGTGACATTACTTGATAACTATGCAAAATAGTATTTCAGTTAACGGAACTTTTTGCATACTTTACCTCTACAGTAGTTATCTCGAGGAATTTCAACTTAACGCCTTGTTCAGTATCAAGTAATGATACCGAGGTATTTGAAGACAAGCAGCACCGACACAAATTGGACCACGTATCCATCTTATATCACTGTACACATAATTACAGCACCAGGTCAATCTGGAAAAAACATTAAAATCACAATTTGCATTCATTGTTTTGACAGGTACAAATAATAATCAGAGAGCACAATAATGTTAGTATCCAAAGAGTAAAAATTATCTACGGACCCTGCCCAAAGACGATCTATCCGAAAATTATAGACAAGAGACGAGCGTTACAAAATGGCGGGAGACAACTAATTCCGGATACACGTCAGACACAAGCGCTAGGGAAACGCTGTTATAACAACTTCCGGTTTAAATATCAAAGCAACGTTTATTTAATATTTCATAAAAACACATTTTTGTGGGATATTAATTTTACAAATAAGATATTTATAACAATTGTATAATATTAATATTACCAAAATATTGTGTGAACGTGAACTTTAAGGTTTTTATATTATAAGTTGTTCAGTTCATCGGTATTTGAAGGATGCCCGAAAATAATTATTTTCAGCCTTATGGCCCTGCATCATTTTATTATTCTTTTTTTTGTACTTAGAATTTTATAAAAACCACACATAATTAAGTTAGAACAAAGTTAAATATAAATCCGTATTAATTAAAATTGATTCTCTTTTTATTTTTTTTACTTCGTCATGGTAAGATTTAATCTAAGAAACGAACAAAACGCTTACAGTTTGATAGACATTTTGTTTTTTAATTCTACAGAAATCGTAAATAAACAAATTGGTTATCTTGTGATTTAATTAAAATGTGATATTTTTTGTTATGTGAAAAGGTCTTCGAATACATAGCTATCAAAACAAGATAGCTTTACAAATAAGTAATGTAAACTTCTCCTTTTTATTCTGTTTTTCGTAAAAGTTTGTATCGTTTTTTTGTCCCCCTGTTATCCAAGCTATTTCCTCATACGATCACTATATTTGCTTGGAGTCTATTGTTTTGTCTTCCATAACTGATTTAAACTGCACGATACTCGCGATCACTTGTTATGTTTTCTTCTTTTTAAATGTTTCCATATCTCTTTTCAGCAAAATAATCATTGACCAACATGTCTGACACATCCAAAACGGCCATCCTAGCGTTAGGAGTGTCCCGTCTCTTCGATCTCGAGCAGAAGAAACGACAGAGGGATCGGGCGAGGAAAGTGTCATCGTACTTGAAAATGACCAAGGCTATTAAATCTGACTTGTTCAAATCACAGCTGAAAATGGATGCCAGTTCTCTTTTTAAACTATTGGGTGTGTTTAACTTTTTTTTAATCTTTTAGTTACATGTTGTTTCTCTTTTTAGTATACACAATAAAAACAAAAAGAGAAAAACCCACGTACATCAAACAAGATTTTGGATATATTGGATGTGATTTGTTATGTATTTATAATTGCATGCATTGAATAAGTGAAGGATCTATTCCATTACTCCTAGATAAGTCCTCAATAGTTTATTAGTAAGATAATTCAAAATATAATTAATGTTCAGTTGCATCCACCATCTTTCACCATTAATGTGATCTCTATGAATAATTGCAAAACAGTGCATCAAAATTATTAAATAGTAACTAACCCTCTCGCCCACGTATCTCCGAGGTGTTCGGACATGTACCAAAAAGATTTCATTACATCTGCCAAAAATGTTGTTATAAAATTTATTATTATTTTTATCCATTTCAGGTTTAGTGAGACCACACATAGAAGCGTTAAAAGTAGATTTGGAAGAATGTACAGTGGAAGAAAGATTGCTTGTAACGCTAAAGTATTTAGCTACTGGGTGTTCATTCAATCAGTTGTCGGATGGCTCTATTAAAACTTCCTTGTTGACTCGAGTTATACCTGAGACCTGCAAAGCTCTGTTCAAGTGCCTTAGAGATTATATAAAGGTATATGAAATGTTTACTAAATAGAGTAAATAGAATTCTGACATCCTGTTTGGTTCAATGGTTAAGAACTTGACTGTGACCAAGAGGGTGCGGGTTCAATACCTGCACTTGCACATTTGTGTTAATGAACAAGTCAGTTAAATGTATGTTGTTGTTTGATATTTATATTAATATTCTCCGTCATATGATTAATTTTAATTTGACAGGCCTGTTGGTCGAGTGGCTAAAGACCCTGGCTACAAAATCAAAGGTCGCGGGTTTGAATCCCGCTAGGGGCAAATGTTTGTGTGATGAACATCGGCATTTGTACTTGAGTCATGGATGTTTATAAATGTATTTAAGTATGTCTATCCGTTCCCTAGCATCCATAGTACAAGCTTTGAGCTTAGTTTGGGCCTAGGCGATTGGTGTGTTAGTCCAATGATTTTATTTATTTTTATTTATTTAATTACATTTTCAGTTACCAAAGACAGAGAAAGAATGGGAAGACATAGCTCTGTCGTTTGAAAATAAATGGCAGTTCAGCCATTGCGCTGGTGCTCTTGCTGCTAAACACATTGCTATCGACGAACCACCAGACGACCCGGACAAGTTTATCAACCACAAGAAGTACCACAGCGTTGTCTTAGTTGCAGTTGTAAACGCAGACTACGAGTTCACATACATCAACACTGGTTGCAACGGAGGCTACAAATATATTTACGTTAGCACTGAATTCTTTGAAATGTTGACTGAAGATCAATTGGGCTTACCGAAAGACTGCCCTTTAATGGGTACCAATTACCCAATGCCGTATGTGTTTGTCGGTGAAACTGACTTCTTGATAGAGAACATTATGAAGCCTTATCTAGAAGAAATAACTCCAGAAAGGAAAGTATTCAACTATAGACTATTAAGAGCTAAAAGAGTGGCCGATAACGCATTCGGTCTTTTGTACGAAAGATTTGGTATTTTCCATCAAAATATATCTATAGCCGAGGACGATTTGAATTGTGTTGTCATGGCATGTTGTGCGTTACACAACTTCTTGATTAAATGTTCCAAGGAGTATGTGAATGAAAAGTCTTTGGATGTGGAAGATTTGATGAATAACCAGTTCAAACCGGCTTCTTGGAGGCTTAAAAAGGAAGATGGGCATTCATGGGGTAATACTCACCCACTTCATTCTCTGTTAAAGGAGCCTGAAACGATAAGCGATAGCCGAGGGGGAATGATAAGAGAAAAGTTCACCGACTATTTTAATAATGAAGGAAAAGTTCCATTCCAAGATGAAATGGTGAATGTTGTGCCTGAATAAAAATGTGGGACTTTTAATGTTTGTTTTATTTAATAATCTATACCAATATTGCATTATCTTGTGCAACTTTTTTATAAAGAAACATAGTTCCAGTACCTATCCAAAAATATGTATGAAAAAATGATGTTTAATTAAGTAACCGGTAGAGGCGCTGTACACTTTTTCATAAATATATTTTAACGCATGGTATGGCTCACAGAACGAAAAAGAGACCTATTCTTGTGTTTTGTGGTAAGGCTACAGGAATGTAGCATGGGTTGGGTTTTTCTATTCGTAAAACAAACAATAAAGAAGCAACAAAAAATATAAGTATTTTTGGATAAAGTTATACCTAATGAATGAATGAATGCCTTGAATGCCTTGGACTAACACACCAATTGCCTAGCCCCAAACTAAGCTCGAAGCTTGTACTATGGAAGCTAGGGAACGGATAGACATACATAAATACTTTTATAAACATCAATGACTCGAGTACAAATGCCGATGTTCATCACACAAACATTTGCCCCTAGCAGGATTCGAACCCGCGACCCTTGGTTTTGTAGCCAGGGTCTCTAGCCACTCGACCAACGGGCCTGCCACTTAATGGGTGTAAGGTTTTAATTTGTTTCGTATCACAGTACTACTCGAAACTTGGTTAGCAGAGCGCCTATTATTACTTAGTTTAATTCAATTCAATACTCATGGTAGGGGTTTTAGCTATGATTCGGCGTTTCTATTGAATGGTCCTTCCAGATCCATCCATCATTGGCAACGGGAGGCGCCTCTATTCAGTGTGGTTTAATAATCGTTTTAATATCGTGCAGTCCGCATGCTAGCGCCGCCAATCATTAGTTAAGATATAAATATGTATTTAAATAAAATAACTTTATGTAGTGAACTAAAGAATAACATTTATGATTTTATGAAATTGACTTTTAATACATTGTTCATTCCTAGGTTGTCATAATCTAAAACGTTGCTGAAAATGGCCACTTTAAGCACTATTTTAGATTGTGGCTTATATTAATGTTAGGAAAGTATCCAAAGTAGATTTCTTTTATTACAAAGTAGATTACTTAAAATATAGAAAAACTATTGGCGGTGCTAGTATGCTGACTTCACGCCCTTAACTTTAATCTACAATATAATAAGCTATGGATCTATGGTTGTTGTGTTAAGAAAAGTAAAGAATCAGTCTAATATCTCACTGGGCAAAGGCATTTTGAAATCATGATATCGCTACAAAGATGGGCTTTGGCTTAATCGCCACGCTTGCCAAATGCGTATTGGTGATCACAAACCCGGGCTGTGTTCGGAAAAACTGACACAAATTTGCCTGACCCGGGAATCGAACCCAGGATCTCGGACCACGGCCCGGTTCTTAGACCGCTAGACCTTCGAGGCGTTCATTTATATTATTTTTAATTAGGAAACTTATATAATAGTTTGTGTCGGCAAAGGTTCTTCGAGAAGAAATAATAACTTTAGGTAAGAAACCTTTTTTTGATATGTTATAAAAAAATAAATAAAAAAATCAAAAATATGAGCCACTTCTCACTCTCAAAGGTTTACGTGGGTAACATAGGTTATATGAAAAGGAAATTATTCTACAGTGATTTAAATACAGGTGAGGCGTGCGTTAGTAATTCCTAATTTAAACTTTCAGACAAGCGAATATTACCCACTTCAGAAATATGCATTATCCGCACTCCCGTATAAATTGAGGAGCCAGTGCTGTCATCTAGTTGTTACAGATATGTTGAAGGGTACATAAATACATACATACATGGACTATGGGACATGGGACATTAAATTATAATGTAGGTAGTCTATGTCACTCCTGAATGTAGTGTAGCTTTCTGTTAGTGATTTTTTTTATTATAACATTATTTACATTTGTTTTTTTACTTTTTAAAGATAACAGTACTTTTTTTCTTTTCGTGTGCAAAAACTAAACCAGGACATACTGGATGGTAGGGCCTCTATCCGTGGATATACTCCTAGATACTGAATGAAAAAAAATTGGAGATTTGTTAAAGACTCATTTAAATTACTGAATGAAAAAAATAAAAACTATTTTCCCGTTTTAATTCTACTTATATCCATCCATCATACCTAATTAACCTATCGTAGTGCACATAGGCGCTTCCTCTCCTAGTGCTCTCCACTCAGATCCTCGGCGATAATTTACCAGAATCTCGAAATGGCTTTAGAGATGTCCCTCTTTTGTCAATATTAATTAGCCAGACGCAAGAACTGATTTTTCTGTGTGATAAAACGGGACGTCCCATATTCCAACCATTCTTCTAGCAACACTGCCCGGCACACGAAACACGTCCAACTTTTAACAGTGTAGGGGGTTATCCGAGGGTTAAGCCCAGAGAACAGAGTTTGAGACCGTTATTTAAATATGATGAAGGAATTTTTTTTTGAAATTACTCTTGCATAATAATCTGTAGGTTAGGTAGGATAGCCGGAAAATGGTGTAGGCCCAAGAACCACTCCATTTTTGCCAAGAGACTTGTTGTGTGTTTCATTTCATAATGATCAATATACTCAGTATTGAGGAATACGACTCAAGAAGGAGCATACCTATGTACGTCCTCTTCGAGAGCCCAACGTAACCGCATTATGCGTTAATGCATCTATAATATAAAAATGAATCGCAAAGTATGTTGGTAAGCGCATAACTCAACAACGCCGGGACCAATTTGACCAAATTTTTTTTTTAAATGTTCGTTGAAGTCCAAGGATGGTTCTTACGGCGAGAAAAAAATCGAATAATTGCCGGGAAAACCCTAAAAACAGCCCTGCCAGGTTAACATTTTTTTTGACAGGACGAAGTCTGTCGGGCCAGCATGTTTCCAAATAAAAATATATATTTTCTTTATCGAGTATTAAGTTATTTTGTGATTATCATTATGGTATAAGGTGCCTACTTGTAATTAATATGTAGTAGGTATCTTATAAGTATAGCTTTATATACCTATATGTATTAGCATGAATGGGCGGGCTCGAGTGGAGATACATGCGATGGTAAGGTGGAACTGAACCATACGAAATAAACTTTGAATGTAATATACCCGGGCAAAACCGCGCACAAAAATCAGTTTCTACTAAAATATGTCGCCCTCCATCATTTTCTCTTGAGGCAATAAAATCCACGTTTATCAAATCCCTCCTTTCGGGATTTAAAGATAAGTCCTTACGCATTTATATTATCAAATGGTCCGTCAAAACCGAGGGTTGCTGGGGGCAGTTTCCCGATTGTCTCTTTCTGTCACTAATTACCCCAAGGGTCGTTGTTGCGAACCTCTAAAGTTCTGTAGCCCTAGGGGTAGTTATGCATAGATTTAAATAGTCGCTTTCATAGAGTTTGGTATAAGTAGGATATCACACTAACTTTGATTACCAACATCAGCATCGTTACAAAGAGATTAACATTTTATCACTCCTTACTTTTATCTTACTGCCCTTAAGGTGTTGGTTGTGTAATAAAGGCCAGCAATGTTTAATACAGCCATAATAAATAATTTAAAAAACGTTATGAATGAATACAAAACTTTATTTATTTATTTGTTTAAAATCAGTACTAAAACACGTAACTGCCAAATACACAGCCATTAATACATTACATATAACATAATTAACACAATAACCAGGCAGTAGCGTACACAAAATGTTTTATATAGTTTTAAAACACTAAAATTAATAGAAAAAGCTAACAAACTTTCGAAATCAACTACATACCTACTACGAGTAACAACGCTTTCAAACTCCTTGTTCCAGTCGACTTAAGGAATCGCGAGTCTGTTAAAAAGTTAATATCCGTTACAATCTGACACTTCGTTCCCTGTAATTCAGGTTAAGCCGGGTTTCGTTCGACAAGCTTATTTATATGCTAATGTGGGGACTTAGCGTTCAGAATTCCGGGAACAGACGGGACAGACAATTTAATTATGCGTATTGACATCGGTGAATTGAATGTTATAACATATTTGTGTTCACAGTGTAAAAGTTCATTTCATACTAGCGATCCCCTGCGACTTCATTCGCTTTGATATTGATTTATCCCATGGAAGCATTCGGATGCATCGGGATGAAAAGTACTTATTCAATCACCAAAGTCAGTCCATGCCTCTTTCGAATTGTCGCGCTTGGCCTGCGATTGCTAAGTTTCAAAACTTTCGCAGAGGCCAGTCGTCGGATGGGTGACCGAAAATTTACATTTCGAACTCCTCCGTGCTTCGGCATGAACGTTAGGCCGTTGGTTCCTGCGCCCGATCTCTCAACGGTCGTGTGAGACGTTGTCCCACCGATCTATGAGAGTGAGGGAATAGTGAGTGCACCTGTGCTTACGCACTCACTTGTGCACTATAATATAATATATCCTGCGTACCTAACTGATCGTATGATCGTTCGCCATGGTCGAAAAAGGACGGAAGGGTGCTTATACCTACCGTAATGTACCCAGTCTAGACGCTACTAGCACTAGTTGACTGTACATTTGTTTTAACACGACATCCTAACATGTGAGCTAAGTTGGGTCCATATACTTAAGTGGACATATAGGTCCCAGCACTTATCGTTTAGAGACTCTTAAGTACATATACTGCTTAGTACGCTTAGAATACTGTTACATTGAATTTATGCGACACGGTGGTTGAGGCACAGGAATCTTGAAAGCTCTTCATATGTGATGCGTTGTGCGATCAATCACCGAGGGGATCATTAGGAACTCATGAGGTCACTGGGATCCCCTGGGGGATCATGTCAGGGGATTCTGGCGGACGAACCTTATCTGTCGGTGAGTATAAGAGAGTCGGTGAGTATAAGATATGCCGCCATCGTCTAAAAATTACCGGAAAGGGTAGGTAACAGTAGCAAACAGTTTATCAAACAAAATCAACAGCTCGTAAAAACACGTTAAAGTAATGAAGTGCAATTTCACTGTGTTTATTAATCTGTATCGTGAAACATTATCATCGTTCAAAAAGTCTTCTATTTGGTTGAGTTTATTTATTTCAGTAGGTACCCTGAGAGTCACTATCTATCGGAAGCTGACTCTACACAAGTACAAATGCACTATCTCATATACCTCACTCTCAAAGTTCGGTGGAACAGCTCTCTCTTACTTCTGTTCTGTAAATCTTAGTGTTTGACTTTAGGTTTATTACGGATAGATATCCTTATTCCCAAGTCTGTCACAAAGTTAGCAAGCATTCAAGGAAATAAATGTCTTCTCTTTCAATTCACAAAATTCAAATAAGGTTCGTCGTAAAAAAGACATGAAAATCGCCAGTTAAACGACTGACATCTCGAACTCAATTAATTAAACACTGTATCTCTTAACAAATACGATTGTTTTTCCTTTACCGGAATTCGAAGATAGCTGACAGAAGTCGAAAATTCTTGAAACATATTTTAGTATTGTTGAAAACTCTACAATTACTAGGGAAATGTGTTTTTAGTGTATCCGCGGCTTTGAGTTAATGGTGCTGTAAGGAATTCGAGATCGCTTCGGGCTGTAAAATCAAGATATTATTGTGCCTTGAAGTTCCCTAAACGCACTAACAGTATTAGTATTTATTTTTATGGAGTAGGGCAGATCGGTAGGCTGTTTATTTGGTGGTAAAATGACTACAGGCGAACGTAGATTTCTGAAATGGTTCGTAAAATGGAAGATAACTTAGCTTAACCTATGTCGCGTTATTTTGTTTAGAAAGTGCATTGCCACCGAACATCGGTCGCGTTTTTAGGGTTTCGTAGTCAAAATGGCAAAAAAACGGAACCCTTATAGATTCGTCATGTCTGTCTGTCTGTCCGCCAGTCTGTCACAGCCACTTTTTTCAAAAACTATAAGTACTATACCGTTGAAACTTAGTGAGTGGATGTATTCTGTGAACCGCAACAAGATTTTCACACGAAAATAGAAAAATAATAAAAAAAGTAGGGGTTCCCCCTAGTCAGAACTGAAACTCGAAATACTTATTTTTTTTCATTGAACATATACGTGTGGGGTATCTATGGATAGGTCTTTAAAAATTATATTAAGTTTTCTAATATCACTTTTTTCTAAAGTGAATACTTTGCGTGACAGACCCTTCCAAAGTGGAAAATCCCCCCTCTAACTCCTAAAATAAGAGGATGCTAAAACTGAAATGATTATATAATGTACATCACCATAAAAACTACCAACGAAAATTGGTTCGAACGAAATCTATTCAGTAGTTTTTTTAATACGTCAAAAATAGAATTTGTACGGAACCCTCAGTGCGGGAGTCCGACTCGCACTTGGCCAATTTTTTCAGTTTGGTGTGTGTACACTAAGGAATTCGAGATCACGTTGGTAAGTAAAATCGAGATATAGCCGCTATTGTAGTTTAAAACGCTCTCCAAGTATCAGCATTTATCCATAAAAATAAAGAAGATTAGTATTTGATGGTAAGTTAGTTGATTGTTATTAATCTTTCATTCGAAGTCATGTTTCCGTTAAAAAGATGGGTTATGCCCATTGATATACAAAAAAATATCAATGGTTATGCCTTAATCACCAGCTGGCCAAATGCGGATTGGTTGAAATCAAGATGTTGCCTGCATTATATATGTCGCAGCCATCTGGTTAAATCAGCCATTGAATTAAGCGACTATCCGTTTAACTAATCGCCGGCTCCTAGTTAAATGGCAAGCCCGCTTGTAAAATGAATTGGAGAAATAAACAAATTTTAAGGGTAAAAAAAAACACGAAGACTTGGTCTTACTTCTGTCAGACGAGAATTTCTGCATACATGGATAATTTTTTCTAGGCTCCGACGTTTTATTAAGAGGCTAGCCGCTTAATTACCTAGCTGATTTAACCAGTTGGCTGCGACATATATATTTATTTACCTTTTTAATAGAACCCACTATTAAAAAGGTATTTCGCTCCCTATTTACACATACATGAAATACTATTTCTACTACTTACTACTTTTATGGCTCAACGACCCAAAGTGTGTCTTGGCCTCCGAAACAAGAGACTTCCACCGGTCTCTCTCTTGCGCCACCTCCAACCAGTCCTCAACCCCGAGCTCGCGCAGGTCAGCTTCCACCATGTCCTTCCAGCGATATCTTGGGCGGCCGACTGGACGTTTTCCACTCTGCCGCCCAAGATATGCTTTCAAAACTCCCCGATCCTCTCCCATTCTGACCAAGTGGCCGAGCCATCGGAGGCGGTGGGCTTTGGTCTCTCCGTTTTATTTCTATTTTTTTATTTCTAGTTGAAATAAAAATGTAACTGCCGTAGAAAACATTTTTTGAAATGATGGCACGATATCTTTTTATGCAAGCAAAGAACGTAAAATGCATTCATATTTTAAAGTGCAGTTTCTTCCTGAAAGTTTCGACTGTTGTTCGATCGTTAGTATACGGGTTATAAAGGGGCCCCTTAAACCTACACGCTGGGTCGAAAGTCCCAGGCGCCGGCTGGCGTTCCTCTCTGTTCCACGCGATGGACCCGGCACCCGCACGGAGAATCCATGGATAGCTAAGAAGTTCGTCTGAGACGAACTTCTTAGCTATGACGAATCGTCTCAATGCATCGGTGTGGCGTTACTGAATACATAATTGTACGATATCTTTCACTACAAAGTATAAAACAAAGTCGTTTTGGCCGCTTATGTAGGTAGGCTTAAAAAATATTTAAAACTATGTAACCGATTTTCATGCGTTTATTTTGTCATATAGAGTGATTCAAAATTAAGGTTTATGACATGCGTAATATACCTACTTAGTACAGATATAATTTCAAAACATGCATAACCCGCATTAAAAACCCCCAGTTTCTCATATACATTTTAACACCCAGCGAGATCCGAACCCGCGTCAGTCGTATTTGTGATCTTCAGACGAGCTGCTTATTTGAGTGCAAGTACTAGCTCTCATGAAAATAAATGAAAGAACAACCGTAACGAAGCTGGCTATTTCAGATTTGAGATTTAAATTCAGTTTCATTTCTACATTTATGTGAATTGGTGGTAAATTTTTAAAATTCAATTCAGGACTGCATGGTTTAGTAAATACACATTTACCTATGAAGCGCGAAGCTGAATACTCGCGAAATACAATTCGTTTCGCTCTCACTTACCTTTTAAAATTCAATATGTTCATTATATTTCCTATTAATTGCAATTTTGTGGTCAAGACTTATAATAATTAATTGTTCTACCCCTATGTTTAGAGAATCCCTCCCTGCTTTGATTTCTTTGCTTTCAGGAAGGAAAGACATTGCTTTCAATTTCAGATTTTTGACAGCTTCGAAAATGAATTAAAACCTAATAAACGTTCACCAATAAATTCTGTGAACAAATTATACTTATTAAGAAAGTAACAAACTTAAAAAGCCGAATTCTATTAAAGTGGGTATTATACCAGGGACAAAATATTTTAACAGATTATCCTCATTTCCAACCTCCTTGGATATAATAAGAAGTTAAGCAGGCCGAAAATAGGCTGGGGAGAAAAATAATAAAATTATAACGACACTAAATTGAAAATTTGAAATTGGAACTTCTGTAATGGCGTCGCTACTTTACGAACGTCAAGTTTATTCGCTAATTAAATTCCATACGGCAAACTGGATACATTCAATTAAAATAAATTTCGTTTCATGCGAGTTTAATTTTTTCCACGTATGTATTCCTTTAATATTCGTGTTTCGTACAAGGAAATCCAATTTGGGGATTGAGATTTTATTTCTTAATGTTTTCCTTATGGGGTCTCGTCTTGCTGCGATAAATCATTATGCAGACATTTCCATCATCTGTTTTTCGTTTTCACAATTCTTCCATAGCGGTTTTTTAGGTAGGTAGGTCGAAAATTCTCGTGAAAAAACAATCCTGCACACCAGTATGGAAAACCACTCTTTTAAGGTAGCTAAGCGAATTGCCTAATCATTATTATCGGACAATTAGGTGATTCAAGCCTGCAATGTCCAATCCAAACTGGGAAAACCATGACAAAGTGAAAGTAATCCTACCGGGATTCGAACCCACGATCTCTGCGGTTTTTGAGCCCAGCACTCGAACCGCTACACCACCATGGAGGCAGTGTTAAACATACAAGACTAACATAATGTCATAAACATGAACACATCAGTCCTTTTTATTAATAACCACAAGACCACAAGCATTATAATAACTCAATGCATGGTCCACTTCATTAAGTTCTGCAGAAGTTGAATTGTGCAAGCGAGATAGAAGACAATTTCCCTCAGGGCGGAAAAGGACGGAAAACAATAGAACAGAGTAAAGGTATGTTCACAGTTTGTAGACCGCACAAAGGATTCGGGGTCACGAGGGAAATTGAGGAGATTTCCCTCATTTCGGGGTAAATTGATTTTCTTTTGTTCGTCGACGGATTGTAGAGATTATCCGTATTTTGTTGCACTTTTATTTCTGCTAAAATGATGAGTGGTGCAATTTTGTTCTATAATGGAAGCTGTAGGTCGATAGAAAAGAAAAAAGATCTAATAACCTTTTATACATAAACATAAAAACATACCAGGATTTCTTTTTTTCGAAATAAAAAGTAGCCTATGTTCTGTCTCAGGGTCTAAAGATTGTCTGTACCAAATTTCATCAAAATCGGTTGCGAGGTTTAAGCGGGAAAGCGTAACAGACAGACAGACAGACAGACAGACAGAGAGTTACTTTCGCATTTATAATATACTAGCGGCTGCCCGCGACTCCGTCCGCGTGGATTTCTTTTTTTCGAAATAAAAAGTAGCCTATGTTCTGTCTCAGGGTCTAAAGATTGTCTGTACCAAATTTCATCAAAATCGGTTGCGAGGTTTAAGCGGGAAAGCGTAACAGACAGACAGACAGACAGACAGACAGACAGACAGACAGACAGAGTTACTTTCGCATTTATAATATTAGTTGGGAAGTTGGGATATAATAAAGCTGAACAGTTTGTTTGGTTGATAGAACGCGCTCATCTCAGGAACTACTGGTACCTACGAATTGAAGAATTTTTTTTTTATGTTGCATAAAAGAAACCGGAATCCACGTGCCGTAATATATTTACCTACCTATGTCCAGAGTGTTGATCACGCTTGGTTTCATTTTGTGTTCTTAAAATTATGTCGCTAATTAACAAAACTTAACAAATATCAATAGAAATACTAACCGTCTATTTATTTTCGCCTAAAAAACAGTAGTTAAAGAAATCTTCAATATGTACAGCCGCGCGTAGCACTCACTATAAGCCCACAAAAGCTACAGTTTGACCAAGGCGGGCGGAAAACTGACTTCCCGCCCTAGCAACACTGCCTGCCGGGCAAAGCTCAGTCGCTCGCCAGAGCTCACCGAGAGAGGTCGCGCCGCGCGGTCCAGACCTCCGCAATCGAGTCATTAATAACCTCAACCCATTCCAAAAATTCAAAAAGCGTTCCAAATTCGAAATCTGAGTGAGTGATGTGCTAAAACGAGGTTTTAATCGGAAGAACTTGTTTGAGGACAATCGAGGCGGGACCATTGTGAACCAGGTGAGTCCCCCCTTTATTATTTACGCTGCTTTTGCCCCGTATGAGCCTGTTGTGTCGAGGTTATATTTTATTTAGCGGGTCACATTTCTAGTCGTTTTATTTGACGACAGTGATCCTAGATATGGGAGTTGGAGGGTACATAGGCACTTCCTATTTGAAGGGATGTGGTAGCAAAGTTTATTGACGGTTGTATCCCAATGTTCTTATTAAAGGTCTTTGTTTTATTCTCATCTCAATGTACTATTCATTAACCATCTGTGTAGATTATAATGTCAAAACCTACGTCCATTAATGTATTTATTTTGAAATTTAATTGAACTTACGGTCTACGAAATGGTGTTACCAATACGGATACTGTTGAGAGTATAAGATCCGTCTTCAACCCTCAATGCATGAATTGATTTGCATTATTTAGTCAAGGATTAAAGTCTTTAACATTTACAATTTATGTGTATGAAATGTAGGATAGTATTTCACATTAATTTATTATAATCAGCAAAGCACTGTGGAGTATTTAGGTATATGAAAAGCTTTTACAAGAATTATGAAGGCATCTTGGTAATAACTAAATAATTAATGCCTGCATTAGCAAAAAAATATACTTTGGACCTCATACCTAATTAATATTAGATTTAATACCAAAAGCCTCTGTGCCGGGATCGAACCCGCGACCTATTGGTCTTATAGGCAACTTCTTGACTACACCAAGCGGGTCGTCAAATACGTATAGTAGGTATATCTTCAAATTTCAGATACCTATGGTAACTTCTTCTACATACAAAGATGTCAGTATGAGGTTTACTTTTGACCAACAACGATATAAAACTCCCATAGGAAAAATAACGTAATATTTTTCCAATATCGTGGTAAACTTTTCCCATATTTCTTCCTCGAACACACCTTATTTTGAATATTACGAACAATAAAGACATAACCAAAAGGGACTTCTTCTCCTTGAGTCGTATTCTTCGTTACCGCGGTTCGTGATCATTGTATGAAAGACATAATTTCTTAATGGAGTGGTTTGCCATTGCTTTCTCCATTTCACAAACTTACTCGTAGTGTGCAGGTTTCTTTTAATGTAGGTATTCCTTCAACGGAGAGCTGGTGTGAAATCTGCAAATGTCATCTGCAAATGTAAACCTACAGTTACAAGCAATAAAGATTCTGATTCTGATTCTGATTCTGACCAAAAACCTAACGCATAGCAACTATAGTCCATTTAAGCTAAGATGATCTTTTTATACAGATGTACTTCTTATATTAATTAAACTTAGTGTCAAGGTTCCACTAGCTGTTCTATGATTTTCCGTTGGGTCTTGTTTCTGTAGAATAGTGTCGATTTTCCTTTGAAAGCAAGGTATCCCCGGATCATCTTTGTTGAAATGGACTATAGGCTACCGAGCTCTAATGATATGGCGGATACAAAAACAACAAAAAAATCTATGAACCATCAGACATAACCTGAGAATGACGATTCTAACTGAAAATACTTATTTTAATCAAGCCTTCTTACCACCATTGTATGAACAACTTCGAAGAACTATATCCAACTACATAGTAAAACAAAATATTCAATCCCGCTTTTCCAGTTCCAGCTTAAAGTTAGCCTGGATTAGCTACAGGTGTGCTCAGAGATAGATTTATCAAAGTTGCCTCTTCGCAGTAGGTATTGGCATAGATTTAAAACGTTCGATACTTATGCCCGACACAAAAAAACTGTGGCATTATTTCAATTGACATAACGGACGTTGGGTACTTGCGGCAATTGGATAAGAAGCGATCTTCGCTTCAAATTTTAGTGTCAATTTTAGAGCGATCTGCAATATGGTGGGGACATCTCCAGAAGCGTAGCGTGCCTTAGCGGGGCCCCGTATAAAAATTAGTTTGGGGCCCTTAGGAAAGGTAAATATATCTCAATAGAAAAAATTTGGGAAGTTTTTATTAATTTTTGTTTTCGTGAGTTGGGGGCCCCCGTGCCTCAGGGGCCCCGTATAATTGATACGGCAGATACGGCGGTAGCTACGCCCCTGGGCATCTCTAACGTTTTAAATATACCTATGGGTTAGGTATTTATCTTGTCCTCTTTGCGGTTGATGAACTAAGTACTGATTTGAGGTTTTCCAGTCATGAACTAACTTTTGTTCAGGCTTATTCGAAGGTGCGTTTGGCTTGTGGTCCAATTAAGCACTGGCCTTGGTTTATTTCGATCATACCTATTTGTTTAGGACCAAACGTTACAGTTTGTTACTGAGTCGAGAAAGTGCCAACTTACTGGCTAATAAATATAATGAAAAAAGTAAAATTATTATGCTGTCGCATATAAATTGAACTTTATGTAATGATGATCGTTGGGTGTTATTAAAAGTACCAGTCTATTTATGTCCCATTGCAAGGCAAAGGCCCCCATCTTTAGAATCATAGTTTTTTCGTTACAAAGATTGGTTTGGCTTAGGTATGTATTTTATTACCACGCTTGCCAGATGCTGATTGGTGATTACAAACCCGGGCAGAGTTTTATCAAAAACATTTTGATAGATTGAATATGTACAGCATTATGACGTAGTCGTCATAATGCTGTACATACATATTCAATTTCATTCTATTCTATTTCATTACATTTAATTTTTGTATTTTTGCAATGCCTGACAAAGGCCCATTATTGTATACTGTGTGTCATGAATTTGAATTTGACTGTAAAACACGATAATAATATGTATGCATACAGTCATACCCACATGAATTTGTATAAAAGTAGTTAAAAGAAAATATATACCAAAAAGGAAAAACGCCGTCCATTTAATTTTCTCCAACTCGCAAAGAGTCTTTAATACTCATTTTAATGAGAGCAAGTAAGCCCGCACTGTATGTAGAACAAAGGTGACCGACAGAACCTTCTTGAGGTCCATACAATTACAATAAATAGGCATAAAGAAATATGGAACATAAATAAAAAAAATAAAAAAATGAAACAACCAGACCAGAAGCAAAGAAAACGACCGCCAAAGAATGGAACTTCTTGCCGGCCTATGTTTTTCCAGAAAAATATTATCTTGGCGTCTTTAAGGCCAGATTAAATAGGCCGTTCATAAATGGGTATGTTCCACACTCGACCGCATCATCGCTTTCCATCAGGTGAGATTTCGGTCAAATACCCACTTATTCTGTAATAAAAAAATAAAGAAAAGACTTCTCAAAAATTATCCAAAGTCGTCCATTTAATTTTCTCCAACTCGCTAAGAGTCTTCAATACTCATTTTAATAAGAGCAAGTAAGCCCGCTCTGTATGTAGAACACAGGTGGGCCCAGCATCGGCTTGAGTAATTAAAACTCTAGTCGAGTTGACGGGAACGAAATGCACGATATTTTTGCATTCGAATAAGTTTATTGCAGTAGGTAGTACGTCTCGAGTTGCTTTGGTTCAGACTTAAAGGATTGATTACTGAGTTTGGTTACCCTTTTGACAATAAAACATGTGGACAGTTGGCTTATAAGGGTTACGGAGGTCAGACGACAGTTGCTCCATTGTAATAACCAGCCTGGTCAAATAAAGGTCATAGACGTCGTTACCCTGGGCATCGAAGAAAAGCCGAGAACGCAACTGGGAGAAGTGTAGAATGATGACGTTGAACATTTTGGTGGTTATTTTTTCAACCCTGGACCATCCACCAAGATTGCATTTTTTAATCCATCAAGCCTATTTAAGCAAATGCGTCCTTGGTGTGGTGGTTAGAGCGCTGAAATCTCAATTCCAGGTAGTCTTGCGATCGGAATACTTTCATTTTGTGAGGTTTTCACATTTTGCTTAGGATTTCAGGCATGAATCACCTTGAATGATTCCGTGCTTCAGGAGGCATGATTCAAAAATTGTCTGGATTTCTTTGTTTATTACGGAGGTCAGACGGCAATCGCTGCAATGTAAACTAGCTTAATAAAGTCAGGAACATAGTGCTCAGGGTCCAATAGATGTGACCAGAGTAAAAACAAAAGGCAGAAATATGTCTGTAATTTTACTTCTTATTTTAGGCTACTTGCCGAAACAACGAAGGCCGCGGAAGGATTAAAGAAAAATCCGCAGAATAAATAAAATAAGACACCGTATGAAGTTCAGAGCGAGTTGGTGACATGCGAAAATGGTGCTCATTCTCAACGCGGTAAAGTTTTAATTACTAAAGCAAGGGAGTTGTGCTTGGTAATGCGGCTTCAGATGTATGTATGCTCAAACATGTATTAGGTGTAGGTTTTGACATGGTTTTTACGCGACGGAACAATGCTTGTCAATGTTTAGAACAAATAGGTTGCTTTCATGTTATCTATTGTAAAAGATTTAGAAGCTTTGAGTGAGGATGAAAGCATCATACGAAATCATTATAAGTCATCATCTAAGCGCTTCTCCCGGTTGCGGCCTCAGCCATTGTCTTAGAGCCCAGGGTATGTTTCGACTATGATCCCGAATTGAAAAGCTTGGTAATAACCCACACACAAGGGAAACCAGACATTTGGATCATAGTCGGTACCAAAGGCTTTACGTGCCTTACGAAGCATGGATCATCATTCTCATCGGACAATCAGGTGATTCAAGCCTGCAATGTCGTTACCAAACTGAGAAAAACCTTCACAAAGTGGTGGTGCTCCCCGTGGGATTAGCTCACGACCTCCACGGACGAACTCATGGAGGCAGTTACGAAATTATTATAAGTAGAGCTGTTTAAATTGTATAGATATTTTGGTGCTTTATTTAGCCGGTCGAAAATACGATGTACAAGGGGCGCCACGGCGTGATGTTAAGCTAAAATGATGGCAAAAATTAAGCAGAGAACAATTATTAAACTTATTTGAGCAACCGCTGTAACCTACATTTTTAATTTGAACCAATTAGAAAGTTTTTTGAATACGAATTTACGAGTATACTCGTATTATAAATGAGCATCCGTTAAGACCTACATTTATTGAGAACCGTTATTAATTTCTTCTATACGAACATCTTATATGACCTATTTTCTAACTTCTAACTACGCGAAACCGGAGCGAATAGCCTAGTATTTCATATTTACACTCTGGAGTACCAGGGCGGCAGAAACCGTGAAGAATTTAAAGAGTTCCAAGCTCAAAGCACGTCCGCGCGAGCGTAATTGCTTCCTGTAGGGGAGGCGCCGCGTGAAAAAGTACCAGGGTACTACGAGTTCGGTGGAGGTGCAATTAAGCTACATACTGCTAGCATTCAATGCTGTCTGTCAAATGTAGGTTTTTCTCAGATAGTGTCAAAGGATACAAAAAAGTACTTTCTCTTCGAATTTGAGGGATTGGCGTCTATTAAAACGTTAGTAAAATAACATTAAATAGTAATAGTTACCTGGTTACAACTCTTACAACTCATAGATAGACCATAAGATAAGGTCAAGAACATCTTATCATATTTACCAAAGATACTCGAAGTTTGACTTAACAATCACAGAGTGCTTTAGAAAAACAAAAAAAAATTTCAGGATGTCCTTACGGCATTCTAACCACTCTACAAATAGCCACCTACGCCGGTACTCCACAAAGTAAATATTTTCCTACCAACGTTTATTTCTTTTTCATTACAAAGCCATCAACGGCCTTACCCGTAGATCACTGCCTGTTTGCATACTTAATGAAACTCAACTTTAATTTAATATTTCACTGGAATGTAATAAGCAAGCAGAACATAAACAATAAATTACACTGCCGTGGTCTCCTGTCGGGCGGCGGGGGTTATTCCAGTATCGCTCGGAATAAAGAATTATGGTTAATGTGGTAAATGGGTTGAAACATAGAGGAATTTCCGTGTGTTTGGGGAAGTGGAAGCTACAGAATACCAAAATGAAATAGCAGTTCATACAGTTGTGCTCTGTTTTGTCGGCGTTTTGTTTTGGCAGTGGGCTGGCCATATGAGCCGCAGAACCGACATTTGGGGTAAACGAATTCTGGAGTGGAGTTTTAGTAGGAATCCCAGAAAATGTAGTGTAGGACGCCCGCAAGCCAGGTGGAGTGACGATGATTTGTCGAAGGTAAGGTTTAGCAAGGATATGTGACTGTTTAATGTCCAGTGATTCCTTCATACAATCAAAGACCCTCTGGCAAAAGCAGACCTTTGTAATTGGAATCTGAAAATGTTTCCAATATGATCAATCCACTGAAAAATTATGTGTCAAGAAATATACTTAAATTACTGACATTGTAGACAAGCTTTACCTCCAAAATGTGACCATGTCTGTCAGTCCTCACCTTCGGGTATATAGGCGTGGAGGTACTAGAGATGTGTGAAAAAGGTCTAAAAACACTCGTATGAGCCTAGAAACACATTTAGAACACATATACTCTAACTACGGGATTACGCTTGCTAGTAATATAACCTTTATTACTTCGCCACACATAACAAGATATACCGCCTTCATTGTTACTCTAGTCTAGTAGTATAATAGTCTTCACTTTTTTATTCTACGTTGTAGTTGTAGACTAAAACTCTTTAACTACAATATAATACCAGTTATATTATTACCGCACCACAAAACATATGATGTACCGCCTCCATTGGGGCTCTAGTCTAGTAGTCTTGACTTTTTGCGCAAAGCGTAAATGTCATGTGGTTATTGTTGTCTTGTATGCCAGCTATTTGTGTTTTATGTTTGTTTTCAAAGAAGTTATTCTACATTGTTGTAATGTTACATTCTAGGTGTTTTTTTTACGTTAGTTTGACAATAAGTCCAGTTAAAAAACATAAATGTAATTGAAAAACAGGGGTCCTATTATTGAACCTTGGCTGACACCTCTAAATCAAAAGACATCAGAAGAAAACAAAAGATATTAAGAAAGTTTTGAAATATAGTTGGTTTTAGTGCTAAGTTATATTTTAAGAATCATTAAGACCATGCAATATCCCAACTAATATTATAAATGCGAAAGTAACTCTGTCTGTCTGTCTGTCTGTCTGTCTGTCTGTCTGTCTGTCTGTCTGTCTGTCTGTCTGTCTGTTACGCTTTCCCGCTTAAACCTCGCAACCGATTTTGATGAAATTTGGTACAGACAATCTTTAGACCCTGAGACAGAACATAGGCTACTTTTTGACCCATTCCAACCCCCCACTTCCCCGAAATGGGGGGGTGGAAGTTTGTATGGAAAATCTAAACTACTTGAGTTAGACGCTTGAAATTTGGCATGCAGGTCTCTTAGTAAACTTGATGCTTAGTTGCAAAAGGATATTGCAAAATTCCCACGGGAACGGGAGTTAGCGGGAAAAAACATTCGTATAATGAAAACCGACATCCACGCGGACGAAGTCGCGGGCGGCCGCTAGTTTATGCATAAATATACCTACATAGAATGCTTCAATTTGAAATGCAGTGGAAAAATCGATCGAAACACCTACTACCTACCTGATTTTAATTTGATGTTGGTGACGACTCATTTTTATTAACACAAAGGTAGAATTTTCTTTTGAAATATCGTAAACGCTTTTCAACAATATTACTGCTCAACCTTGTACATTTGTAGTACCTATAGCATGCCTACTTGGAGAATGTAAATTTTGCGGTGATCCAACTTGAGTCGAGTACGGAGCTCAATTCGAATATAATTTATATGGATCTACCGGTACCATGGTACCTCCTGCCTCTGATTATGCTAAGGATCTTGAACTCATAACAATTTACAAGTATAATCCCTGAATAATGAATATAAAGTCTTGTCTAGACCCGCCCGCTGGAATTACGAGTATATATCGCAACATAGGTACAGATAACCTCAGTTTAGACGATACAATTTAGACTTTATACCGCCCTTATTTCATAGGCATAAGGGCTACTATTGAAGTGCAAGTGTTACCTTGACACGCTGCTGACTATACTTTGTTAGGGCCGAAGGTAATATTTTCATTTGTTTATACAAATTCAAGTAGCCTTCATCGCATCGATTGGAATGGAATTGTTTTGTTTGAATTGAATTGATAGAAATGCTCCGAATTTTGTTTACGAAAACGTGTTGTGTTTAAGATGTCGGTTACTAGATCTATATACAAACGAGCTACATATAATTAAGATAGAAAGAAACTACTATATATATTGGTAGCAAATGTATAGTTTCAAGTGTATATTCCCGAACTATATAAGTATGGTGAGTATCTTTGCGATAAACGCAAGTATAAAAACTCCAACGAAGTATTTATATCTTCATAGCTTTATTCACACATATATTCCGCCGAAACTATGTCAGTAAACATATTATCTTTGCTAGTTTATGTGAGGACAGATAGAGAAACAAATGTTTTTGTTTTGATCTTCTCCCGAAGTCAGTAGTTTTCTATAGCCTAAAGTGTAGGTGTATATTCTGCCTGTAGTGAATTAGGATCATAATGTTTTTGGGATAGAATTCCTTCCTTCCTTCCTTTGGTTCCAGTCCTTTGGTTATAAACTAGATTTCTTTTTGACAGTTGAAATGCCTGAGAGAAAAAATCTCGTGATACAATTAAATAATAAATAAATATTTAACAACAACATATAGGTAGCTACATTGATCTGACGCCGTGTAAAGAAGCTTAAAAAGCTTAAAAACTTGTGTTATAGATATCAGAATCAATGGTGGATGACAAATACACTTATAACACCCAGACCAAGGAAACAGACATGTTAATGCGCATAAATATTGTATGTCCTGTGCGGGGATCAAACCTGTCACCAGTCATAATGGATAGTAGTTAAAATAATCTGATGCATATAATGTATGGTGCGTCTTCTAAATAATATTGGAAGGAACTCCAGCCCAGAAGTTTAAGAGAGGTAGAGCTTTGCGGAAATACCACTCGAATGAGCCGCTCGTCTGGGGAAGTACCTCCACCTTACAGAAGACCGCAGTGAAGTAGCACTTCGTAACTGTTGTGCTATGTTTCTGCTGGTGAGTAAGGTTGCCAGAGCTCAGTTGGGGAGGGTATGGGGTTAAGGCCGGCAACACATCAACGATACCTCTGGTGTCGCGGATGTCCATGGGCGGCGGTGATTGCTTACCATCAGGCGACACGCTAGCTCGTTTGCCGCCTCTGACATAAAAAAAAAGAACCCTACGATATTCCAGTAACTTCAGGTTACTCGAATACTTTCGATAGTCCCACGCAGACATTATAGGGTTTTATCGGCAATAAATCGTATTTGATCGGTTCATAACTGCTCGTGAATTTTACCGATCTCTGAATGTCTCTAAGAAGGCCATATAGTGTTAAAGGATTTATATTTTTATTAAAAACAAATGGAATCTTTATGACCAGACCATTGTGGGACATCAGGGATTTTTTTGTTATATGAGTCTTTTACTATGACGAGTCAGAATAATTACAGCGGTAGATTAAATATGAGGGTGTCGTTGGGTACAAACAGAGCTAAACCAAGAAGAAGAAGAAGAATGATAGAACTTGCAATTTTCAACCACACCACTGAACTTACCAAAACCGTATTGGTCCAAAACAACTACTTCAACAACACGAATATTTCACACAGGTGATCAAGTCAATTCGTATTTTGTCCTATCCTTACTAATATTATAAATCGGAAAGTGAGTTTGTTAGTTCATTTACTACGCTTATACGCCGTAACTACTGAATCGATTGCTTTAAAATTTTGCAGACTTTGAATTTTGCAGACGTAAAGTTAGAAGTCTGGATTAAAAAATATATTCCAGCGGGAAAACAAAAATAATCTTTGGAATATAACCGAATTCAAATACTTTTAAAAATATATTGAAGGACACTTCATGAAAATGGCATAGTGTGAAAAGTTGCTGTAACTAAAATGGCGATCTCAATAAAACAAAACGGTTCCAGTGACACTGCCAACTCTTAGCCGCAATGACAATCAGCAAACTTCTTTATACCTAGTGAAATAAGGTCCTAAATCGGTTGCTTGCTTTCACCCGTCTACCAAGTTTAACGTTCTGAAATTGTCTTGTCGCTGAGCTAATTTATAGGGAAACTTCAACCAACACCTTTTATTTGGTTATCGTACAATTGTTAAGTAAACAACGTAATAACTCATTCGGCTGTCCCGACTTTTATGGTTTGTGGAATACCTAAGGGTTGGGGAGGAAAAATTAGAACTATTTGATGTTGAAATGAGTGTAACAAAAAAACATTTGCAACAAAGGAAAAATATTTTTTTTACGACTTGTAGAAAAACGTTTCAATTTTGATATTAAAAGTTGTCGTTATCTCGGTTATAAATATTTTCATATTCCAATAGTGCTTTGATAAAATAAATTAATTGATGCAAATTATTTTAATAAAGCTGACAAGGTGTGGTAAAGGTTCTTTATTAATTTGTGGATTTTCTAGCTTGCGTTAATTTTGCTGCAGTCTTCTTCTTAGCGTTTATCCCGTTTCTATGCGGGGTCCGCTTTGTCCATGATCCCGGATTTTGCGAGTCTGGTTATTACAGTGAAGCGACTGCCATCAAACCTTCGTAACCCATTGAGGGGAACCAGACAGATTGGATCATGCATACACATTCAGATCTAACTGAACTAAAGTCAGAAACTATATACTACTACTAAAGCTAATGGCAAAAGTCCACACATAGATTCCGAAAAATCCAGAGGTGTGGGCCCGGATTCGAATCACGGACCTCACGTATGTGAGGCGCCGTCCGTACCTACCACTAGGCCATTATCGCTCTATTAGCAAACATAAATAAAAGTATCAATCTTTATTGGTACGTTGTCACCAAATTGAACCCACAAAGGCTATCGATCGATAATTTGAACAAAGTTCTCAGAAATAATTGTGTTAATTGTGTATGGTGGAGAAGCCACAGCTATGCTATAGCTCAATATTTAAATCATGCTTTTTATACCACTTCTTTATGGGACGAGCAGATTGTTTACACAAAGGTTACTATCACTTGCCATGACAGTTCCAATATTAATCATCAATTCATCATATCATCATCATAAGCCTGTATAGTCCACTGCTGGTGGTAGGACTCGTCCAAGTGGAAAGTAATACTAACTAGTTTTTACCCGCGGATTTTCCCGCGTTATCAAGGTTCCTGTTTTATCCCATGGAAGCTTTTAATTGGGATAAATCACCTATCACCTTAGTTACCCCATACCCTGACTGTATACTAAATTTCAGCTGTAGTTAAAACCAACTTTTACATTTGTAATTTAAGTATGATTAAAATAATAATATGAAAATCCAAGCTAGGTTGTCAGGCTGGTATGGTGAATGATGAAACACAAGGGAACTCTGCTACCACCCACAATGTACCGTCGCTTCTCACGACACCCATGGGAAGAACAGCTCAAGTTTACTTGCAAATTATGTTCTGGACTCCAGGAATAGATCATCCGAGGAGATTGCAATCAATAGTCTCGCTTGTACTTTGCTCGATCCATCTTTAGCCGCAGAAGTCGTAAATAAAAAGGATCCCGTGGGATCAAGGCAGATTTATGTGTAGCGGGATCTGGTTTTTGCATCCACACATGTTTTGTCGGCAGTTCGCAGTGATTTGAATATAGTGGTTCTGTGGAAAGAAACTGTATGTTTTTTTCCATTGAGGTTACTACTACGTATAGAGTGAACATCGAGAACATAAAAGTATGCGTCAACTTTGGAGGGAAGGAGGTGGCAAATTGAGATTTTATTGGTCTTTTATTTATGTAATTTTGAATATAGTGGTTCTGTGGAAAGAAAAGTATGTTTTGTCCATTGAGTTTAATATTACGTATAGAGTGGACTTCGAGAACAAAATCTATGCGTCAACTTGTAGGGAAGGGGGTGAATATTTAAAGTGTTTTTTTTTGTCTTTTTATCTTTCTATCTGTAATGACACGCCACTAGCTTTATTTTTCGTCTTGTAATGATTTGTACATGTTTTTAAAACACACGACGGCATTTTTTTTTATTGTGAAAGAAGTACAATAGACAGCTACTGTTGTCCATGGATAATGTTCCTATAAGAAAATATTTCTTCGCGGTGTCTCCTCTGTACGTAGTAGTAATAACTCTATTTATTTATTCACGAAGAACATGTTTACATTAATAAACTTATATCTAGTGACTCTGCACAAAGCAAAATTTGCTTGTATCGCTGTAGCCAATATACACTCCGTATACAATGTTAATGGTTCTCTCCACTGAAGAGATTTGTATTTTCTCCTTTTTTTGGTTGGAAGTTGGAAGTTAACGGCCTGCGTTAGACAGCTAGGTTGTGACTGTTTTCTTGGGAAGAACTTTGCAAAATTCTGTAACTTATGCTGAAAATGAAACTTGTATTTTTTAAGGATTATCTACTTCGCTTGTTATTAATATTGTTATTAATTTAATTATTTTCAGCATAATATCATGTTTTTTTTTGAAGATCGAACTTTCTGTTGTAAGTAATTTAATAAATAGAGTGGGAAACAGACTGTGAATGAGCTTAATCCCATAGCTGTTATCTGAAACAAAACTATTTTGGCAAACAGTCGTTTTAAAACACGCACTGACCTTTGCGTGTGTTTAAAACCACTGAAGACAATAAAAGTTCACCCAAATCATTATAAATTTTCATCTCATCCGTTTTACAGAAAATTTTTGTCCGAAAAAAAACGTCTCAATTTTTCACACTTCAAGGGGGATTTCAATAAAACATTTCATCGCCGACTTTCTTGGGAGTGCGAGTGGGAGGCATATATGTGAGAAAGAGACGGGAATGGTGATATTTCATAGGCTGCGACTCATCCCATAAGCGTCACAGCTAGGGTTGCCAACTACACTGGTAAAAAGAGGATTATACTGTTATTCAATCACTACATAGTATAAAACAAAGTCGCTTTTTCTGTCATGTTGTCCCTATGAACGCTTAAATCTTTAAAACTACGCAACGGATTTTGATGCGTTTTTTTTTTTTGGAATAGATAGAGTAACTCATGAGGAAGGTTTTTATGTATAAATAGTGGACAAGTACCACGGGCGAAGCCGGGGCGGGCCGCTAGTACATTATATTTTAAACTGTACAAAATTATTATTTATATAAATTCCGAATTTTAGAGGGGCGATATATTTAGTTGTTAGACTGGGTGGTTATTAAGTAGTGTGCGAAGCTCTAAAAAATATATTTTAGGCAAGAAATAATATCAATGCTGTTAATTTTTTTTGATACTGTAAAATTTCCTTCTCCGGCCTAAATATACTGTTTCTTTTTGAAAACAGTTGGCAACCCTAGCCATCTCCTGAAGCGCACACGGCCGATTAGTTGCGATACGACTTATTTATGACTTTCCTGTTGTTATGATGATGTGAAAGGTTTTCTATACTATGGGAAAGTTAGGATGACTTTTCTCTAAGTTGGTTTTGGAAAAAGTGACTGTGAGAAGCTAATCTCAACTGAGGTTCAAACACTACGGATCAAACATTTGTGGTTTTGTGTTAAATTTAGTTTCAGTCGAGATTAGAAATGCTTTGTTCTGCCCTTGATATCGATTTATGAGAGTGAGGGAATAGGAGGGAGGGAGACTGGGCATTGTATTTTTTTGTGATCGTAAAGCATGTTCAACTACAAAGTCGGTAGAAGAGGACTTCAAAATACCGTCAACGGATTAATTATCATGAATTGACAATTACTTTCTTATTTAAATAAATAAATGCCTTGGACTGACACACCAATTGCCTAGCCCCAAACTAAGCTCGAAGCTTGTACTATGGATGCTAGGAAACGGATAGAAATACTTAAATACTTTTATAAACATCCATGACTCGAGTACAAATGCCGATGTTCATCACACAAACATTTGCCCCTAGCGGGATTCGAACCCGCGACCTTTGATTTCTTTTAAAAGTAACTTGATTGTTATGACATTGAGGGACCTGAAATCGCAGGATGTCTCATCGCCCCTGGTCCGCCAAGGGCCAATTACGGCTTCGAGAGAGGAAGTAGTGGCCCCACCTCATTCATTCCAAAGGTGGGACATGCGTAGCGCATTTTCTTCCACTATTGTTTATCTGCGATTAGTCGCTGTGGTTCGCGATTGAGTCGCACTCGCATCCAGTGTGCGTTCCCCAGTGACGTTAACTGATCTTTTATTCAATGTATGTATAACAGTTTTTACCGGATTCGCTTACGAACGACTGTTTTCACGGCAGTTGACGACGCATCAATTAGTTTGCGAATCACTAAGCTCTGTTTTATTGCAGCTGTGTTCATGAAGTTGTGTTTATATTACGTTTTAGCATATTAACATTGTTTATTCGCTTTCAGACCATAACTTTTACCGGGTATAATATTTATCGGGTAAGCACCCATTGGCATCGCCATACCGGCTCGCAAGATATTTCTTCACCTATCTTAAAGAAATCCATGTTATAAGAGTGAGGAAACACGCACGCTGGATTCGCCTAATAGTTCGGCAAATAAATGAATTGCCGATGTTCTGGGTTTGCTATGGAATAGAATTTCATCCTTAACTCATGCGTTCAAAATACTGTTTAGTTCATACCTCAATTATTGTTACCTATCCCTCACTAAACTGTTTCATTCTTAAGCCGTTCACTCACTCATTTCATTCATGCCTCATTCTTAAACGATTCACATTAATGCACTATTCCACTGGAGTGATACATCGAGAGTGGATTATGCAAAGTGGGTTACTCACAGATATTTATGATTATCCGAAAAGCCTTCAAACATTTACACATAACAGTATTAGTTTTTTACCTCTTTCCCCTTTCATTGCCAAAACTATTTTCTGCGTATCTTACTAACCCATTTACTGCAAGAACTATTTCCTTCATATCTCATTGTAAACCCATTCAGTCACTAAACTATTTCGTTCTCAACCCATTCACTCCAAAAACTGCTTTGTTCATACCTCATTTTTTCCCTCCCTCACTAAACTATTATATGTATTATTAAACCGTTTACTCACTTATTTCATTCATACCTCATTCTTAAACCATTCACTCACTTATGTCATTCATACCTCATTCTTAAACTATTCACTCTATTGCACTATTCTACTGAAGTGATACATCGAGAGCGGATTATGCAAAGTGGGTTCCGCACAGATATTTATAATTAACCAAAGAGCCTTCAAACATTTACACATAACAGTATTAGTTTTTTACCTCTTTCCTCTTTCACTGCAAAAACTATTTTCTTCATACCTTATTAACCCATTCACTGCAAGAACTATTTCCTTCATACTTCATTATTAACCCATTCATTCACTTAACTATTTCATTCTCAACCCATTCACTCAACTCACTGATTTCTTCTGTTCATACCTCATTTTCACCTATCACTCACTAAACTATTTCATTCTTAAGCCGTTCACTCACTCATTTCATTCATACCTCATTCTTAAACTATTCACTCTAATGCACTATTCCCTTGTCGTGATACATTGAGAGCGGATTATGCAAAGTGGGTTCCGCACAGATATTTATGATTATCCGAAGAGCCTTCAAACATTTACACATAACAGTATTAGTTTTTTACCTCTTTCCCCTGAGATGTAGTAAGTATATATTTAGGATGCTTTGACAATATAGTCAGTCTTTATCCAGCATTCGGTTGTTTCATTACTCACCTATAACACCCAACCTTACATGGCGACCCTGCCTAAAGGCATCGCCTATCGCGAGTGCAATTGATACCACCGTGCCCAATATGGACTCGTATAAGTAAACATAGCGCGCGTTCCAATAAATCTTTCATCATGTTAAACAAAGACGTTCGATATTTTTGTGCCACTACACGTGTACAGTGCAATTACCAGTTTGCGAAAAAATGGGGAAAAGTCAGTCAAAGGAGGAAGTAATTATCGCCCAGAACGCGGCCGGCGGTTCCAATGATGCCCACACCCGTCAGTTACAAGAGCACCTTTCTACAAACAATATCCTGATGATGTTCATGGTGCTGTGTGTGGCACTCATCGTTCTCTACCTCGTTTTCCGCATTTATCGAAAGTGTCACTTGCGTTGGATTCGCCAGGAATTCCACCAGAGCAGTAGCAGGGGCTCGTTTTTGCGACGTCGATATGTGCGTCCGGAAATCCCTCCCGTTGGAGAAAATAAAGTGTGAGTGATAAGTGCATAACGAACAATCAGTGTTTTTATGTTTGCCATTAGTCAAAAAGTGTACGTGCACGTTCGATATCTACCAGAAATAAATGGATTAATGGACAGTAAGCGTTATACGTAATTAATAGAAAAAATTAGTAAAATTAGTAAAAGTAATAGTTAGTATGAGGCTTCCTATTTAATTCTTTATATGTACTGAAATGTTTTAACCGTGCATTTTATTTTACGTTTATATACTTTTTATGGCTGATTTATTGGAAGAATTTTGCAATGATTTATTAGCTATAAGAACATATTTAATAAAAATCGGTCCATCGCGAAGACAAGGTAACATTTTGAATAAAAAACTTAGTGAGGCAAATGTAATTGTAAAACTATATAACGATTATTTAGAGAATATAAGTAAAGTTCCTAGATTGAGCGAAGAGAAGAGTTCTTTAATAAAATCCTATAGTGATAAATTTAATGAGCTTTATACAGAGATTACTAAGTTGTGTCAGCATACTACGACATTAGATAATACTGAAAAAATGGAAAAGTTTGATTTAAAAGTTGCTCTGAGCTTATTGCCGGTTATGACCGAAGACATGTCCGTTTTAAAACAATTAATAGATGGGATAGACTATTATAGTTCTATTATTGATGAGGAGTCTGAAAAGAAGTTAGTTAATTTTGTGCTGAAAAGTAGACTTACACAGGGTGCGAAGTTAAAACTACGTAGTCAGTACAATTCCGTGTCTGACCTTTTGGGTGACATGAAACGCATGTTATTACCACAAAAATCTGCAAATTCCTTACAAAAACAGTTGCTTAATTTAAGACAAAATGATATGACGATCGATGAATTCGGGAAAAGGCTTTCTGAAATGTTTGTTGACCTTACGATTTCGCAATCCGAGGGTAATACCGAGAAATACACTATCTTAAAAGAGATTAACGAAAAACAAGCCATAAGACAATTTAGTGACGGATTACGGAATCGTAGGATAAGCACCATTGTTTCAGCCCAGAAATTTGAGTCGCTGAAAGACGCCGTACAAGCCGCCATCGATGAAGATGTAGCGTCGACAAGTACATCCCACGAAATTATGTCAATGAGGTACAGTAATAATTTAAGAAATCAACAGGCACACGTTAACAGAGGAGGCTATGCACGCCAACAAGGTCGTGGCCGCGGCCGGGGGCCCGGTCGCGGGTACCAGGCGTTCCGGGGCGCCGGGCAGCGGGCCCAGCAGCCCTTCCAGCAGCCCTGGGCCCCACCGAGAAAGTCATATAGGGATAGAAGTCAGCATAATGGTAATTATTCTAATAATAATACTTTTTATTATAATAAGTATAGGAATAACAGACAAAGTCGCGGGCAAATTCGGACCTTGACCAGTGAAGTACAGGCTTCACAGCCTTCCATTAGCACTTCAACTCAACATCAAGAGTCTGAAAATGAGTTTTTTCGAGTCTAATAACTATAAAATATTAGCATGCGATAGTAGTTTCTTCGTAGAACTCTATTTTAAGGAGAACAATGCATTCAGTTTCCTTATAGACACAGGCGCGTCGATTTCGGCCTTAAAGTATAAACATGTTCTCAAATACCACATTCCAGTGCATAGAGACAACATTATTATAAATGGAATAGGAGGCAAAGTCCAAGCAATTGGATACGTATATTTACAGTTATCAATTGATGATCAGTATATTAGTCATAAGTTCTATGTTTTTCATTCCTTACCATGTAAAGCGCATGGAATTATCGGACAAGACTTTTTAAGTCAACACAGATCAATTATCGACTTTGAAAATGAGACTTTATCGTTGCGAAATAATTCCACACGGATAATTATCAAATTATCTAGTACGAAAGATTTTCTAATGACTTTACCAGCTCGGTCTGAATCGATTCATTATATCAATACTAATTTAATGGAAGATTGTGTCGTTTTTACGAAAGAAATTCGTGAAGGAATTTTTGTTGCGAGTACATTAGTGACTCCGCAGAACGGTAAAATACCTTTACGAATTTTGAACACAACTACAAAAGACGTAACTTTATCGGACATTAATCTCGATATACAGAGTTCCAAGGCTTATAATATTTGTGTTTTCGATAAAAATGTGAAAAATGCATCAAGAGTCAAACAATTATTTTCAAAATTAAATTTAAATCACTTGAATAAAGAAGAAAAAATTAATATAGAGCGTTTATGTGCTAAATACTCAGACATTTTTTTATTTAGAGGGAGACAAATTATCAACTACTAATATTTACAATCACAAAATTGAATTAAAACCAAACACGCAACCAATTTATTCAAAACCATATAGATTACCGCACGCTTTAAAAACCGAAATAAAAAATCAGATTGATAATTTATTGTCTGAAGGGGTAATAGAACCATGCCAAAGTGAGTGGTCAAGCCCTATACTATTAGTACCTAAAAAACCAGACAGTAATGGAAACAAAAAATGGCGTTTGGTCATCGATTATCGAAAGCTTAACAATGTAATACATGATGACAAGTTTCCATTACCCAATATAACGGAAATTTTAGATTCGTTATCTGGTTGTGTGTATTTTTCACATTTAGATCTGCATCAAGGTTATTACAATGTCAATTTAGATCCAGACAGTCGCAAGTACACAGCTTTCTGCTCCGGTCAATACCAAATGACTAGAATGCCAATGGGGCTCAAGACTAGCCCGAGCTCGTTCTCCCGCATGATGACTATGGCTATGACAGGCTTAACATATGAGAAATGCCTAGTCTACCAAGATGATTTGGTCTGCTTCAGTAGGGATCTGGAGAATCACATAAAAAACCTTCAAGACATTTTTGAGAGATTACGTAAAGTTAAATTAAAATTAAATCCGCAAAAATGTAACTTTTTACAGAAAGAACTTCTTTATTTAGGGCATGTGGTGTCCTCGGATGGTGTGATTCCCGACCCAAATAAAATCGAAGTCGTGAAAAACTATCCCGTCCCGACAAAAACCGACGAGGTAAAGCGATTTGTCGCGTTTGTAAATTACTACCGGAAATTTATTCCAAATTTTGCAACAAAAGCTTATCCACTTAATAATTTATGTAGGAAAAACGTATCATTTAAATGGGACGAGGAGTGTCAAAAATCATTTAAAATATTGAAAGAAAATGTTATTTCACATCCCGTATTGCAATATCCCGATTTTTCAAATCAAAACGAATTTATTTTACAAACCGATGCCTCAGGTTATGGCATAGGTGCTGTGTTGTGTAATGGTGATGGACGACCCGTGGCATATGCTAGTCGAAGTCTAAACAAAGCTGAAAAGAGGTATCCAACTATTGAGAAAGAGTTGCTTGCGATTGTCTGGGCCGTGAAACATTTTCGTCCATATTTATTTGGTCGAAAATTTAAAATTCAAACAGACCACAAACCACTTGTATTTTTATTCGGAATGAAGGATCCTTCAAGTAGGTTGTTAAAGTTTAGGTTAATTATTGAGGAATACGACTTTGTAATAGAATACATTAAGGGAAAAGAAAACTCGGCGGCAGATGCTTTATCACGCATGATAATAACATCTAATGAATTAAAAGAAATGAACCAATGTGTTATCAATGTAATGACGCGAGGACAAAGAGCTAGGCAAACTCGGGATGCTATTATTTCCCAAAACGATTGGCTTGATCACCCAAAAGTTGTGGAAATAAATAGTAAACCGAAGTACTTCACGGAACTTCGTTTCATTAGCGCTAATGAATTAATTAAATACCGAAACTTGAATGAAATTAGACACGAAAGTAAATGTTTGTGCTATGTACCGTCGTGTAATACTATTTTCATAAATACAGCTTCTCGATCGCAACTATCGCCAGACGAATTTGCGAGAGAACTGAATAGTTTTTGTGCTCAAATTGATATAAAAGAGATATATTTTATAAAAAATAATAATAATAATATTTTTGTTAAAAAATTAGTAAATGAAATTCAAAATGACAAAATGTGGTCCGGACCAAGGTTGTGCATATTAAGAGATGTAAAAAGAATAGAAAATAAGGATGACCAAAAAGTAATTCTTAACGATTTCCACCTTCTGCCCACAAGTGGCCACGCGGGCATAAGGCGGATGATAAATAATATCAAAAAATATTATTTTTGGTCAGGCCTTGAAGTAGATGTTACGGAGTTCGTTAAAAAATGTGATAAATGTCAAAGACAAAAATATTCTTCTCATTACACAAAAGAGCCAATGAGTATTACCACTACGGCAAACACGGCCTTCGAAAAAATCTTTTTAGATGTAGTAGGCCCGTTAGATAGAGACGTTAATAATTGTATGTATATTTTAACCATACAATGTGAATTAAGTAAATATGTAGAGGCTTACCCAATGTATACTAAAACGTCAGAAGAGGTAGCTAGAAATTTTGTTAATAATTTTATTTTAAGGTACGGGATACCCAAGGAAATTGCGACGGATAGGGGAACCGAGTTTCTGTCATCCACAGTAAAAGAGGTATGTAAACTTTTACACATTAACCAGTTAAACTCAACGGCGTACCATCATCAGAGCATTGGCGCATTGGAGAATTCACATAAACACCTAGGTAATTACCTACGAATACAAACCGATAACCACCCCGAAGCTTGGAGTACCTGGCTTCCTTACTGGTGCTTCTCATACAATACTTCTGTGCATACAGAAACCAGGTTTACCCCTTACGAGTTAGTTTTTGGTAAAAAATGTGTTTTACCGTCGAACTTAGACTCAGGACAGGTAGATCCATTATATAACTATGATAGTTATCCCTTAGAGTTAAAATATCGAATTCAATTATCTCAAAACGAAGCAAGAAATAATTTAATTGCAAGTAAAATAAACAGAAAAACAAAATATGATCGAAATATGAACCCGGTGTCCTACAAACCTAATGATTTAATATTATTAAAAAACGAATCGGGTAATAAGTTTCAGAGCATCTTTTCAGGACCTTACAAAGTTATTAAAGATAAATCACCAAATGTTGAAATATTGAAAGATAATAAACCGCTTTTAGTACATAAGAACAGAACGAAACTGTATATTTCATTTATGTCTAACTAATTATTAAAACATAAAAACACTGTATTGTTTTTAATAATATGATAATATTGTTTTCTTACCACGTGTAAAAGGTAGTAAACTATGTTTATTGTATGTTTATGAATATAAAAAAGAAAAACAATGTAACATTCAATATATTTTATTAAAACTAAACGGATATTGGACATCATATAAAGCTTGTCCTAACTTACCAATTGTATGTATAATCTTATCATAACTATTATCTTAAACTAGCGTATAAAGTACCTAGGTATAAAACAAAATAAAATAAAGGTAAACTTTTATTTTATTTTTTTATGTGGGATAGTGATGAGATGTAGTAAGTATATATTTAGGATGCTTTGACAATATAGTCAGTCTTTATCCAGCATTCGGTTGTTTCATTACTCACCTATAACACCCAACCTTACACCCCTTTCATTTCAAAAACTATTTCCTGCATTTCTTATTAACCCATAAGATGCAAGAACTATTTCCTTCATACTTCATTATTAATCCATTCATTCACTAAACTTTTTTATTTTTAACTTATTCGCTCAAAAAATTGTCTAGTTCATACCTCATTTTTACCTATCTGTCACTTAACTATTACATCTCTCTTACTCACTTATTTCATTCATACCTCATTCTGAAACCGTTCACTCACTCATTTCATTCATATCTGATTCTTAAACTATTCACATTAATGCACTATTCTACTGGAGTGATACATCGAATGGGATTATGCAAAGTGGGTTCCGCACAGATATTTACGATTTTCCGGGAGAGCTCCATGGTTGGTTCAGGAAACACTTGGCTGATTTATGGATGGGAAGGGTATAGGGTTTTTCTGTCTAGTCCCAAAATGTCTATGAGGTTAGGTGGATTTTTTTTACTGCTATTGAGTCTATTAAGTGGTACGAATTTAGTAAGTATGGTTACGAAATAAGTGTGTGGTCAGGGTACCAACACCAGACACAATGTTTTATTTCATATTTAAATAAAAGTTTTTCGGTCTGATGGAAAGCAAAAGAGTTTTCTTATTCTCGTAAAATCTCCGTAAAAATCAGCTTAAACATTGAATCTTGATATTTGTAAAAAACTTGACAGTTCTTGTTTCGTAAATAATTTAAATGAAAGTGCGAAAGCTCTTTCACTAGCTCACTATCGATGAAGATTGGCATTTGGCATTTATTTTCATATTATTATGCATATTTGCCAATCTTTGCCAATTATTTTTATTTGGAAGTTGATAATGATTGGCATGCACACGATTCAGCAATATACCTACCTACTTATTAATGACTTATGCTGCGAAGTTTATTTATCGTAAAAGAGATGTCCCATCCAAGGCCCGCACCATGTACGTGGTACCAAAAAATCGGTAAAATATTGCTATTTCCATTAAAAATACAATAAAACATTTTTGGCCCGTAGTTTAGTGGCTTAAAAATAAAATCAAATACTTATTTGTTCACTTTACTTCGTAAAGATGGCAACTGTAATTTTTATCTTTACTGGGATTTACAGCTTTGGGCCCAGCCTTTTTAGGTCGTTTGTATCCTAAAAATATAAATACTTTGTGAAATAAACTGCATACTGTCAAAACAAAAATAAACTGACGGATAAACGACATAAACGTCATTCAAGTTTCAAAGATGCGTCTTGGTATATTTACTTTACTCTATGAATGCGTCCTCCGCCATATTGTACTGAGTTGCAATATTGTGGTATAATTTATTGTTTCAGCCAAAAAACTAAGGTTTTCCATAATAATTGGAGTGATTAAAACTGTAGTACACTTATTCGCCTATATTTAGGTATAGCGTACATGGACCAGGCCGAGGCTCCATACATTTCTGGGACATCTCATTTTAGCCATGTTGCCATAAAAGTTGCGATGGATTTATCTATGGAGGGTCCATAACCTCGCTGACTAAGGTGATGGGATACTTTTATCCCGTTTAAATGCTCTCATAGGATAAAACAGGAGTCTTGATGACAAGCCGCGGGTAAAAACTAGTAAATAATAATACCTAACCTAAGCTTGTCTATTTGATTCAAACACAATGTTTTCAGAACCAAATACCTACGATCTAGCATTTAGAATGTAATAAACAAGTTAATTCGGTCCTAACCTTAGATCGGTCTAGACTAGAGTAGTCGTAAACAATCGCTCTCATAAAGAGTGCTCGTTCAGTTTATCGTCGAGGAAGTTGAGGAGCTTCTTAGTTGCTTCTTTAGTTTTACAGTGGATGAGCACTTTATTATACATATGTAGATCCTTTTGCAAGAAAGTTATAATATTCTGTCAGTTTATTGAACGAGTTTTGACAGCTCGACGATTGACAAAATTGGTGATGTCGTAAAGTATCTCAAATGCGGCACCATACCGAGTGTACTATGTAAATTATTTTCATTATTCAAGTTTTAAACAAAAATCTTTTCGTTTATTGTGATTTTATTTATAAAACACAAAATAAATAAAAGAATTTTTAATCAAAATGTTGTTTTCTTTCTATGTAAATTATACACATTACACCGTACCAACATATTATAGAGAAGTTATGATTATTTCAAAGTATTTTTATATAACGATTATTGGTAATCGGTGGCACAATCGTTGTAATCGTTATCGTAGCAAGTGGGCGGGGCTGTAACAGTACATGAAGAACAATATCTTTACTAGCGGCCGCCAGCGACTCCGTCCGCGTGGGTTACGATTTCCCGCACACAGTCTTACTAAAATAGCTGAATAAAACAAAACGGTCTATCTGCGTGCATGCAGGCAGTCAACTTGCACATGCACACTTTTATGGGACTAATTACTCAGGGAGTCAGGATAGAAACAATAGTAGTCAAAATAAGGGACGGAAAACGCTTATCATTGTTAACAATACTGGAGACCTTATACATTTGAGAAATCATCTGTTCACCGCGATTCAGATCCGCGGGCCGAGCCCCTAGCGAGGTGCGCCATCTATCGGCACATTTAAGAACTAAATAGTTCGCTAGCACAATTTACAATTAGTCTAAGATCCCAGTGGCCCCAGACCTACGTCATTTAGCAAAGCTGAAATTTTGAGGATTGTTAGTATAATGTGTTATTAAGAAGGTATGCGCACCCACTACCTTGAAAGCGGGGCCGTTTCTCAGGTAGCACGGGGGGCCCATTACTTCTACCAGACGTCTTGAATATTATTAATGAAGGAATGCCTGCAGCCGCCGCTCACGGACACGACGATGTCAGTACTCATTACAGTGAACATTGAGGCAGGCGTTATTTACGGTTTGCATTCATTCCTTCATCAATAATATTCAAGACGTCTGGTAGAAGTAATGGTCCACGGAAGTGTCTGGCAATAGTCAATTTTAATTCTACATAATATACTCAAAAACATATTTGAAACGATCTTTGCTTGTTTAACGAAGGTTAGCTATTTATTTTTTTTGTACCTTTACTTCGTTCTACCTGAGAAAGGGCCCCGCTTTCAAGGTAGTGGGTGCGCATACCTTCTTAATAACACATTATACTAACAATCCTCAAAATTTCAGCTTTGCTAAAATGACGTAGGTCTGGGGGCTCTGGGATCTTACTCTAAATGATAAATTAAAGGAATATACAATAGCTTAAAGCCCACCTCGACAAATGGTAAGTGGACTATCCAACACAAAATGATTTGTCAATTCGAACCAGTAGTTCCTGAGCTTAGCGCGTTCAAACCAATTTGGATCTTGAGTTGCACGTGTTATTGTGAGTCAACCATAAAAGATAGACATATGCTGTTGGGGGATATTTTTTAGGCAATTTTATGTAGAATATTTCCGTCATACATGATTTCTACATGACTTTAACCATTAAGGCTGCACACGCGACTGAAGCTTAAGAAATGGAGTAAATTCTCCCGTTTTCCCCACATTTCCCTTCACTACGCTACTCCTGTTGATTGTAGCGTGATAAAAAGTATCCTATAATATGCCCAGGAGTATGAAGAATACTGGTACCAAGTTTCGTCAAAATCTGTACAGTAGTTTTTTGTTTCTATAAGGAACATACAGACAGACAGACAGACAGACAGACAGACAGACAGACAAAAATTTTACTGATTGCATTTTTGGTATCAGTATCGATCACTAAATACCCCCTGATAGTTATTCTGGAAAAATATTTAATGTACAGAATTGACCTCTCTACAGATTTAATATAAGTATTTAAGGCTGCACACGCGACTGAAGCTTAAGAAATGGAGTAAAAATTGAACTGACAACTTCAATCCAGTTCTACTTTACATTGGCAGCTCTTTTTGAATATTTCATAAAAAGTAAATTGTTGCTTTACTGTAAAGATAAATAAAAAAAATAAACCTTGTGGTTTTTTTACTTCAAACGAGTAAAAAAGATTGAATTCAATACTTTTTCAATATAAACATTAGACTAGTACAAACATACATATAACTTAATTACATATTGATAATTTTGTGAAGCAACCTGACCTAGTTGTTTTGGCACCCGCCATTGGGCCTTAAACTAAGTTTTAAATTATGCGGATAAATTATACGGATTAACACGTTCGAGTGTTTGCTTCCATATTTTAACACAATAGAGGCTTTACTTTGCATTAATACTGACAACGCTATTCGTGATTTAAACATACATAACAACTAATAAGTATAAATTGAATAAGTTAAAAATGCTCCGATACTAAAAAACGTAGCATTATCTCAGACTTATGAATATAAGGTGTAACAAAGTATACTGCAAATATGTTAAGGGCGAATCGTTTAGTGGAAATGTAATAAATTTTTCTAGTAAATTTTTTTTGTTAATACGCTAGTTTCCGAGAAAATCAACAAAATAAATTGAGTGAATAATTGGGAAAAGTACAAATTTTGTCATATGCAAGACAGCTGGTCGTGTCTTATCAGTGTTATACAATTACTACACTTGTCCTGCCCCAAAAGCAAAGTGGAGAGGGGGCGAAGCTTACAGGACGAAAAGAGCAAATTGGCCAATGCAGAAAATGCAAAATTTGGTAAGCATTAATTTTGACTTTTTAATATCTGATATTGATTACACTGCCACTAAAGAATTCGCCCTTAAAATATTGGCAGTATATTTTTTTACACCCTATATAAGTAGTTGACACACATAATTTTACAGTTATGTTATATATGTAGAAAGCGACGGCCCGCGACTTCGCGTGGACTTCAGATCCCTTTTTTTCTATCAGTAAAAGGTAGCCTATGTTCTTTCTCAGGGTCTTATGATAGTCTGTGCCAAATATCATCAAAATCGGTAGAAAGATTTAAGGGGGCAAGCGTAACAGCATACAGAAAGACAGAGATACTTACGCATATATTATAACATTACTAAGGATGAATCAAAGTATCTGCCATGGTTTCAAATTTCAGTCGAAGGGATTAATTAAATACACAAAGATTAAATTGTCCTTTGAATATTTATTGGCCATTTAATGGTATTTATCGTCGGTGATTTCGCTAATTGCGCCTTTTGTTTATAAACGGAATCCTAAAAGTGTTCGTAATTTGTAAAAAGAGCCCTATTAGGAGGGATCTGGGTCGGTTTTCGTTTGCGGGAATTGGAGACAGGCTCGAATTTACGTTGGCCAATTAATAATTTGGTTTTCATCAGAAATAACGTGAAAAAATACGTCGGCATTTGACACAGTCGGGTAGAGAACAGAGAGGCATTTCTGCCTCATCGGAATCTATGGGTAAAACAAGTGAATCTTGATTTCGTGGAATGAAGTTCAAAACCTGTCAAATAACTCGTAATGTAACATCAAGGGCCTAAATTTTCTCGGCCTTTTATTTTTGACTAGCTCCTTCCGCATGGATTTCTCCACACACAATTTTTTTTTATTTCGAACCGAGAGGCAAACCAACAAATTCTTTAGCTTAATTATACATATTAGTAAAAGATTCTTTACTGTACTATAAAAATAGCCTACATCAGTGATCGATCGATAATTGCCGAGTTTGGTCGCGTCGCGCACGCTCCGGCAGCATTCCGTAGTTCGCGAGTAAAGCGCTTACGCTGCATCCGACATCGGCGCGTACGCGGTCATCGCGATGACCCAGTTATCATTACCTCACGTACTAGTAGCTGATACTGCGTTTGTTAATAAGTGTTAAGGCGAAGCCATTTATCAAAATGTGTACAACACCTGTAAAGTTAAAAACTGAAACAGAACATCTTCTGTACAAACATTATACAGAAGAGAAAGCAGCAAGACAGCAGCTCGAAAATTTGGTAAAAGAGCTCAGCAGCGAAATTTTTGAGTTAAAATCTCAAATTAACCAACTCAAACAAGAGAAAGAAAAAGAAGAGAAGAAGCCTTCAGAACCGGTGGGATATGCGACCGACGAAGAAGACCTTGCAAGAGAAACTGAATGGATCAGGCAGAAGAGCAGGAAAAAGAGGAAACTCAATGTATCACTGTCTCCGGAGTCTCAGCCTCAGCCCCAGTCCTCGCAACAAAATAACAATGGAAAGCCTAAAACCAAAAAGGCTATTTTACCCCCACCTATAATCGTTGAAAAGGTATCGAACTACCAACAATTCTACGATTTCATCACAGAAATGGTGACCAAGGACTCCTTTGCCGTTAAAATGATGAGCGGGGAATGTGTGAAAGTCAACGCTAATAGTGATGATTCGTACAGAGCCATCACAAAACTGTTAACAGGAAAGGGATGCCACTTCCATTCCTACGAAAACAAGCAGGATAGGCCGATTCGAGTTATGGCTAGAAACCTACATTCCTCGTGTTTACCTGAACGAGTCATAGAAGACCTGAAATCTAATGGTTTCAAAATCACGGACGCAGTTAATAAGCGTAGCTGGAGAAATAAGGAACCCCTGAACTTGTTCCTGCTATCATTTGAGAAGGATGAAGACATATCAAAAATATATGCCATCAAAACAATAATGGGTTGTCAAGTGGTTATAGAACCGGTGCGGACGTCAAAACTGATACCACAGTGCAAGAGATGCCAGGCTTATGGGCATACACAAAAGTATTGTTCCAAAGAACCCAGATGTGTTAAGTGTACAGGCAAACACTTAACCAGCGAATGTACAAAACCAGCTGAAGCTAAGCCGAAGTGTGTACATTGTGGAGAAGCGCATCCGGCTAACTACAGGGGTTGCGTTGTAGCTAAAGAGTTGCAAAACATCAAACAGAAGGGCATGAAACAAAAGTCAGCCGTCACAAGCAACAACAACCCCCAGACCGGAGCTGCAAAGAAGGCTACAATAAATAGCCAACCAGTCACTAAGAACCTATCTTTTGCTCAAGTAGCGAAGGGTTCTAACTTAAAAACACATCCTTCAGATAACAACAAACATCAATCAACAAATCAACAGTCAGACTTCAATATTGAAAGCAAAATCAGCACAATATTGAACCTCCTGACTTCTTTCGACGCAAGATTAAAAGCGTTGGAGAAGACCAAAAAATGATTAAATCCATAAAAATATTTACTTGGAATGCAAATGGACTACTGAAACATCAACATGAGCTAGAATTAGTCCTAAATACAGAAAATATTGACGTGTGCCTCATATCAGAGTCTCATTTTACAAAAGAGTCACATATTAAGATCAAGGGATATAAAACCTACCATGCGCTGCACCCCGATAATGCAGCTCGTGGAGGCAGCTCCGTCATTATTAAAGAACACATCAAGCATTACCAACAGAACAAATGGGAAGACGAAGATATACAAGCAGTAGCTGTCTGTGTCACTATTAATAACTATAATGTCACAATATCATCAATATACTGCCCACCGAGGCACTCACCGAAGGCGGATCGCTACAAATGTTTCTTAGATGAACTTGGTGATAGATTTATCCTGGGAGGTGACTTCAATGCTAAGAACACTCACTGGGGATCTCGATTAACAAACACTAAAGGCAGAGAGTTACTTCATGCTATTAGAGAAACAAGATGTAAAACCGCTTCGACTGGAAAGCCAACGTACTGGCCTACCGATCCGCAAAAGATACCAGACTTAATAGATTTTTATATCTATAAAAATATATCTAGCGACCTCATACATATCCAAGAAGGCTACGATATGAGTTCTGATCATTCACCCATAATATTAATATTACGTCAATCTATTGCTTTAAAAGAAAACATCCCTAGGCTAGTTAACAAAAAAACCGATTGGAATAGTTTTCAGAAAGAACTAGACTCAGTGATCAATCTTAAAGTGCCTTTGAAAACCAATGACCAGTTAGACGAAAATGTGCACCAATTCATAGTGGACATTCAAAATTGCGCATGGAATAACACGCCAACGCTTAAAATAAAAACAAATGGTCATTGCTACCCCATGGACATCCGAAATCTAGTAGTTGAGAAAAGAAAACAAAGGAAAAGATGGCAGGAAACAAGACATCCTAAAGATAAAACTTTGTTAAATTCCCTGACAAAGAGACTTCAACGAAAAATTCGAACGTTTGAAGACGAAAACACAAGCAATAACCTCAGTCAACTAACCAGTGACCGGACCTCAGACTACTCATTGTGGAAGGTGACAAGGGACACAAATAGACTAGTATTGCAAGTGCCTCCAATCAGGAAATCAGACGGAGCATGGGCTATAAACAATGCTCAAAAAGCAGACAGATTTGCAGAACACTTGGAGCAAATATTCCAGCCTAATGAATCATCATCAGAACTGAACCCCGAAATCGATTCTCTTGGAGAGAATACACAGGAAGAGTTGGAGATAAAACTGGTTACTCCGCGAGAAGTTGCTAACGAAATCAAACGTTTGAATAAAAAGAAATCTCCTGGTTATGATCTTATAACTGGGGAAATCTTAGCAAACCTGCCTCGGAAAGGTATAGTAAAACTAACCACATTAGTGAATGCATCCTTCCGACTGAAATATGTCCCGTGTTTGTGGAAAGTAGCCGAAGTTATAATGCTACCTAAACCTGGCAAGCCACCACATGAAACCACATCTTACAGACCAATTTCTCTACTGCCAATCATCTCAAAACTGTTTGAGAAATTGTTCTTGAGAAGATTGAAACCTTTGATCGACGAGAAAAACTTAATTCCAGACTTTCAGTTTGGTTTTAGAGAAAAACACGCCACCATCGACCAGGTGCATAGAATTGTAAACCAAATAGAGAATGCCCTAGAACAAAAACAAGTTTGTTCTACTATCTTCCTCGATGTGGCTCAGGCATTTGACAAAGTTTGGCACGAAGGTCTGATACATAAGTTAGAACAACTTCTACCAAAGCAATATGCTGATATACTCAAGTCTTACCTAACCGACAGAATGTTCAGAGTAAGACATGAAGGCGCATATTCTGAGCTTAAAGAAATCAAAGCTGGTGTACCACAAGGAAGTGTCCTTGGGCCGGTACTTTATCTCTTGTACACCTCTGATATCCCCAAGCTAGAAAACTGCCTAATCGCGACATTCGCTGACGATACGGCTATCATGAGTATCGATTCCACACATGCCGAAGCAACAAGTAAAGTACAAACTGCCATTGACACCGTATATAGGTGGACTAAGACATGGCGAATTAATCTTAATGAAACCAAATCGGTGCACATTGACTTTACAAATAAAAAAGCTGACTACCATCCAGTTTTTATAAATGGCAAGGCAATACCATACGAGAATACGGCCAAATATCTTGGTATGACATTAGACGCAAAGCTACGCTGGAAGGCTCACGTCAAAAAGAAACGCGAAGATCTAGAATTGCGCTACAGAAGGATGTATTGGCTTTTGGGTAAACACTCCTCGCTGTCAGTACACAACAAACTAGTCCTCTATAAACAAGTCCTCATGCCTGTTTGGACGTATGGTATTCAGCTATGGGGTTGTACCACACCGAGTAATGTGCAATTGATTCAAAGGTTTCAGAACAAAGTTCTAAGGGGCATTGTAAATGCACCCTGGTACATTAGAAATGACGACCTTCACAGAGACCTCAACGTCAAGCTCGTCACGGACATGATTAAGCAATACGCCGAAGCTCACGAACGGAGACTTCATCATCACGTGAATGTTGAGGCGATCCAGCTTCTCGACACCACGGACATAGTGAAAAGACTTAAAAGGACTAAACCGCACGAATTAGTGTAGTGAATAGTGACAATGTACAGTGAGTGCAATAATAAAGTTACAAGAACAAAGTGACTTCCCCTTAATTAGAGACAATAAGAATAAGGTGTTAATGGACACATTCTTAGTTTATCTCTATTTAGCAGTTTAAGTTAGATTTAAATTACTCATTAGTCTTTATTGACTAGATTGTAATAAAATTGATATGCCCACTGTAAAGTGAAATATCAAACAAACAAAAAAAAAAAAAAAAAAAAAAATTGCGCCCTGGAATTTTGATTCCTTTTTTAAACGGTATCCTGGTTGTGTTGACCGCAACATTCAGTGTCTCTGAAAGAAAAAAATAAAGAAAAACATTTATTGACAAAACACTCACAGAATTAAATAAAAATATAGCTCAGCATTAGTAACTCACTTCTCTGTAGTCTTAAATTTACCTGGAAGATGTTTTACTTTACTCTCGTTTCTTATACTGTGTAAGAAACAAATAACGTCATTACCGGCCGCGGTGGGCGCATTTAATTGTATTTTCGGCGCAAGTGCGAAATATTGCCGTGTAATTTGTACGGCTTTGAGATTTTAATTGTTGCGTTGAGTCTTATGTTGGAATAGGCATTTTCTTTCTGTGGAATAAACATTTTCTTACTATGTTACCCATAGCTCGTTAGCCTAGTGGTGGGCGGTTCAAATCCGCCCAGGCACGCGTACTTCTGGATTATCAAAAACCTATGTGCGTAATTTCAAACTAGCTGTACGGTGAAGGAAAATATCGTGAGAAAACTTGCACACTACGAGTGTGTGATATGGAGAAGGCAATGGCAAACCACTCCATTAAAATTGCCATAAGAGTTGTTGTGTTTCATTTCATACAATGATCACGACCCTCAGTAATGAGGAATACGACTCAAGGATAACTGTTACCCATAATACAAATTAAATTTTACTAGAAAATGGACCCTTGAGGGGTGAAACAGTATTTGAAAGTCTTTCAAGACAGTCATGTTTGAAGTTGAAACGATTAAAATTGATATTTGCTAGATATAATAAAAGTGGAAATACTTCAGAATTTAAAAAAAAAACATTCTTTTTAAAAGTGTTGGAACATTTTGCATGGCCCACTTTTATTAAATGCTAGTCGACTTCACCCCAATGAAGTAAAACTAGACTTATGAAATTCCGAAATAAATCAGTTTTTTTTTATATACTAAGGCGTCTTCGTGGAAAGATTTTCCGTTATTTATCTCGGTAGGATCAAGTCCACTTATTTAATTAACAAATTGTAGCTCACTGACTGAGCCCTTTCAATCACCCCGGATTACGATCAGGATGTATTTGCTTACTAAATCATCGATATTTATCGTTTCTCGAATAAGCGTTAAATCGGGCTGAGTCGACTCGGGAATTGCCATCAGTGACACATAGTCTTCCTGTGGGCTATTGTACCTAAGTCTCTTGTGATACAGTTGTGTTTTGCAGTCCTATTGCATTCCCCTGCCTGAGATCAGATGATTTTTTCTCTGTTTATATAAAAATCACTGTTATAAAGCGGCCGCGCGCGACTTCGTCCGCGTGGATTTCAGATCCCTTTTTTCGCAATAAAAGTTAGCCTATGTTCTTTCTCAGGGTCTAAAGAATGTTTGTGCCTTTGATCAAAATCGGATGTTTTAATCGAAATCGGTTGTGAATTTTAGGTGGGAATGCGTAACAGACAGACATTTATAATATTAGTAGGGATATTTAATAATATTGAACATGTGAAAATGTTTATAAATAAATATACAAACAGTTTTGGTGTTTGGATTGAGATGCTTTTGTTAGTGCCTAAAGTTTACGGAGTTCTGTTAGAAAGATAATTGTATTAAAGGCAATAATGGTCGGCGAGTGATGTATCCGGATTTACAAGCTCCGTTTTGAATAGAGATCGTAAAAAAATAAAGTAAACTAGCCTTCTTCGACAAAATGACTACCCAACACAAAAATAACTCGTACCAGTAGTAGTTCCTGTCTGAGATTAGCGCGTTCAAACAAACAAAGAAACGCACTCTTTAGTTTTATTATTTTATATTATACTAGTCTCTAGATTCATTGTGTCTTTTGGAAATGCATCCATCATTGTTTCGTTGTGGCTAAGGCTATGCCTATATTGCGTTTTACTAAGGGTTTGCCTATATTATGTACCTCTATACCTATTATTGAACAAACTCCTAAGACGCCTGTGGATGTTTATGTTTAATTTGCTAAAGATAATATCTTCCGCGTCACACCGAAACTGTTATTGTGTTAGGATAGGATCCAGAATTCTCGTTAATGGTGGCAATGTGATTTCACAGGAAGAACGAAAAGTGACCCGTCTGGTACTGGGTATAAACATAATAGTGGTTCTTTAACGAGTTTTGGACAATGCCACAATTTATTAGTCTTAATTGTTCATTGGTTTAATTAAAGATTTAACCAGGAATTTGTTCTTTAAAATAAATGTGATGAAGGGAAATCTCTAAACACATATATACGGATTTCGTGATGGAAACAGCGCCACAATAACTTAAATATAAATAGATTAAAATCGCGGTTTTATTTAAAATACATATTAATTAGTATTTACGCTGCGGCTCCCTTTCTTTTTCCTACAATAAAACCACAGTTTTATTCGTTTCAAATTATTTTCATTTGATTTATTCAATGAGTAACAGTCGCGTAAACCTAAGAAAACATTAATGTTATCAATATTTATTTATTAAATAAGTGCAGCCACATAAAACATGCAGTTAAAAGCTACAAAACAACGGCGTACATAGCACTCTATTTATTTATAGAGTACCTTGCCTTGATACATAGGTAGTCAGAAATATAAATTGTAAGTGCTTCTTTTTGTCATGTTCTTAAATCTGATTTAGTTTTCAATCTAAATTAATTAAACTTTTTTTAACTACTTTCATGATAACTTCCTTATATTAATGCTTCAACTTCAATACCCTTCAAAATTGAATTCCATTAGTTACCGTAAAAGGAGTATTAGACATAGGAGCAAGTTTAATCTTAAACTATAGACTGGAACTTTAGTCAAAGTCACTACCATCGGGTGCATGTTATGAAGGCAAGAGCGTACTGGCATTCTCCTTGTGTGCATGAGATCGGTTTTAAGTTCACTATTGATATTATTTATCGGGTTTACATCAAGTACACTACTAAGCCATACTATCTATACTAATATAATAAAGCTGAAGAGTTTGCTTGTTTCTTTGTTTGAATAGGCTAATCTCGGAACCTACAGTTTCCAATTGAAAAAATATTTTTGGTTTGGATAGGCCATTAGTCGATGAGGGCTTTAAGCTATATAACAACTACTAGCGGCCGCCCGCGACTCCGTCCGCATGGATTTCTTTTTTTCGAAATAAAAAGTAGCCTATGTTCTGTCTCAGGGTCTAAAGATTGTCTGTACCAAATTTCATCAAAAGCGGTTGCGAGGTTTAAGCGGGAAAGCGTAACAGACAGACAGACAGACAGAGTTACTTTCGCATTAATATTAGTTGGGATGTGTGCGGAAGCGGAAATCCAAGGGGACGTAGTCGCGGCCGGCTGCTAGTTAACAATGTTAATGTGTTTAGCTATATTATGTATGCTAACTTATACATAAATAAATATATATAATTGCCATGATGAAGCGCTTAGTTCAAATCACATTTGTAAATAAAAATGACATCATTGTAATATTGACATATATATTTTAAAAAAGGCATAACTGCTGAGTTTCTTCCGGCGTCTCTTCTCAGCAGGCCATTCACGTCGAGGCGCTGGTAGCGTGAAAAAAGTATTGACGTGCAAAAGAATTTACTATGTAGATCAATTTGCTGAATAAATAATTTCATTTCATTTCAAATCCCGGCGAGAACACCACTTTTAGTAACTGGCTCAAAAATAGGCTGATACCTTCCTTTTTACTTGCCTCCATTAATTTCATCTACGTGCTACGATACTGCAATAAATCTTTCCCTCGCTGAAAGATAAAGTCTTGCAGTCTGTACGTGGACCGCAAAAATCGTAAAATCTGAGTTTATCGCTCCTTCTTGGGCGTCTTAAAATTTAATCGCCTTGAGGAAAGGGCGAAGTTGCGTTTTAAACTTGTAGTAGTCAATTAATGTGTTCATAAAGAAAGGCTTCATTTGATTACTTCGTCATGATGGGAGCTTACTTCATTTATAGAATAGAGCGGCCCTTCACGCGATTTTACCCGCGTCCCAAGAAACGAGGAGAAATTAGCCTATGTTACTCAACGGGAATATAGATTTTTAATGTAAAAGAATTTTTGAAATCGGTTCAGTTGTTTTCGAGTTAACATACTAAAATACAAATATTTCCTCTTTATCTATACTTATAATAAATCTGTAGAGGTCAATTCTGTACATTAAATATATTTTCAAAATAACTATCAGGGGGTGATTAGTGATCGATACTGATGCCAAAAATGCAATCAGCAAAATTTTTGTCTGTCTGTCTGTCTGTCTGTCTGTCTGTCTGTCTGTCTGTCTGTCTGTATGTTCCTTATAGAAACAAACTTGGTACAATTATTCTTCATACTCCTGAGCATATTATAGGATACTTTTCATCACGCTACAATCAACAGGAACAGCGTAGTAAAGGGAAATGTGGGAAAAACGGGAGAATTTTCTCCATCTCTTAAGCTTCAGTCACGTGTGCAGCCTTAATGGTTAAAGTCACATAGAAATCATAGAACGCGTTAAACTCAGGAACTACTGGTTCGAATTTGACAAAATATTTTGTGTTGGATAGTTCACTTACCATTTGTCGAGGTAGGCTTTAAGCTATGTATAGTAACACTGTGTGCGGAAACCGTAACCCACGCGGACGGAGTCGCTGGCGGCCGCTAGTACAGAATATATTAGCGACCCGCCCCGGGTTCAGCCTGCGTTTGCAATGTAAGCGGATTTTTTTTAATTATTTACGACGTCACATTAGAATGGAACACTTTCACTTTCCATTTTCTTTATAATATAAGTATATAAATAAAATAAAAAAATAAAATATGGTGAACTGAAGAACACGTGATGAATGCATCCCAAGTACTTGACACGTTGACAAGGGGAGTCGTTTTCCTCCAGACTCCAGGGATTTGACACATAATTAAGGGATCCGGATCCCTTTCTCCCCGATCCTGTAGTTACGTGAAAAAAAACTTTGGTAGAGTTCTTTGTTTTTTCGAGATATTCATGTAGGTACCGCTAGGAAGAGTGATGAATGCCAAAGATTTTCACCACATTCTAATGGACGTGTTTAAACCATGTCACGTTTTTCATTTTAAATATTATTTACAATGGGTGCGTTTGGCAGAAAAAAGCGCTAGGAAGCGCTTGTAAGCAAAATGGCGATTGTTAAGCAAAATGGCGGATTGTGTCAGCGCAACTGAAGTTAGCAACGTCCTGGCCGATAACTGTACAGTTTGTTTTTTAGCGCTAGTAAGCGCTGTCAAACGCTTTTTTCTGCCAAACGCACCCAATGTTCATATTATATTCATAGTAGCAATGCAGATTTGAAAAAAATGGTTTGTGCAATACATCTTATCCTTCTAAATCCAAGTAACCAAAACTGATGTGTTTACCCGGACAAATCGTAGAAATCTTTGGTGATGATACAGGAAGATGCAGAAAAAATCCATCTCTTTATTTTATCTGTTGGTCGTTTTGGTATAGTCTCAGGCGGTCAGATTTAACTCAACTATAGTCCTTTTTTTAGCATTAGAAAGAACGAAATATTGTCATTAAGCTATTTTTAAGACTAGCGAAAATATGTCGTAGTATGTCATTTCCGTTTGGTTTCAATAAGTTTCACTCATTGCTCAAGCTCATTCCCGTTTTAATTGTCAAACTCTTTAATTCAATTTTCCACATTAAAATACCGAAAGAAGCAGAGGTTATCAACATAAGCGGATCGATCAAATAGTTTGATATGTCAAAATAGAAAAATCATATCAATGTTGAAATTGGTACAACTTATTTAGATTTTTAAATTGATAAGTCGAGAAGTGGCAAAATTCTGAAAAGTAGGTACTTCCATTGTAGGAATATGTTTATCACCTCAGCTTTTTGCATAATGTCTCATATAAAAAATTGGCCAAGTGCGAGTCGGACCCTCGCACTGAGGGTTCCGTACAAATTCTATTTTTGACGTATTAAAAAAAAAACTACTGAATGGATTTCGTTCGAACTAATTTTCGTTGGTAGTTTTTATGGTAATGTATATGTACATTATATATTTATTTCAGTTTTATCATCCTCTTATTTTAGAAGTTAGAGGGGGGGGGACACACATTTTTCTACTTTGGAAGGGTCTGTCACGCAAAGTATTCACTTTAGAAAAAAGTGATATTAGAAACCTTAACATAATTTTTAAAGACCTATTCATAGATACCCCACACGTCTATGTTCAATGAAAAAAAATATTTCGAGTTTCAGTTCTGACTATGGGGACCTACGCTTTTTTTATTTTTTTTCTATTTTCGTGTAAAAACCTTGTTGCGGTTCACAGAATACATCCCCTCACCAAGTTTCAACAGTATAGTACTTATAGTTTCGGAAAAAAGTGGCTGTGACAGACTGGCGGACAGACAGACAGACAGACAGACAGACAGACAGACATGACGAATCTATAAGGGTTCCGTTTTTTGCCATTTTGGCTACGGAACCCTAAAAACGGACGATAGGGTGAGTCAACTCAAGTCAAACTGACCTTATGAAAAATCTGATGCACAAAAATAAATAAAACTCAGTCTCGATCTCCCGCAACAAGTGGGAACCCGGTGTATGCAATTAAGCAATTAAAAGCTCAGGAACACATCCGCAGTTCAACACTGTCATCCCGGTTCATTACTGCTGGATTGCACGCTATCCAATCACGGGAGGGGTTGAGAAACACTTCGACGTGATTGGTGGATTCCTTGTGAGTCATTAAGAGTTTGACGGTAAGATAGAGCTGTGGAAGTGTGCTGTTTGGCCACAAGGTGGTGTTATGAAAGTGAAAGATCTTTCTTTCAGATCCCATATTTTCCATACTTTACGCACTATCAAGTTAACGTAATCACACCGACTAGTAAAAAAAGTTTGGACTCTGCACCGCGGTACTTAAAGAATCTCGGAATTCGAGATACAGCTGTAAGTCTGTAAATACTTGTATATTGACACCCTAAAAGTTGTCTCAAAACCTACATATGGTAGGGTGTACGCAACTATTAAATTTCAAGGTCAAGGGTCCCAAAAATCGGATTTTTGCGCTTTCTTTGTAAATATCTCATTTCCTATGGGTTTTTGCTGAAATTTGGCACAGACAATCTTTAGACACCCTGAACAAGAATACCGGATACCTTTTTCATAGCAAAAAAAATGGTATGTATCTGAAATCCACGAGGCGAAGTGTTGGGCGACCGGTAGTAAAAAGATGAACACAACTTGCATTTGCTTGCAACTTGCTCGAGGAAACAGCTTTACCAAGCACTAATCGCTTATTCCGCTCACCTCCGCTGTGACCAACTACTACCGATCAGGCGGCGAACTCACGAAATCACGTTAATTCCGCCATTAGCTAAGTTTAAGACGTGTTCCCACGTCATACTCTCTTGCGAAATTAAACCCCTTCGTCGTGGCACGTAGTGCAAGATAACGTACGGAAATTTGATTATTTCGATATTAGTATGTTCTAGGATGTCTAAACTATCTTCCTTGAAATTGAACTTGTAACAATCTTATTCTTTTCTAGGGATGCGAAGAAAGTAATAATGGTATTGGAAAACTGGTCTTATGGTTACCCACTTGAGAGGAGCGAAATCGGTATTACAAAGCTTTTGTAAAATAGTCGGTAATATTAGGTGTTTCTGCGCGGTAACACAAGCTGATTTTCTATATGTGACTTTATGAATATTTTAAAACGAGGACGTCATTAAAATAAATATACCAAACGTAAATATTTCGAGTAAAATGCTGGCGGTTTGTCAGTATCTTTAAGGCACATATAAAAAAGCCACTATGATCTGTGAAAGTGTGTTACAATTCATCCAAAATTAAAAATTAACTTTGGCCTTTAGCAGGTAATAATAAATATTTCCAACTTAGTCACCCTTTTGAAAACACATTGCGCGATACAAAGACCCGGCAGCGCCATCTCTTACCATTAATTAGTACTAACACAACTTGCTAACAAGCGGTTTACCACGCCATCTAGTGACTGTTGAAATAATATCGTTGCAGTGACAAACCGTACAGACGCCTCATAACTGCATTGCTCATGCAAACCTCATTACAACTTCGCAGACTTTATTAAATGTAGTCGCTGCGATTTGAATTACGAAATACGAGATACGTGTAATATAGCTTTTGAAATGAGCTTAAGTGAAGGTGAACTGTGGTGAAGTTGGTTTTATTAAAGCTAGGTACTCGTGTTTATGAAATGATGCACTGAATTGTGAAGTTAAATTGTCTCAGAGACTGAATACCGTATTCATACTATTAAAATACTTTCTACTTCAATATTTACGTGATGAGTTGATTTATTCATTTTTATTTTTCGATTTCCTATTCGTCAGTGACCGAATGAAGTTAGGAATTACCAGCACGTGGCTCTTTGGCTGGCACTTTCTTTACATGTAGTTACTTTTCGATTTGAATCTGCATCCGCAATAACTCCGCATTGATTGATGGGGATGTGAATGCGGATGCAGATTTCTGAATTAATGCAAATATTACGTATTTATAGATGCGGATGCTAATATTCTTAACACCTCTGGCTTCATAGGCATCGGTGATCAATTGCCATCTAGCGATACTCTATGATTCCTCTTCTCCCATTCTTTTGCCTCCTTAAAAAGCAGCAGCCTAACTCCAACATAAAATATAAGCATAAATGTCTCTCCCAGCGTCAGTAAATTAAATATTTAAAACATCGCAAAGAATGTTCAATAAACTCTCTTCTTTGTAAACAAACTGGCAAGTTCTCTCGTTAGCCTCGGCTCCGTACAACAAATTGCGCAACTTCCTTGAATCGAACTTGTTCACAATCTAATTAATGACAGTAAGGATGTTTTATAATAGGAAACTTATTTTAATTGTTATTGACGCTTTGGGATACTGGCTGTTTATCAATAATTATTTCAGGCAGGTCGGTGAGTAATGTAACTCTTCAAACTGTTGCTAACCTAGGTCATAAATTCAATTGTATCCAAGACTTAAATTAAATTCATAACGTACCTCATCACCATCATTATCAGCCGGATGTATTCCATGTCTGGATCTACGAGTAGGTCTGCCCCAGATAGGGGCTTATTTGATATTCCATAGTCACCTCGTTTGGCCGGTGGGTTAAAGATAGCAATATCATCCTCCCAGCGTATATCCCGTTTCTGTGCGGGGTCCGCTTTGACCATGATCCGGGATTTGGCGAGTGGTTTTAACAGTGAAGTGACTGCCATCTGACTTTCATAACCCTTAGAGGGGAACCAGACAGATTGCATCATGGTTACACTTTCAGATCTAACTGAACTAAAGTCAGGAATCACTGAAAGTCTGATGGAAGTCGCTTCACTGTAATAACCAGACTAGCCAAATCCTGGATCATGGTCAAAACGGACCCCGCATAGAAACGGGATAAACGCTAGGAAGAAGATGAAGAATCCTGCATACCTGGCTGATCGTAGAACGGTCGCCATGGTCAGAAACGGTCGGGACGGTATTATTAATACTTCTCCTTGGCTTGACTGCAATTATAAATGTATTGAACTAAATAACTTCACTGCTTTCCAAATGCACTATGCTAAGTGCAGTGCAAGTTTGCGACTCGCGATTGTACTTCATCGTGGAACAGAAAAGTTGGGTCCACCAGACTGGTCGGAGGGGCCACGGTTTGAATCAATTAAGATTGTTCTTTAAAATAATAATAAAATACTTTATCATTTCTGCTTATTTATTTTAAAGTCTAATTGTACTGGTCCAGGTGTTTATATGTTTTAACTAGCGGCCGCCCGCGACTCCGTCCTTGTGGATTTCGGTTTCTGCAAACATAGTGTTATAGTTTATCATAAAGCGTTCCTAGGCAAATAGACTATCCAACACGAAAATATATTTTTAAATCGAACCAAAAGTCCCCGAGATTAGCGCGTTCAAATAAAAACAAACAAAGAAACTCTTCAGCTTTATTATAACAGTAAGTATAGATGTTAGTTTCTGTGTGTATAAATCGGTGTACTTCGCCCGAATACAAATGATTAAATATGTATGTAAAAAAATATATTTATTGGTGTTAATCGACTATTAAAGAGCTTGAGCTTCTTACATCGGAGTCAGATCGCTGTACATATTAATTTATGTAATCAGATGTTTAACATTTATTGCAGTCCAAAAGAACTATGAGAGAGTCGGAATAGGGATTGCACCTGTGCATTTCCGATACATGAGTATTAAAAAGACCCACAGTGGAAATCAAACACACGACTTCAGGGTTCTTACAACCTACAATTCTGCCACTATTCAAATGTAGGATTGAGCTTTCTTAGATACTACTTTGAAACTACAAGGGCCGTATCAGCCTTCTTGAGTCTTTTTAATTAAATTCCCGCGCATAATCCCTCTCTGGCGGGTATTAATTTAGCTTTACATTTAAGCTCAGTGTTCTGTCATTTTTGTTATTGAAATGGAGTGGTCCTTCGTAAGCCTTTTAGGGGAAGAAAATATTTTAAGATAATGGAAGATTGGTCTACAGAAATTATTGGTTTATTGTGAAATAATATTTGCATTTAGTGTCTTATTTAAGTCTTGATTTAAATCTTATTTTAATTGATAAAGCCAGTTTAATCAAACTAAAGTTTTAATAAAAGTGACGTAGAATAATTTGAGGGGTCGTTATCTAAAGGTGCTGAGATTATTTTGTGCGTGAGGTAAAAATATGTGTGACTTTTATGACTTTGGTATGTGGCTTCTACGCAGTTGGCTAGGGGGGTGACTTTTTGTACCAATAATAAAATTTCAATAACCGAGGAATATTGAAATCAGGTTCCCGAAATTATGTACCTTTATCATTAGACCGCCGAATCAAAACAATAATATACTTAGTCGGGTCATAAGTTCTGTCACAAACTTTTTAGGAAATTATTGATACAACTTTGGAGATATACATAAAAATTATATATGAAATAAAAGGTTATTAAATTTACAATATAATTTTATGAATATCATTTGAAATGTCCTCCTCCATTTTGGACAGATGCCTTTAATCTACGAAGACAGTGATCGATCGCTGCACGCACCACATTCTCACACCTTTCTTTCGCTGATTTAACCAGAAACGCTCGGAGAGACACCAAATTCGGGTGAGGTCAAGTACAGACTTTCCTCTTCAAATATTATTATAATCTGGAGAGCTGGCGTTTTTTGTTAACGCACGGGATTTTTTTTCGTTTGGCGCCTTCACTGCTCTGATGACTGCCAGTGTTCCTAAAACAGCAAGGCCTGCCGTTTTTTTCACGATTTTGAAATCTTGAGACTTCATTGTATCGATTGATAGTACAATAAAAGAAATAGGACGCTTTTTTCAACTTTTGTACGACATTGAAAATCTCCTTCTATGCGTTACAACAGTGGTGCAACGGAAAACCCGTGACTCTGTCGTCTTTAATCGTCCATTCCATATTCAAAAAATGTACTAAAATAATTAGTTCTTCTATTTCCGACATGTATGAATGTTCTATTTTTTAAATTAGGCGCGTAATTTCTGGCCGGTCTTCAAAAATCAAAAATATAAGGCTTTGACAGAACTTATGAACCGACTGTGTAATTTACAAAATAACATTAGCAAGGTCAGCTGGAAAATTACAATTTCGTTGAAAGAAGTCAGAGGTGTAATTTCTAATTTCTTCTATAATGGGATCACAGGTGCGACCGGCCCAGGGGAATTAGTTCATATCTGTTTATTCAACTCACATCTACGGCATTTTAGTTTTATGTTACAATTCATATTAATTATTTTATCTTTAACAGTACAGGATTGTACATTACGTTTGCAAAGCCTACTGTTCTAACAAAAAAGTCTTTTGCAGTGTCAACAACCTTTGCCCGGCTGTAGCATATTAATATGTTAATACGTTTTAAAAATTGCAGCGCTGCATTTCAAAGCACTTAAGATACGTGCATTCAGTACTTAGCACTTTCGGATATAATTTCCTCTAAACCGATTATGGTAATTACTGCAAAGAAAATTGAGAGCGAACGCGCTAATTGTAAATTGAAAACGATTTGCATGGTAACTGCAATTTTGTTCACAATAGCTGGGTGTTGGATTAACTGAGCGATATTTCAAAATGCATTGTTGGGGTTTGTGCAAAGTATAATGTATTGTCGACTTTGGAACTGAATTAATTAACGTTATTGTATTGTTTTCTATTGCTAGTACAATAGTAATTTAATGTTCATAAGACTGGAATGTTTACGAGTATATAACCTCGTTTCCTACTATACCCATTGAAAGACATAATATGGGTAAGTCAATTTCTAGGCTAGCAAGCAACACAGCAGATTCACATTCCTACTTAATATTATAAATGCGAAAGTAACTTTGTCTGTCTGTAACGTTTTCCCGCTTTGACCTCTCAACCGATTTCGATGGCACAGACAATCTTCAGATCCTGATAAAGAATAAGACTACCTTTTATTGCGAAAAAAGGGAACTGAAATCCACGCGGACGAAGTCGCGGGTAACCGATAGTTGCTAATATTTCAACACTCATTCCAACCGCCTTAGCTGTGTTATTTCTGTAATCGCGTTTTAATTTTTCTTTGGTCTTAGACGGTGACGGGTTTCTAAGCGCGCAATCTTTAGACCCTGAGAAAGAACATAGCTTACCTTCTATTGCGTGAAAAAGGGAGCTGAAATCCACGCGGACAAAGTCGCGGACGGCCGCTAGTTACTAATATTCAGCACTTTTAAGCCATTATAACTATTTCCGTAATCGCGCCTCATTTTTTCTTTTGTCTTAGTCGGTGATGTGTTTCTAAGTGTGTTATAAATAAAGATAAACTAATTCCCTCAAATTGCGTCCACCTGAGTCGCCATTACCGTTGTAACACGAATTGGATATATTCTAAGGATACAGGAGGGCTTAAAATCCCAACTAATATTATATGCGAAAGTAACTCTGTCTGTCTGTCTTTCTGTTACGCTTTCCCGCTTAAACCTCGCAACCGATTTTGATGAAATTTGGTACAGACAATCTTTAGACCATGAGACAGAACATAGGCTACTTTTTATTTCGAAAAAAAGAAATCCACGCGGACGGAGTCGCGGGCGGCCGCTAATATTATTATGAAAACCTCGATTGTGAGGGTCTAATTTTATGTAAATGGATTTTCCGAAGAAAAACCATTATGCGAGTACACATAATGGTTTTCCACCGAATTTAGGTTGAAGGGCATAATCTCACCGATTTACCAACATAAAAGATATTATCGTCTGTTGAACCAATAATTCTTAATATCATGTTTGCTATAGTATATTTTTCGGCTGAAATCTTATTTTACTGGTTAATTTGGCCAAGGACACTTTCCCTATGCCTTACCTTATCGAATGGTGGGATGACAATGGTTTCTGTGGTGATGTCTTGTAAACTGTAAGCTTTATTATAGTTCTGACAACCTTACTCGCCAGCAGAAACATAGCACAACAGTTTTCAAGTGCTAATTCACTGTGGCCTTATTTAAGGTAGGAGGTACTTCCCCAGACGACCGGCTCATTCGAATGGAAGTCATCCAACGCATTAGAATTAAACTTCAGAAATGCATTATTGTTAAATATATTTCAATAACTATTCAATTTGCAAAAACCTATGCTGGATATACTGCCGTCATAAGGAAATAGGGCGCATCTACATAAAGTAGAAAATGGAGAAAAAAATTATTTTGTGATAATGAAATGAAAAACGTTGCTGCTTAGTGGGAAATAGGTATTTTAATCTTTTTGCAATTTTAAAACTTGTATGATTAGGTAGCCTATCATGACACATGAATTAAATTTAATTATATCAATATTATCTATTTAAAAAACACGATTTTCTTTTTCTTCTTAGTAAAAAAAAAAACAAAACACCCGCAATACTTCATTGAAAAGGCGTTTCTGGCTAGATACGTCTTTTCAACGTAGTAATTTTTGGAACGTTCTTTCATTGTATTGAAATTTGTTTCGAGGCTTACTAAAAAAGGGCGCATTTAGCTACTTGCTGCTTTTCTTCTAAGTATTGCAACACCAATTATAAAAGAAAACTGTTAACGCCCGTTATTTTTTGGCATTTAATGAGCAATAATTGAAGTTTAAGGTAATTTTTTGCTAAAAATGACCATAAACTTCATATGCTTATGATCCAATCTTGCTCAATGCCTTCTTTTTTTTTATATGTCAGAGGCGGCAAACGAGCTAGCGGGTCGCCTGATGGTAAGCAATCACCGCCGCCCATGGACAATGGACATCCGCGACACCAGAGGTATCGTTGATGTGTTGCCGGCCGTAACCCCATACCCTCCCTAACTGAGCTCTGGCAACCTCACTCACCAGCAGAAACATAGCACAACAGTTACGGAGTGCTACTTTACTGCGGTCTTCTGTAAGGTGTAGGTACTTCCCCAGACGAGCGACTCATTCGAGTAGAATTTCCACAAAGTTCTACCTCTCCGATAAAAAATGGAAAAGTACAAAGTTGCTTTTTAAAATCACACATATTGATGCACTAGTTATAATTAAAACATTCAAAGAACTTATGTTAAAAAAGACGGAAGATCTATGGGGTATTTCAATACATATTCAAAAATCCATTATTATTCACGTTGCACAAATTTAGCATTGATATTTAGTTTATAAATCTTATGAAATATATTAACTTCTTTATTTAAATCAGGAGAAAAGAGTGATCCGTCAAACTTCAGACCCATATGCATACATCCATATCTCAGTAAAATTAATGAAAAAATATATTTTATGAATTATTGTCATATTTAAATTAAAATTCCTTGTTAAATGAAAATCAGTACGCATTTACTTACAAACAAATCTACAACTGATGCAGGAGTTTCTTTAGTAAAACATATTTTTGACGTATGGGAGGCTAAGCAGGATGTTATTGGTAAATGTATTAAATTCACAAAGCCAAATGTGCCACAAGTTATTACAGATATTTCAATTAATTATGAACATATTTATGTAGTCAACTCAAATGTCGTTTTAGAAATTACTATAGATTCAAAATTACAATGGTGCCCCCATATTGTTGCTTTGGCAGGGAGACTCAGTTCTGACGTTTGACTGATATTAAAACGGCGATATTGGTTTATTTCAGCTATTTCCATAGTATTATGTCTTACAGTCTGTTATTGTGGGGATCATCTGCTGATTTACAAACATTTTTTGTACATAATACAGAAAAGGGCGATTCGTGCAATGTTATGATCTTAAGCCGCGTGATTTACTCCGAAAGATATTTCAGGAGATAAACATTTTAACTACAGCGTCGCAATTCATCTTTGACTGCATAATTTATACATACGCAAGAACCTACACATTTTTTCTAGACAAAATAACTTTCATAGCTTTAATACAAGAAATAAACATGAGCTTGCCGTTCCCAGTCAGAGGCTTCATGAGACTGGCAAGTCTTTTATTGGACTTAGTATCAAAATATTTAAAAAACTTCCTGAAAATTTTATTGAATTTCCTAAACATGATTTGTTTATTAAATCATTCTTGATGAAGAAAGGTTACTATAAAATAAAGGCTTATTTATATGACAAATATGCATGTATTTGTACATTTTAATCTGCTCAGCCGCACATAATTATATTTATTTTATTTGACATACCTAATTGTCATATTAAAAGTAATTTTTGAATAAGGCGTAACTGCTGAGGTTCTACCGGCGTCTCTTCTCAGCAGGCCATTCTCTTTTCAGCTCGCCAAGTCGCTGGTTGGGTGAAAAAAGTTTTGACGAACAAAATAATTCACTAAATGAATCAAACTGCTGAATAAATAATTTCATTTCATTTCTATACCTACTTCTTGATTAAAATCTTCAAAATAATAGATATTTTTTTTTGCGCACTTGGATATAATCTTATATCTGGGCGCATCTGTTAGAATATGTTCTTTACCGCGGCTTCCACTTCCTCCCGCAAACGCAACAATACTTAGTAGAAAAGACGTTACTGCCACGTACGCCTTACCGATTCTCGTAATACTTAGAAGAAAGGACGCATCTACTCAGATGCGTTTTTTCGTCTTATGATCATGTAGTTACGCCTTTTCAACCTATGAACATTAATATATTTTGTAAACGAATAAGACTCTTCTACTTAGTTACGTCTTTACATCTTAGTATTATACAGAAACGTCTTTCCAATTTAGTAATCCACAATAAATTTTGTAGATACGTCCTTTTTAGTTGTTCATAAAAGAAAGTGTATTCGTATTTCATGCAATTAAAAAATACTAGAAGGAGCGCCTTTTTCTGCTGATTCCGAATCACTATATAACTCAATTTTGGTAAAAATGTTAGATGCGCCCTTTTTCACTATGACGGCAGTATAGTCTACATCAACATTAAAATATTAATTTAATTAAATTAATTGAAAGGGCTAACGCTGCATTGAGCGTTAAGCAAATAGCAAGGAGAAATTCATCAGGTCCACTAGGTGTCTCGGTAGCTTAGTGGTCAAAGCGCTTGCCCGGATTGCAAGAAGCGCTGGGTTCGATTCTCGCCTAAGTCACCTGAGCTCAGATGATTTTTTTCTTTGGTTATAACTAAACATTATATATAAAGGTATAATAATACTAAGTATGTAAAACATGCCTAAATAAACATGTACACATGTATTTGTTTATTTAATTAATATCGAATAACGTAATGACACGCATAAAGATAGAACTATATTCATGCATGGTTGATCGTAAAGATATACCGCCGCTGCCGAAACACGGCACTATCTTTGTTCCAACATAGTGTTGAGATCTTGAGATTCATTTTGCAGTAAAAGTAATTCAATGGCATCAACCCATTCCCGGATATTGTTTGCTCCGTTTTACGATGCGCCAATAACATTGTTGCTGTTATGACGTAGATATAAACTAGCTTTAGCGAGGAAATGAAACGTTTTTAACAATTTCATGGATGATTTAGTGTGTAAGATGATGTTTATTTATTTAGTTAGCAGTAAAAGTTAACTAATACAAATTGAGCATAAGAGTTTTTAGAACTAATTTTGGCTCGATTGAATAAACGATCTAAGTTTAACTAACCCGGCTTAGCCCTTCTGGTGCCAGTGCAAACCTAATGACGTTCATAATTGAGCCAAGAGAAACCCCTTTTTTTATGAAATTGGGAGATTAACGAACATAAGGTCGTGATCACTGCTGCCCATGGACATTCACCGTACAAGGGTCGGAAATGCGTTCTAGCCTTTAAAAACCTATACCCTCCCCAACTGAGATCTGGCGACCTTACCCACCAGCAGAAACATAGCACAACAGTTACGAAGTGCTGCTTCACTGCGGTCTTCTGTAAGTTGGAGGTTCTTCTCTAGACGAGAGGCTCATTCAAATTCAAAATTCAAAATATTCTTCATAAACATACGAGTAGGCTTCATAGAAGCACTTATTAATCGTCAGAAAACTACAAAATAATGACTCTCCACCGATTCGGAAAGCAGTTACTGACGAGAAGAATCGGCAATAAACTCGACAGTTGCTCTTTTATAGTTTGTTTTAGTTGCTCTTTCGAGTGGAAGTTCCACAAAGCTCTAATTCTCCTTAAAAACAGTATTTAAAAATACATAGATTTTTTTTTGTTCCAGAACCCATATGTCGGTGTGAGGATGTGCCCGCGACCCAGTGATCTCCCGTGCTTGTGACGAGTGATGCGCGAGTGTAGTGTAGTGTGAACCCGATCCAAGATGGCCGACCCCGACGCGTTTGATGATGAGGTATGTTTACTTATTAGTCATTTGTTTGTACATTTCAATGTTATGTATGTCCTTAATGAGTAATAAAGTGGTGAAAGATTAACTTAAAGTCATATAAAGTTAGTGAATGTAACTTTAAAATAAAAACTATTTTAGTCATCAATTGATACATGTACGAAATAATCGAATTTTTGAGCAACGCAAATTCATAATTATGAAATGAAATAAATGAATATAATTTTTCCACTTTAATACTTACTTGCACTATTTGCAACAAATTAAAAACAATTATTGAATTGAAACATCAGCGGAAAATCGTATCTGTACGTAGCTGTTGTATTTCTTAATGAAAATATCGCATGTTTATAGCTTTCACGCGCAACTCCAAAGTCAAAAATATTACTTTACAGAAACTTTTTTCCAGACAAATAATAGCTTAATAATTTATGGAAAAAACATTTCTACTCAAAAACAAAATGGCGCGCGTTGTACACAGATGATAAAACAAAATGTCCGTCGATGTCGAAAATTCAAAGCTTGGCGGCCATTCGTTTCCGTGTTCCGTATTTCATGTCGATTACGAAATCGCATGAAATATTTTTGATTTCCTGCCCCGAGCATTGAGGGCATAACTATAAAAAAATACGACCTCCGTAAAACAACCGATGGGAAACTTTTGTACGTGATTTATGAGACATTTGTAATACTCGGACCGATAAAACCTGAGATCCCATTGTCACTTTGTTGTATTTATTTATGATAAGGAAGGAAGGAAGAAATATGATTTGTTCTGTCCACCACAATCATGTTTATGTTATTATCTAAATTAAGAAATCGTTTTCACTCAGCGAATAAGTGCCAAAATTATCTATTACGAGTCTTATGAACTTTAATAAGTCATTTAGTTTGTAAACATATTGTTTATTATGTTCGTTTGACCTAAGTAGGTTTGAAACCCATATTTCTTTAGGAAAAAAAGTACCATTTAATTTGACATATAATCAGTACGAACAAGTATAATTTTCCTTACATAAATAACCGCTAGGCATATTTATATTGAGCCTAATTTTACGGACACAAATCAGCAAATAAGCAAGTAAATTTTCAAAACTTAATTAAATAAAATTGGCTTCATACAGTGGCTTAATAACATTTTATTAGACATTTTCCTTATACTAACGCCAGACCCTATTTCCTCAAATCTCTATTTAAAGTTTGGTAATGGATTTTGTACCTCAAGAGTCAATTAGAACCACTGTTGCCAATGAGGCGAGTTATTTGCTAATAGACCTGTCACTGACAGAACCCCGGAGTTTGCGAAATGTATGACTTTGAATAATCGATACAAGCAACAAAATTCACGGTAAGAAATAAAGAAAATGTTCTTTATTCCTGTAGGCTTCAGCGATCACATAAGAATCTTTAATAATTGTTTAAAAAAATGAGAAGTAATTCAACCAGCAGTAATTTATCTATCGAGAATCCGCTGTAAGAACTTATTTGTAGTTCTTTCTAATCCTCAAGCACTTTACAATGTTTGTCAGTATAATAAATAAATTAAGTTTTTTTCTAATGCCTTTATTTTTAGTTTAAGTTCCGGGCCGTGGTCCCGAGGTCCTGGGTTCGATTCCTGGGTCGGGCAAATTTCTGTCGGTTTTTCCGAATACAGCCTAGGATTGGGATCATCAATCCGCATTCGGCAAGCGTGGTGATTAAGTCAAAACATTCTTTGTAACGAAAATATAATTTCAAATTGGGAGGTTTGCCTTACAGTGGGACCTTTAAAAAAAACTCCAAAATATTTCGCCTGTTTTTAACATTCGAAACTGATTGTGCCAATGTTCTATTATAAAGGCATAAAATTTGTTTCTTGAAGAACAAAAACCAATATTAAATTGTACTTTTTCATTCTTTAGTTGAAAACAAAGGATGGAATTGGTCCAATGCATTCAAATGGTAATCTAAATGTATAAAAATCGTAGTCTAATTATTACAATGAGTCTACATTCACTTGGCTAGAGCGGCGACTGTTGGTGCCAAATCTTCATTATCAACTCATTAGAGTTACTGTTTCAAGCTCATTAGATTAGGTATTGTTCTTTTTTAAGTTTCAACAAAGTAAAGTCACAAGACTATTTTATTTATTTATTTATTTTATTTATTGAAAAAAGACACACCATCGACATATCATCATTACACAGAATAAAAACAAACTTATTCTACTAGTCAAATGTAATGAAATTTTTCGGAATGAAATGGAATAATTTATTGAGCAAATGTATTATCTGAACTAAATATCGAAAATGAGCGATACTTATTCTAGATCTATTTTAATCTCAGAATACAGAATAAACCAGAAAGAGCTTTCAGTCAAATTTCTATGGAGCGCGTTGTGTCCAAAACGTCTTTCCCCCCTTGCGTCACCCACCCGCGTAGTGATACCAGCGCTCGATGAAGTTACAGTTTTTAAGAAAAATATTAAGTTCATGTACCTCGGTGCTGCTACAGTAATTTGAGAAAAACGTTTGAACAATAATGTTTTTTCAAACAATTATTTCAAAAGTAACTAGGCTTGACCATCAAGTTTGTATAAATGCATCTAATTATTTAATTTATTTTGAAACTCTGTTTGTTTGGATGTTTGTCTGTAAATTACGCTGAAACTACTGGACGGATTTTAATGAAATTGAAATTGTGTGCAGGTGGGGTATGGGGTGACTTGGGTGATAAGCTACTTTTTATCCCGATTAAAAATGCTCCCATAGGATAAACCAAAATCCACGCGAATGAAGTAAAAGTATATTGGAAAAAAAATGAGAAAGTTTTTAAAGTATATTTCGTTTGAATATATTTAGCAACAATATAATATGATACGCCTACATATATAAAATATGCTATACATCAGTCGAAAGTGGATAAATAAAAAGCACATGTTCAGAATTATTTAAAAATAAAATGTGACAGAAAAACAAAATCTAAAAACCTTTTTTTTTCACATATGATATTATGTTGTGACAACACTTACAAATGGTATGTGTTTTTTTTTAGGCAAATATACTTAATTCAAGAAAATTTATTGAAATAAGTCCTGTAAAAATTTGGGTAATTTGTGGCAACACGCACAAAAGGTACACATAATTTTCATGACAGTTAAATTACGAAAAATAAAATTCAATATTTTAATAGAATGGACTGCAAATGTGATAATTACAGATGAACCGTGATCCCAACATTTTTTTTCGTAAACCCGGTAGCACTTTTGCAAGTGGGAACGACAGAGGACGGCATAATTATTAAAAAACTAACAGCTGCAATCAGATGTCAACAGCGCGGGCGTCGGCCATTGACTAACTGACAATTTAGTCGACCACACCTATTAGGTGTACTGCGAACATCTTCAGACATGAGCGCGTTGACGGTTTCTGGTTTATTCTGTATTCTGAGGGTACCAAGATGTTTTCCAACAGAGCGTGGTCCAACGAATGCCCTTGACTCTCCGACTCGTGTCAAGATGACGTTGTGTGTCAAATGTGACGCGAATGCATTCGACACGCGATGACGGCGCCGGCGATGGAAAAACGGCCGCTATCGCAAGATGATAAACAAAGGCGAAAAAGCGGCAACAGACCACTTATACCTCTCAGAATACAGAATAAACCAGAAAGAGCTTTCAATCAAATTTCTTTGAAGCGCGTTGTGTCCAAAACGTCTTTCCCCCCTTGCGTCACCCACCCGCGTAGTGATACCAGCGCTCGATGAAGGTACAGTTTTTAAGAAAAATATTAATTTCATGTACCTCGGTGCTGCTACAGTAATTTCAGAAAAACGTTTGAACAATAATGTTTTTTCAAACAATTATTTCAAAATTAACTAGGCTTGACCATCCAGTTTGTATAAATGCATCTAATTATAAAATTTATTTTGAAACTTTGTTTGTTTGGATGTTTGTTTGTCAATTACGCTGAAACTACTGGACGGATTTTAATGAAATTGAAATTGTGTGCATGTGGGGTATGGGGTGACTAGGGTGATAAGCTACTTTTTATCCCGATTAAAAATGCTCCCATGGGATAAACCAAAATCCACGCGAATGAAGTAAAAAGATAATGGAAAAAAATGAGAAAGTTTTTAAAGTATTTAGCAACAATATAATATGATACGCCTGCATATACAAAATATGCTATACATCAGTCGAAAGTGGATAAATAAAAAGCACCTAAAATCTTTTTTTCCCACATATGATATTATGTTGTAACAACACTTACAAATGGTATGTGTTTTTTTTAGGCAAATATACTTAATTCAAGAAAATTTATTGAAATAAGTCCTGTAAAAATTTGGGTAATTTGTGGCAACACGCACAAAAGGTACACATAATTTTCATGACAGTTTAATTACGAAAAATAAAATTCAATATTTTAATAGAATGGACTGCAAATGTGATAATTACAAATGAACCGTAATCCCAACATTTTTTTTCGTAAACCCGGTAGCACTTTTGCAAGTGGGAACGACAGAGGACGGCATAATTATTAAAAAACTAACAGCTGCAATCAGATGTCAACAGTGCGGGCGTCGGCCATTGACTAACTGACAATTTAGTCGACCACACCTATTAGGTGTACTGCGAACATCTTCAGACATGAGCGCGTTGACGGTTTCTGGTTTATTCTGTATTCTGAGATTTTAATCTTAATTGATAGTTCAAGGATCGCTTTGATCTACGTGATCGTCACGTGGCACATGCTGAGCATTGGCCTTTTGGGTGTAAAACATAATTTACTTTTATTTTGTAATGTCATTTTTAAATTTGTATTTTTTAAAAATGTTCTGTTTGTGCTATGCTGTGTATTGTTTTGTTTTAACACTCAATAAACGTTTTTCTTTCTTTCTTTCTATCTATTAATAGGATAAAGTAGATGGTTGATAAGAAAATACTTATTAACCGCCTAATGTAGTAAATATAAAGAAAAGTTTTACTACCAAAACTAAGACGGTAATATTACAAAAATGTGATCCTAAAATGGTATTGGTAACATATAAAAAACTAACTAACTTTTATGGCTCAACGACCCAAAGTGTGTCTTGGCCTCCGAAACGAGAGACTTCCACCGGTCTCTCTCTTGCGCCACCTCCAACCAGTCCTCAACCCCGAGCTCACGCAGGTCAGCTTCCACCATGTCCTTCCAGCGATATATTGGGCGGCCGACTGGACGTTTTCCACTCTGCCGCCCAAGATATGCTTTCAAAACTCCCCGATCCTCTCCCATTCTGACCAAGTGACCGAGCCATCGGAGCCGGTGGGCTTTGGTCTCTCCGAGGATGTTAGGTTCGGCCACTAGTTCTTCTATCTCCGCGTTTTAACGGACTCTCCAACATGTAAATAAAGTATTTTATTTGCATAAAATGGCATATAAATTATATTTAGTACTTACTCAGAAACACCTATTCATGAATAAATAAACGTCCACGGTAAGGCCAAAGATGCCCCGCCGGGTGCGAACCTACTACTTATCGTCAATGCGATATTCCCCATGTTCCCTCGGGAAAACGTCGAGTATCCACAACTGCCTATTTAGTAGGTATCGTGGATTCAAAACTCGTGTTTGTGATCACCAATCCGCATTTGGCAAGCGTGGTGATTAAGCAAATATCCTCTACCTGCGCATTTGAATTCTCACCAGCACCCAGTTGGACAGCTTACAAGTGACGGTATAGAGCTGAATATTATTATTTTATGCTCTTATATCGTCCTATATATACGTCACCTGGTGGTTCATAATATGACCCGTTAATTTTGTACATGGGCCTGTAATCTATTATGATTTAGGCCTTTGTTATTTTACCACAAATACATACATATTATTGAAACATCAGTATAATCTACACTAATATAATAAAGCTGAAGAGTTTATTTGTTTGAACGGTTCAATCTCAGAAACTACTGGTCCGAATTGGAAAAATATTTTGTGTTGGATAGTCCATTTGTCAAGGAAGGCTTTAAGCTATTATAATAGGTATAAACAATATGTGTGCGGAAAACGAAATCCACATGGACGGAGTCGCGGGCGGTCGCTAGTATAGTATAAAAAAATGCTCGTTAATTAATGGAAAAAAAAAAATTTAATGAATTAATAAAAGGCTACGGACTAAGCGTATACATCATTTATTCATAGCCGAATATGTCCCGCCCGGAATAGAACCTACTACTTAACGGCAATGCGAGATTCCCGATGTTCCCGTCTCTCCCGCGGGATACGAGTGTTCACGGCTGCCTAATTTCCTGTGCGAGGCACGAAGCGGTTATCACGCCCGAATTCTATTTATAGGGAAACTTGGGATGGAAAATGTAGTTCAGTTTTATTTTGGTTAGAAGCCTTTTTCGTGTGGTACTTTTTGATCGTTATTAGATACGTGTTTTTGAGGAGCTCGATGGCGCAGTGGTAAGCGCACTCGGTCTGCGGTTGCTAAAGATAAGCAACGTTCGCAGATGCCATCATAGGATGGGTGACCGAAAATTTCTCATCTCGAGCTCCTTCGTGCTTCAGAAGACACGTTAAGCCGTTGGACTTGCGCCTGATCTCTCAACGTCAGTTTGCTGTCCCACCGAACTATGAGAGTGAGGGAATAGGGAGGTGCACCTGTGCTTGCGCACTCACTTGAGCACTATAATATATCCTGCGTAACTGGCTGACCTTAAGGTCGGCCGCCATGGCTGAATACGCCCGGAGGGGAGGGGGAGGGGAGGGCTTAGACTAAACTGGCTCGGGGAAATGGGTCGAATTGGGTGATGACTGGTGAAATATACTATTTACAAAAATTTATTTCATTTAACTGCGTCCGTGGTCTTGTTGTTAAAACACTGGTCTCAAAAACCGCGGAGTTGAGGTTCCAAGTTCAAATCCTGCAATAAACACCTACACAACTACTACTTAACCGTTAAGACATTGCAGGCTTGAATCACCTGATTGTCCGATAAAAATGATGATGATTCCGTGCTTCTGAAGACACCTTGCGGTTACGGAGGTCATACGACAGTCGCTTCAATGTAATCACCAGGCTTGTCAATTCAGGATCATAGCCGAAACGAACCCTGGTCTCTGAGGCAATGCCTGAGGATGCAGCCGGGAGAAGCGCTAAGATGATCATGATGAATTTAGTGCGTAAAATATATTTTTTGTTGAACTATGTACAGTAAAAGTAAATTCAGAACATAGCGTGGCATATAAGAAATATCTCTAAAAGAAACTCACGAAACATGCTTATTCTAAGACGTCACGTCATGGAAAGTCCCAAAGGAGCAACTCGAAGGGCTATTAAGATGCGGGTTCGGATCCCGGCCGAAGTAATTGATATCGAACACGAACAGATCCTCCTAATGGTGTTATTAATATTAATGCGCTGCGTTATATTCATACCTGACTAAGTTTGACGTTAGATATATGTATGTATGTACATAATCACTTGAAGGCAGGGGTCATGAGTTCAAATCTTAGGGAGGCTGTGTTCAGTTAATGAGAGGAAGGAACATTTTGCGTTAATTTCATAACTAGCGGCCACACGAAACTTCGTCCGCGTGGATTTCAGATCCCTTATTTTCCGCATTAAAAGGTAGACTGTGTTCTTCATCAGTGTCTAAAAATGCCCCACACACGGACGCGGGCTTAGTTAGCCCGCGGCGTCATGGTGCGTAAATGCATTCCCCTCCACAAAAAAAAGGGTCTAAAAATCAGATCAGGTCTGTCTGTGGCAAATTTCGTCGAAATTGCTTGAGAGATTAAAGGAAAGCGTTCAGAAAAAAAATAAACACCAAGCACAATTTACTGGACTATGACTAAGTAGGCATCCCCCCACAGGGGTTGGACGTTCAGTAGCGGTTTTAGATCTGTGTTCTTTTACAGTTATTTGTCATTTTGCCTGTTTTATGTTTCCAGACAATTGGTCTTTAATAATTAGCAACACTAAATCATATGACGCCTAATATCACGCAAACAGAAGCCTAAAAGCGACAAAGATTGCCATCGCCTCAGCCACGCGTAACAGAATTATCCGCGGCCGACTCGATAAATACTACTAATTGCTTTCCCGACGACCGTGGTTCGACCAACTTTGTCCAGTGTGTGGTCTTAGTGCGGGCGGGTGTGTCTAATATTGTGCATGTAGTATTAAGGGTAGATTTCTGGCTTTCCCCTGGCATGTATCTCTCTTTGCCCGGGTTTGAAGGAAAACGAAGTGATTTACCCAATAAATAAACATAGTGTTTTATTGGGTGAAACACTTCGCTGTTCGGTATTAGAACAAAGTCCTGAGCATTACGGCTGGGAGTTTAGATTGGCGGTGCAGCTTAGAAAAATTATTTAAAAAAATGGTAACTGGCAACATTGGCCTTCTATAATTAGCAACATACTATACACGCAAATAGAAGATAACGATTGCCATCGACTCGACCACGCGTAACAGAATTATCCGCGGCCGACTCGATAAATACTACTAATTGGTACGACCAACTTTGACCGTTGTATGGTCTTAGTGCAAGCGGATTGTGCCTATTGTAACAGTTCATGTAGTCTAAAGGGTATTTAAGGCTTTCCACTGGAAAGATCTATCTATCTCTTTTTACTCGGATTTGAAGGAAAACGCAGTGTTTTAGGGGGTAGTGGGACAAGGTCCTGAGGGTTTTGCCAGCCAGTGCAGCTTCAAAAGCAATTTTTACCAAAAAAAATAGTTTGGTAACTGGCAACATAGGCCATCTATTATTTTCAACATACTACGAGTATACACGCAAATACATGCACGTTCGTCTGACGTCTAGGTGTCTATCTACTATTTCACAGCAACTATGAGTTCGATGAGAGCAAAATCTTGGTAATAAATTGGCAAAGAACCTTAAAAAAAATGAATCCTTTTATTATCCTTTCACTGTCTTACGACAGTGACTGCAATAAAAGGTATTCATTGGATTGAAGAATCCTACTACTATTATAAAGGCGAAAGTTTGTATGTATGGATGTTTGTTACTCTTTCACGTAAAAACTACTGAATGGATTTGAATGAAACTTTACCACAATATAGCTTATACATCAGAATAACACATAGGATATTGAAAATCCACGCGGACGGAGCCGCGGGCGGCCGCTATCTATAATAAAACGAGCTTTATATTGAGTAGATTATTCTTTCTAATACTTATAATTTGGTGCTAAATAAATAGCAGCGACTGATTTAAATACATCTTAAAAGTAAAGTAGTATCCATTAGCGACTTAAATAAAAAAAAACTATTTTAATGGGTAGATGCATTTTGCACAGATTAACTCAGTTACGTTTTCCAAAAACAAAAATGGAGATCCTTGTTGACCTTTCATTATTTTTGCTTTTTCTAACAATGTGAAATCTCCACGACCCGCTAATACCGTAGCTCTACCCAAAACAAATAGTCCGTAGAAAAATAACCTCGTAAATGGAGCGCTGCTAGTTTTCTTTGTTCCTGTGTTTTGTGGTCGTCCGCCGACGAAACATTAATCCCGATTGTTTTTGTCAGTATGTGTTCTGTTTAATTGCATAAGGTGTCCGTTTCGTTGACGTTTTGGCCATTAATTGTGTTGTCTTTTTTTATATTGTTGTAGGTAATGAAGTAAGTTTTTGGTTTGGCGACAGGCAACTATTCCAAGGAAATTTATTTGTGCAACTTTGTCTATTATTCAGATTATTTGGAAAATTAAGCATACAACATAATGACGAAGTTAAATTTATTTAAACCTAAAATAAGTAGTTTTATGTATAGCTATCAATTTTATACTGAAACACAAAACAGCAGATACAAAGAGACTCCAAATTATTGTCGTGAGTAGGTTTCGAACGACCGACTCTTCGCGTAAAACAGCTGATAAAACACAAAATATACTGGATCCCTTCTGTCCCAAGTTTACGTAGCATAATGTCAGTAATCTAAATGAAAAATTAATGTAAGCACAACACAGCTTTTTTCCCGCAAAAGGACCGTCTCATACGTAATTCGTACAGTAAATAATAAACATAGATCCTAACACGACCTTAATGTAAAAAGTTAGCTACCAGGACCGCAGAAACTGAAAGAGTAAACAGCAAGAGATTACAAGGGATGTTATGGATATGAAATTTCGGATACGGATATAGGAATGATTATCATATCGGATACGGATATGAAATTACATATTACGGATTATCCGTTAGTTTCGGATAATTGCGGTTCCGCATGTTACATTTTTAAGATATTTCATAAGTAAATTAAAATAGGCAATAAAATAAAATAAGTAAAATAATAAAATAAACATTTCTCGAAACCACATTGGTAGGTACATTGATCTGACTCCTTGTTAAATAGCTCAAGCACTGGCGTTACAGACATCAGTATCAAAAGTAGTATTACGAGGTCTAATAAGTAACTTTTTAACCGTTACACCAGGCGGGCCGTCAAATAGTTTATTTTATAAAGTTCCTTCGCGGGGTTTGGGCGTCTCAAGCTGATCAAAATAACTTGTCAAAGAGTGTCTTCAAATTAGAGGCGGAAATCGGCGTCGGATATAAGCCGAACTTTTTATTACGGATTCGAATTCGGTACGGATATTTTTTGATTTCGGATATCCGAATATTTAGATTACGGTTACGTTTACGGAGCTCCCTAACATCCTTGATTTATACGCGTGCCCTTCGCCGGGATTACGCAAAGCCTCTTGCGCGGCCTGCGAGCCTGGTACCGAAACTATTCACGCAGCCAAATCCAGGGATCTTTTTTTATTTACGACAAGTTTTTGTAAACACTCTGGTTGATTTTAGGTCTTGGTGACTTGTCAAAAAAACTATGCGAAACTTTGAAGAGTCTTCCAGTGTAGCATTGAGCTTCCAGTAGGTGTTTGACATCAAGAAGAAGGTTTTTGTTTAATTTTTGAAATTGGTCTAGTAATTTTTCAGTTTATTCGTACAAAAATACACATCTTTCCTCTTTATAATATTATAGTGTAGAATATATAGATATAGAAGTGTAGATGTAGAAGTAGAAGTGTAGATGTAGATATAGAAGTGTAGATGTAGAAAATAAGGACTTATTTGTACTCCGGAAACCAGACACATTGGGTCCTGAGTCCTGCCGTTACGCTCCCAGTCCGCGAAACTGCCGTTTTTCCAAAATTTGTTTGCCCGCGACGCTCTCGGCCTAGGAAGCCAGATTTTAACTTTTGTACGATAATTTCTTCAATGGTCCATATGAAACAGAATAAACTAAACACTCCCTTTTTGATTTAGCCTATACTAAATTCTATAAAGCCAATATATTCAAATATTTGACATACACATGTGCTAGGCCAGACCTCATTCCCTGACAAATCCTATAATCTAATTCCAATCCAAACTATTTCGAAAGCACGTGATTAATGAAACGCATCCCTCTGTTCCGGAATTCTAGAACATTCTCCCGGGAATTGCGAATTTAATTTTAATTCGATCGTGGCACTCGTATGCTAAATAGGGGTTTAATATCCGCCTGGTCGACGTCAGATTATAAATGTTTCTGTCCGTATGTTTCAGTTATAAATTGAACGAGAATTGTATTTATTATTCGGGTTTTAGTTGACCCAATGGTGTATTTAGAAGTGTATGACTTTTAGTTAGGGTCAAGCAATCTTACTTATGTATGCAAATGTTTCACACAATACTGTTTTATGCCGGGTTTCTGTGAAGTTGTCATGTCTCTCTGGTCCTGTCAGCTTTTCATGTTACAGATTAAGTTAATTAGTTAATCAAATAGAATTCCCAATAGTGCAGTCTATTGTTAAATCTATATCTATACTAATATATAAAGCTGAAGAGTTTGTTTGCATGTTTGTTTGTTTGTTTGAACGCGCTAATCTCAGGAACCACTGGTCCGATTTAAAAAAAATCTTTCTGTGTTGGATAGTCCATTTGACGAGGAAGGCTTTAGGCTATGGGAAATCGAAATCCACGAGGATGGAGTCGCGGGCGGCCGCTAGTAAATAATAAAATGTATTAAAATCACAATGTTGCACACAAGTATACATAAAATGGAAAATACATTTAATTCCTAATTGGGTAAAATTAACATAAATGTTGAATCTAGTCGGTTTCAGTCTACTTCTGGATGTAGGCCTTTTTCAGATCGGGGTTTACGACCATAATCACTACCCTTTGCATAATCCATAGGTGACCGCAGTATAGTGAGCCAAAAAACATTTATAAGTGCCTCACTGAGGCCTACATAAATAAAGTATATTTTGAATTTTTGAATTTTGAATTTTGAACAGATGCTCCCATATCTCGGAATCATGCCTCTATGGGATGCACGCCATTGTGGCTATCAATTGTTTTTTAGCATCATTTTCAATTGCCTTCAAAGTCGAAATATATAAAATAGCACGTGGTTTATTGGGCTAGTTATGCATAATAGTTTTAGTGCCTACCAAGTGAAAAAACCTATGCACGCCACTGCCGGAATGTCTCGTAGACTAAAATGAGCTTGTACCAAACTAAGCATGCAGACATCGTCGGCTAAAGTGTTAGACCTCGTTACTCAATTTTTTTTTCAAATTACCGTTTTATACTTTTCTGTCACAAAATGTTTCGTGGTGAAGTTTTTGTGTCTCTTGTACTTTGATCTGATCGAATTACGAGGTTTGATACTTTAGCCGACGACATGTTACTTTTCTACGCATTCGCGAGCAACTCTGCCAAATGAATTATTCCAAAAAGTACTTTAGCTCAATACCATAAAGATTAAATAATAACATCCTAATTCTCCAATTAAACAACGCAGAATTAAAGTAGCATCGCAAATGGTTATTTACAAAGAGAATTTCACGAACAGCCCGTACAGTCATGAGCATGAACATGAACACAACGTCATACACATCGACTCTTATGTCAAAGCAGTAAAGTTCATATTTGAATGTGTTTGTATACATGTTGGTGCTCTCTGTACCTTCAACCCTCATCATACCCGCCGACAGAGAATCCGAAATACCGACGGATATCTGTTTACACGTTCGTTAGCAAAATATGTTTTTAATCTTTTAAGTCCTCAATTATAACGTTTCATAATTCGGCCTTTATAATGTTGGATGTAATGATCCACTTTAATTTGAAGGTTTTTGGGCTGGGTGCTGAAGATGAAGTCAAAATATTTCTTTATTGGGCTACTAAAAATAATGCCGATCAGATCATCAGGCCGAGTGGAGCCAATATATCGTGCCAATATAAGATGCCAATATGACAATATTAAAAATCCTTTGGTTTATAATGGAAATATTACTGATTATGTAATTTAAATTCCATTCCACAAATGACAGGTCAATCAGGCTTAACGCCATACGTTGTTGTATGAGCGTTGCCAATATCCCCAATCGCTTTAATCCGTGGTCACAGCATATGACAGATTATTCCCAGATAGCGGGTGATTGTGATCCGATTAAGCAGAGCCATCAGTCATGGCTGATTGAGTGAAGCTGTGGTCTTGACTGGACAGCTGTGAATAGGGAAATCTGTGTCGGACGATTAAGGATACTTATTGTTATAAGGCCGTTGCGTTAAATGTCATTAGTTACAGTTCGTTTACCATTTTCCTACCTCCAAACCAATTTAAAGGCTCTTTGGATGGATATAGATGTTAGGGTACGGAACGGATACATACTTTTATAAACATAGATCACATGAGTTAAGGTTCATCACAAAAAATGCCCTATCAAGTGTCGAACTTGCGATAGGTCAGCGAGTCTGTTGTTTCGCTTTCAATCGGCTTTTAACTTTAGCAACTTCTAGAAAATAACCACCAGCACGTACTTAATACGTATGCCTACACATATGAAGTTAACCTACTAATAACAATATCCACATACATATCTGGACATATCTCTGGACATTATTCAGACAGCGCCATCTAGCCCCAAACTAAGCATTACCTTGTGCTATGGGTGCCAGACAACGGATAAACAATACTTTTTTTGTAAATACATAAATATTATACAAAGAAACACCCAGACCGATTCAAACAGACATGTTTGTTTATGCACACAAATGTTTGTACCGTGCGGGGATCGAACCCGCGACCTTTGGTGTAGTAGCCGATTTCTCGACCATTACACCACATACACATACACATAAACATACAACATACAATATTCACGAACCATTATATCCTCTCTGTATCTCAACCTCGGTATGCGGGCGACTTCATTTTATCAGAAACTTCGGGAGCTAGGATTGTCAAAAGCAAATGGCGCTTATTGTCCCTCTTTAAGGTATTGTTGGGAAAGTTATCTTTTGCCCCTTTTGCGGACGCGCGTGAATCTTTAGTTGTATGTTTTTTTGGGAAGATAAATTGTTACCTTACGTACTTTACGATTCGACCTCCCCACCTTCAAGAAAAGAGCGTACTGCCTTCTTTTTTTAGGGTTCCGTAGCCAAAATGGCAAAAAAACGGAACCCTTATAGATTCGTCATGTCTGTCTGTCTGTCTGTCTGTCTGTCTGTCTGTCCGCCAGTCTGTCACAGCCACTTTTTTCCGAAACTATAAGTACTATACTATTGAAACTTGGTGAGTAGATGTATTCTGTGAACCGCAACAAGGTTTTCATACGAAAATAGAAAAAAAAATAAAAAAATGGGGGGTCCCCATAGTTAGAACTGAAACTGAAAATATTTTTTTTCATTGAACATATACGTGTGGGGTATCTATGGATAGGTCTTTAAAAATTATATTTATGTTTCAAAGCTCATTTTTTTCTTGAATGAATACTTTGCGTGACAGACTCTTCCAAAGTGGAAAAAAGTGTGTCCCCCCCCTCTAACTTCTAAAGTAAGAGGATGATAAATCTGAAATAAATATATAATGTGCATTACCATAAAAACTACCAACGAAAATTGGTTCGAGCGAAATCTATTCAGTAGTTTTTTTAATACGTCAAAAATAGAATTTGTACGGAACCCTCCGTGCGGGAGTCCGACTCGCACTTGGCCAATTTTTTTATTTTTTTACGTACTTTACGATTTGACCTCCCCACCTTCAAAAAAAGAGCGTACTGCCTTCTAAAACGCCGGCAACGCATTTGTGACTCCTCTGGTGTTGCGAGTGTCCATGGGCGGCGTTGATTGCTTACCATCAGGCAATACGTCTGCTCGTTTGCTGCCCTATCAATACATAATATAAAACAAAGTCGCTTTCGCTGTATGTTCGTATGTATGCTTAGATCTTTAAACTACGCAACGGATTTTGACGCGGTTTTTTTTAATAGATAGAATGATTCTTAAGGAAGGTTTGTGTGTATAATACATGTAAGTAAGTACCACGGGCGAAGCCGGGGCGGGCAGCTAGTAATATATAAAAAAAACTTGCGACTATAGTATGGAGTACGATTATCTGTCTCGGTTTCTGACAAAAAGCTGTTCGTTTTGATATTATGTTGGTAGTACTAAGTACTAAGTACTAAGAACTTCTGTCTGTATGTAGTACAATACGAGTACAAGAGAAGAAATGTTTTTATAGTAAAGGGTTAATCAAAGATTTAAGAGCCTGAGGCATATACCGGAGTGCACAGCAGTGCATAGTTTTAGACTCGATCGATAAATACTTATTATTTTTACGGGCTAGTTCGTTCCCGTCCCTTCGTCTAGTCGTAACTTTTTGTTGCCTTAAAAACCACCCCTAGGCTTAAGTGAAAATTAAAAAATAGCTTTGACCACATTGGTCCAAGCGCTGTTAAATTATGCGCTAACCAAAAACATTGAGTTTTGTATATAGCATTAGTGCCACTGGAAACCTTTAAAACCCAAGTTAACACGTTACCCAGTTATTATTTTGCCACAGAAGATAAATTACTGTGACAGACACAATGCCAAATTGCTGTAACCCACAAGACGTTAGTTCCACATAAAATAACTTTACGGAATTACATCCAGGACTAAACAAATACAGAAGGCTCAGGCACAATAACAGGCAACGCATACGTCAGTCACTCTAATATAGACTGTTATTGTTCTGCCAGCGAATGTTTGCGTAGTCAGGGTGGCCAAGATTGAGTGGTTTTTGCGGACACTTAAGTTGTGCAAGAAGGTGGAAAGATGATGAAGATGGTCCACACGAAGTCTTCATGGACCAACCAAGAGGACCAATCTATGGATCCCTAGGGATTGATGTGTCTTCTAACATTTAGTAATTGGTAGGACAAATGAGATTATTTTAGTCGAATAGCTCCGTAGACTTACTACGAACTTGGTGTAGGTTGAAATATGAACTTATAAGTAAATTAGTTTGATAAAAGAGTTTTTAGCAGTATAATTATACAATTTATCCAGGGCTAAACAAATTACAGAAGGCTCAGTCACAATAACAGTCACCGCATACGTCACTCTAATATAGACTGTTATTGTTCTGCCAGCGAATGTTTGCGTAGGTAGGGTGGCCAAGATTGAGTGGTTTTTGCGGACACTGAAGTTATGTAAGACGGTGGAAAGACGATGAAGATGGTCCACACGAAGTCTTCATGCACCCACCAAGAAGACCCACTAATAGGCCACTAAGGATTTATGTGTCTTCTAACATCTACTAATTTGTAGGACAAATGAGATTATTTTAGTCGAATAGCTCCGTAGATTCTCTACGGAATATGTATCTACTTATAATCAAATTAGTTTGATAAATGAGTTTTAAGCAGCACAATCATAATATATCTAGGACTTAACAATACAGAAGGCTCAAGCACAATTACATTCACCGCATACGTCACTCTAATATAGACTGTTATTGTTCTTCCCGGGAATGTTTGTGTAAGTACGGTGACAAAGATTTGTATAAAGAGATGTGTAAAGACAAACAGTGATTGCAGTTAATAACGAGATTTGGTGGCTGGGAAAAGCAATTGTCCCAATCCATGGAAATTGGGAACTCCACATAATTTGTAGGTTTGCCCATTAAACTTTAGCCCATGTCCTCGCAAATTGAGATCTGGAGACCTCACTCACCGACTTAAACATAGGACAAAAGCTACTTAGTTTCCTTTAATATCTCATACAAATTACAACTTGTCATCTCTTCACCAGGGCTCAATACATTCTTGCCATCAAAAAAACCTTCGGACAAAGCTAAAGTAAAGCGTTAACGTGGTTAGACCTTTGATCAAAATTATTCCTGAATTTATCTTGAATGTTGGTCCCTCGCGCACAAAATGTGTTAATGGCACAACGATGTTTTGTTGACGATACTAAAATGTCGCTTTTGTTGTTCCCTCTGATGTCTCCTGAGACAGTTAAGATCACATCAGTAAAACTGCTGCGTCGCTGTTTAGTTATTCTGTAATATATTTTATTGAATTATGGATTTAATGAAATTGTTTCCACTATCTATACTAATATTAAAGGCTGAAGAGTTTGTTCGTCCGTTTGAACGCGCTTATCTTAGGAACAACTGGTTCAAATTGAAAATAAAATACTTTTGTGTTGGATAGTCTATTAGACGAGGAAGGTTTTTTAGATTATGTACTATGAGGACGGAAACTGAAATCCACGCCGGAGTCGCGTTCGGCCGCTAGTGGATTATATAAACTAATTATTATAAACATAGAGATAAGATAAGTGAGGCAAAAAGTGAAACATTTTCTTTGCAAATGTTTTATTTAAGACTATTCAATAAATCCATGGATTAACACATGAATCGCCTAGCCCCAAACTAAGCTCGAAACTTGCAAAATTTATGCTAGGGAACAGATAGACATATTCTAATACTTTTTTATTTATACAAATATATTAAATTAAACATTTATACAACACCCAGACCAGGACAAACAGATATGTCCATGAACACGAATGAATGACCTAGGTCTTAGTCTATTAATATTCCCAGAATTGCTCAATCATAGACAAAGATCATTAGCTATTATACCAGGCCTGAGCGAGCTTAAATAAAGATGTTGCTAATTTCTCCGATACGCGGAACAACGGAGTGGAATTCCGTTTTCCATCAAATTGACAATAACTCTGTTCATTGTTCGCGAGTTTGAGCGACGGCCATGCCTAATCGACTGCGAGAGATGGTGCGGGTATGGTGGGAGACGAAGCGGGGGCGGGAGCGATTTTCATGAATTAACTTCATCAGTGATTTTTTAAATCCGTACCACTACTTTGTGTTTGTTTTCTTAGTTTGGTTAAGACATGAAATGCTTGAATCTCCTATTTGGCCGATTAGAATGATGTTCCAGTGCTTGGGAAGGCACGTTAAGCCGTTGGTCCCGACTATGATCCAACTGGTCTGGTTTCCCTTGCGGTTACGGAGGTCAGACGACAGTCGCTCCATTGTAATAACCAGGCATGTCAATTCAGGATCATAGTCGCAGCGTACCCCGGGCTCCAAGGCAATAGCCGAGGATGCAACCGGGAGAGGCGCTAGGATGATGATGATGACTCTTTTTTATAAAACTTTAAACATTCGCATTGCAAACTACTAACAAATAATATTAAGCAGCTCAGCTTGTGATGCTGCAGCATTTCAGCCTAAACGTCAAGCAGTAAGACCGAGAGTACTAAACTATAATGTTGTACCGCGTTTAGTCCCGGTTTAATATTATTTGTTACTCTTTTTTATGTTAAAGCGAGGCAAACGAATAAGAAGTTCACTTGATGGTAAGTAATCTCCGCTGCCCATGGACATCAACAACTGCAAAAGGTTCGCAGAAGCGTTGCCCGCCTTTAAGACCTCATACTCGCCCCAACTCACCAGCAGAAACAGTTACGAAGTGCTACTTCACTGTGGTCATCTGTAAGCTGGAGGTACTTCCCCAGACGAGCGGCTCATTCAAGTGGAAAATCATCGGAACTTGCGGAACACTGTCTTGTACTGAGATTTCTGTATTTGTTTAATAAATAAATAAATAAATAAATAATCTCGATGGTCTAATTTGTTTAGGTATCGGGGTAGTTTTGAGGATATCACGATACCACAAGTAGTTGTACAAATCAGTTGTCCACGAGGGCATCGTTAAAAAAACAGAAACGCTTCCGCCCCTTCACAGAGGTACATCATAATGGAGCAATTGTAGCATCCATATTTTTCTTTGTCATCGTGTGTTGTAGCGATATCATATATTTTTCAGGGTTCCGTTTCAAGGGGCGCTAACGAGGTCCTATTAGAGTTGCACATTTCTGTGTTCAATTGTCTTCTGCATTATTATTTACCTAGTTTACCTAGTTTTATAGGTTCCCATTTTAGAGACATTGCTTTGTTTATTATATGTACTAGTTTTTATACGCTTCTTTTATCCTTGCGTTATCAAGGTTCCTATTTGACCCTATAGGAGCATTCAATCGGGATAAAAATTATTTTGTCATCTAAGTCAGCCCATACCCTGCCTGTATACCAACCAAAATCCGTTCTGTAGTTTCAACATTGTGTTGTTTAAGTGGGTGACAAAATAAGCAACTAAGGGACATTTCAGGGTGGGCAACTTGCTTCTTAACTTTCATTTTACAACCAAATTACTAGAATTAACCTCGGAAAAAGTTGGAGCACATTAAAGGATCAGTACTTGGAAAATTATGATTGGGAATACATTTGTCAGTGTAAGTCTAAGCGATATTTGTTTAATAGATTTTTTGACAGCGACGTTTCCAATTTATTTACACTTATCTATCAATTTGTGTCAATTAGACATATTTTATGACTAATTCTACTTTGGGAGATTCAAACTTTATGTTATTTATATGTTTCCTAAGTTCAGCAGTGAGAAACTTAAGAAAATATTTTTCTGAACCATTGCCCTGTCTGCTTAGAGTTATGAAACAAAGTTTAGAATGTGAATTCCATTTTAATCGATTAACTTAAAATATAATTACTTATGTACAAACTAACTTAACTTAATTCAAATTACAGGTTAACTATCTAAAATACCTTCTCTTAGTTATAGTCATAATTATCATATTTTCCCGCAAACACTGGTGGTGGGATCATCATGGCTGCCTTTCCGAATTTCTCCAGCCACAGTCTCTTCGCTAGCTCCACCTGCTTCGGACTTTGCGTGGTGGAAGTCTTGGCTTTCGCCATTTCTGCTAAGTTCTGTAAGTATGATTCGTATAGCGACATTCTTGGGATCACTGAATTATCTTCTGCTGGTTCTAGAGGTACATTTATAGGGTCAAAAGGTAGGGTGACTAAGAATCTTCTAGGATCCGCAAACAGAGTTTGGCTCTCAGTTTTCTCTGTGGCATTCGTGGTGGTGGTGGGAGACTCTGTGGCGACAGTGGCGACTGTGGGGCGGTTCTCCTCGTCCCAGATGACGGTGTCCAGCCATCTGGCGAAGCTGGAGACTTTTGGGAATGCGTGGATCTTGGTGTAGATGGCGCATGTGTGCAGGAATGTCGCGATGCCGACTAGAGTGTTGTTCTGGACCACTGCGCCGCCGTTGTCCCTCTGTAATAAAACAGACAGAATTCCAATTTGAATATTTATTGGTACTTTCCAGATTGAAGGCATAGTTACGTGACCAATATGGTTCATGAGACAAGATTAGTTTTTGGTGTAATAAACAGTTATCGGGGCTAATAATGGTAACATACGATGGTTAAACATAGATTTACAAGAGTACATACATAGATTTACAAGAGTCCGTAAAAATATCCGTCTATTGTCGAAATTTATTCGGTTAAGTTTGGTGATGCTTAGTGGTTTAGCTTCTGAACTAATTGTGTATAAAGGGCAACGTGGATGAGCTCCAAAACCCATCATCGCCTTCGACCGACCGATCCTTTTTCTACTCCAATTAAAATATTATTGTAGGATTCCGGCAATAAATAAAGAAGTTAAAACATCATTGTAATGTAAAACAAAAGTCTCAATCTAAGGAGGAATTGTAACAATGCTCTATTGAAAGTGCAGCACATGCCTTTTCTCATTTTGTAATGGATTGGCCGGCCATATTGTGAGATGTCTGACCTACATTGTTGCTGAAGAAACAAACCTTTAGATATAATGGCTCCGATTTTTATGTGACGATGGAACTGTTGAATAGTCACTTACAGTTCGAAGAAATGCCTGAAGGATTTTTTTAAATTTTACTACATACTTCCCGCCTCGATGGTCTAGTGGTTTAAGTACCGGGCCTTGGTCTCGAGGTCCTGGGTTCCTGGGTCGGGCAAACTTTGTTTTGATTTTTCTGAACTCAGCCCCGGTTTGTGATCACCAATCCGCATTTGGCAAGCTTGGTAATTAAGCCAAAACCCATCTTTGTAACGAAAACATGATTTCAAATGTTGGAGGACTTTGCCCTGCAGTGGGACAGTAGGCTACATACTTCCATCGGCAAAATTTTAACAAAAATGTACATGAGTAATGGGGTTCAAATCCTGAGGAATGAAAATAATTAAAGATCTATTAGGATTTAATTCCTGAGATGTTCTCGTTTTTGAGCCAAGAGCCTATTGGCTGCTTACGACTAGTTACGACTCATCTCCGCTCCGCTTGCTCATCTCCGCCTTAGTCTCACCCATAGACTCGCACTATCATAAAGACTGCTGTCGCCAAAACCGATATTATTAATACTCCAACAGGTATTTCCAAATATGCTGAAAGAGACTTTTGAACCTTCTGTTAGTCATTTCAAACGGTCCCGCATTCATGTGTCTGGAACACGGCCAAGCTAATATTGCGGATCGTTCACCTGTGGATGATATGTGGTACGAAGTTGCAAAAGTCAGCCAATGCAATTCGGAACACTTGTTTGATGGTAAATCGGTATTTTTGCAATAAGGACTGCTTCAATTACAAATAGTAAAGTACTCGTAGCACTTTATGGCTGTTGTGCTATGTTTCTTCTGGTGAGTCTGGTATTCAAAGCTTAGTTGGGGAGGGTATGGGGTTTAAAGACAGACAACGCATCTTCGACGCTTGGGGAGTTGTTAAAGTCCATGGGCAGCGATGGTCACTTACAATCACGCTCCAGGGTTCGCATGCGAACTCCTCGCATAAAATGAGACTTCTACAGCAATAATTTCTAAATGTATTGTTAAAGCAACTTCTGAACCTTCTGTTTGTCTTCATGTGTCTGGAACACTGCCAAGCTAATATTGCGGATAGTTCACCTGTGGGTTGATATGTGGTACGAAGTTGCAGAAGTCAGCCAATGAAATTCGGACCACTTGTTTGATGGCAAATCGGTATTTTTGCAATAAGGACTGCTTCAATTACAAATAGTAAAGTGCTCGCAGCACTTTATAACTGTTGTGCTATGTTTCTTCTGGTGAGTCTGGTATTCAAAGCTTAGTTGGGGAGGGTATGGGGTTTAAAGGCAGACAACGCATCTTCGACGCTTGGGGAGTTGTTAAAGTCCATGGGCAGCGATGGTCACTTACAATCACGTTCCAGGGTTCGCATGCGAACTCCTCGCATAAAATGAGACTTCTACAGCAATAATTCCTAAATGTATTGTTAAAGCAACTTCTGAACCTTCTGTTTCTCTTCATGTGTCTGGAACACGGCCAAGCTAATATTGCGGATAGTTCACCTGTGGGTTGATATGTGGTACGAAATTGCAGAAGTCAGCCAATTCGATTCGGACCACTTGTTTCATGTCAATCCTTACTAATATTATAAATCAGAAAGTGAGTTTGTTTGTTTGTTTGTTCGAATTTCACGTCGCAACTACTGAACCGATTGCTTTGAATTTTGCAGACGTATGGTTAGAATTCCGGATTAAATAATAGGGTACTTTTTATTCCGGAAAAAATTACGTTATATACGAAATATATGAAGACGCGGGCTGAAAGCTATTTCGGTATATAGCAGTATGTCATATTTCATCCTCGAGTTGTTGGTCTGGTGGTTAAAACAACGGGAGGTGATCTTGAGGAACTGGGTTTGATTCCGGGATTGGGCAAAATTTTATGTCGGTTTAAACTAAGCCCGGGTTTGAAACCTACCGCATTTGGCAAGTGTGGTGATTAGCCCAAACTATCTTCGTAATGATAACATGATTTCAAGTGCCCTAATAAATGCCTTATGGAAGCGTTACGCATGCGACACAATAACCATTTTTTACCAATCTTGTTAAAAGAGATTTCCCCAAATCTGCTGCGTATGCATGAAAATCAAGCAAGCTTGGAGAATGGCAGTGAAGTCGAACGACAAAGATATCCTTTTAACAAAAGACGTAGCTTAAAAATATATATAAGTTCAGTTCTCTGTCTTGAAATTGAAGACTGCTTGCAATAATTATACAAATAAATAAATTAAGTCATTGGACTTACATACCAATTGCCTATCCCCAAACTAAGCTCGCTAAGCGGATAATATCGGTACGAATACTGATTTTTAAGAAATTCAAAACTAAAGTGCCTTCAAATAGGTAATAAAATGGATTAATTTATAAGTTCTATGGTGCCATGTGTTTCAGGAGCGGCCGGCTGATCAAAATAAAATATTATAACGTGACACAATTAGGCTTTGCCCCTATCCGCTACTATCCGAAACTTTCATTTCGCAGTCGGATTCAGTCACGGATATTTTTTACATCAGATATCCGATAGTTTCGGATACGGTTACGGTACGAAGCTCCCTAACATATCTGGTACAAACAAAGTACAAAGTAAATGTATAGTGTTATACTGTCGTTTATTTAACTGTGCTAAGTAAGAGCTGATGGAACCTTGGTCGTTCATAATTCACTCTGTGCGGATTGAAATTTGCGCTCAGAGCCTCAGACTTTTCCGATTCACGCATACAATATTAAAATACCCGAGGAAATTACTGAAGTTTTCAGTTGTAAGGATGATATTTTGCGATTCTTTTTATATTTCAAGAGTATGTTTTTAATCACATAAGAATAATGAGGTATGCAAAGTTTTTTAATTTCTTATTTATATAAATTCCTGATATCATCATACAGAAAACTAGACTAGCGTCTTGCTCCGGCTTCGAATGGTTGCAATGCTCATTCTACACTCCTATAGGTACTGCGAATGTGTTATACCACAAAAACTTTCTCTTAAATCTGTATTAACAATGCATTATTATCCTAAGCTTAGTATAAAGATTTCATTTTACGTAATAAAGGACACAGGCTGTCTATTCCACTTCTTACGACATCCACGGAAAGAAAAAGTTTATCTAGACCGGCGCGGACTTTATTTACTCAGCTCTAAATCTCAATTTACCGAATTAATTACGAGAACATCAGTATTTCAAAGTGTATCTTGTAATCATTGTTGCTAAATTTAACTCCGACTTGTTCTATTGATTCTGTGCGTATAAATAACTTCTTAGTATTCCGAGAAACATTGGGACATCTATCCCGTGGGAGCCAATGAAGTCCCGAATAGATATATTTCCGCGGGAGAGGTAAGTAGTCGGCGGCTACGACTGTTGTATTGTGGAGGAATTATGTTGTCTTTTCGGTGAAGACGTTATGGCGCGGCCAATTTATTAGTATGAGTTATTTTACAAGGTATTTAAATACTTAAGAATGCAAGTGAGTACTTAAGCATAAGTTTAGGTGCACTTACTATTTATTCAAAGTTGTGGGACAGTGGTCTGACACCGCCTTGTATAAGACTTAATAATACCGTTTCGGATTACAATACCAACAGTTGAAAAACTTGTAAACACCCACACTATTTAGTGCAAACAAAAAAGTTTATAAAGGCAAAAGCAATAAATTATAAAGGCTAGGATAATAAAAGCATTTAAGTGTTGACCAGGGTTGTCAATTCAGGATCATAGTCGTAGCGCTCCCTGGGATCCGAGGCAATGGCTGAGGATGCAACCGGGAGGGGCGCTAGGATGATGATGATGAATAAAGGCATGCCAAGGCGCAGCTAATGTTCTCCCTTCTTAAAACGCTGCCTACACACGTAATATTTATTAGTGAAATATAACAGAATCAGGATCACACGACGGGTATTTACGACACGCCGTGAAAGTACGTGTCACATTTTTTACGCCATAAAATGAATGTAAAACATTGTAACAGCGGCATTAAGGTGACTTACAGTCTTTGCTCTTCCGAAAGATGTGTTATGACCTATTTGAAAATGTACTTTATTTTTACTTATATAAGTATCATATAAAATCTGTTAAGTGTTAGTTTAACATTGTTGTCAATAAATACATACTGATACTGCTTTATTTTAGCGTTTAGCGAGTTTGAAAATGTAAAAATGTAATATTACCTAAGTATTCGATTCTGATCAGACATATGGAAGGCTTAAATCATTTAACGGCCAATACACCCAGCAACTTAAAATAAGTGCAAGCCATACCTACTGCAGACACCTTTATCGCCCCAATATATGGTACATAGTGGTCGTGTCAGATTTCTGTCCCACCGAATTATGAGAGTGAGGGAATAGGGAGTGTACCTGTGCTTGCGCACTCACTTGTGCACTATAATATATCCTGCGTACCTGGCTGATCGTAAGATCGGCCGCCATGGCCGAATACGGCCGGAGGATATTATTATTACATAGTATAAAGTCGGCAAATTCTAAGAGTTACCCAATTGTAACTGCAATTTCGTATCTAGTAGATCCAAGGCAAGAATCGATTTCACGACCTTCTTGGTTTTACCCAAGCAGGTTAGCTTCACTACGAGATGGTCAAGCTATTATTCTCTCAGACACGTAAATCTTTAGTTCAATGACTCTCATTTGGGACACTACATACAGTACATCATAGTAAGTAAGTGTTTAAGTAAGTAAGTAAGTTACTGAGTGATTGAGTGAGTAAGTAAATAAGTAAGTTAGTGAGTGAGTTAGTAAGTTATTAAGTAAGTAAAACTCACCCTGCAGAAATGTCTGTTAGGGTCCTGGACACCTCCCACGCAGATGTAATGACCCGGCAGCATCTTGGTGTAAGGGTCGCAGAGAGAAGACTCTATGACTGGGGCGTTCACTATTCTGATGTGCTGGAAAACAAATAAAAAGAGTTGAAAATTAAAATATTGTGGAACCTAAAAAGGCTACACAAATAATAATGTTTTTTTTGTAAGAGATTGAAAAAAAAAACTTGCGTCAACTCACTCATTGTCTAGCCCCAAAATAAGCTCGAAGCATGTGAGGTCTAACTGCTGTGTCATTGGTGAATTTCGACATTTCTGTTAATGTCATATCAAAATTCACCAATCACATACCAGTTAGACCCTATGCCTACCTATTGCCGTCTAGCAGATTTTTCATTTGCGAAAACCCTCATTCCCTATCTTCCCGACTGCTTAACTAACACTTACCCCAGAAGGTGTCCAAGCTATGATGGACGCCAGATACCCCAGTGTGACCTCATCGTCCACCTGTGGGAGCCGCACTCCCGACACCCTGGACCCGAAGGTCATGGGCTCCTGCAGCTTCACCGCTGACACTTGCATGTCGAAGTTGTTTATTAACTAGATTACCCAACTTCATATAGTTGAGCGGTCGGGCAATGAGGGTGTTTGCTATTGAAAAATCCGCTAGATGGCAATACGTAGGTGTGAGGTCTAACTGCTGTGTCATTGGTGAATTTCGACATATCGGTTAATGTCATATCAAAATTCACCAATCACATACCAGTTAGACCCTACGCCTACCTATTGCCATCAAGCAGATTTTTCATTTGCGAAAACCCTCATTCCCTATCTTCCCCACTGCTTCACTAAATAACACTTACCCCAGAAGGAGTCCAGGCTACGATGGAAGCCAGATACCCCAGTGTGACCTCATCGTCCACCTGTGGGAGCCGTACTCCCGACACCCTGGACCCGAAGGTCATGGGATCCTGCAGCTTCACCGCTGACACTTGCATGTCGAAGTTGTTTATTAGCATTTTTATCTGAAAACATTGTTCAATTAAGATAAATTTATATGTGACACAATAAAATATTAAATATATATAATACAAAACTATACCGCGATTATAGCCGTTTAAAAGTTGATTTATTTCAAAAATATTGACGTTTAACAATTTTTGTAGGGCACTTATACTTTGAATTGAAATCATTTTTATCATTTAAAAAACATATTATCCTACAGGAAGTTTTGCAGGCTATTTTTAGGTTGCCATTTAAGGTATTTAATGAGTAACTAAAATCAAGTAACTAGTAATTAGCATAAATTATATTAGTAGTATAAAATTCATGATTGTATTTTATCGTAAATTTTAAGCATGGTTACACAAGATTTAAATGTCTCTAATGATCTTATTTGTCAAGCGGCTGATATAAAACAACCATTCAATTGCTAGTAGGTAGAGGTAAAAATACATTATGGACTTTAGAAAAAGTACCTTGTATAGCGATCCTCCTTTATTATTGTACGAGGTTCCGACCCGCACAGTGAAGTTGCCCAGTTTCCTGTGCGTCACGTACGATGATACGATGTCCCTGAAACATACATGAATTCATCATCATCATCATTCATCATCATCATCATCATCCTAGCGCCTCTCCCGGTTGCATCCTCGGCCATTGCCGCGGAGCTCTTATGCTACGACATGATCCTGAATTGACAAGCCTGTTTTCTACAATGGAGCGGCTGTCGAACAAACAGGAGGACTCACCCGGGATAAAATTAAATAAATTTCTTGGACTAACACAAAACTTGCCTAGCCCCAAACTAAGCTCGAGGCTTGTACTGTCGATGCTATGCTGCTAGGGAACGGATATTTATACTTAAATTTATACTAATATATAAAGCTGAAGAGTTTGTTTGTATGTTTGTTTGTTGGTTTGAACGAGCGTATCTCATGAACTACTGGACCGATTTGAAAAAATCTTTCGAGAAGAATCTTTTTAGAAATCCACGCGGACGGAGTCGCGGGCGGCCGCTAGTACTTTTATAAACATCCATGATTTTTATCACAAAAACATTTGCCTCGGGCGGGGTTCGAATCCGCGACCCCGGTTTTGTAGCCAGAGTCTCTGACCACTAGACCAAAGGGCCCGTCATATTGTGATTTTGATCACCAATCCACATATGGCAAGCGTGGTGTATAAGTCAAAACCCATCTTAGCAACGCAATCATGATTTCAATTGATGGAGGATTTCGCTGTTCAGTGGAACATTAACAGGCTGATACTTTTTTTTATCGTTGGTTTCTGATACTCCCGTTTTTATCTATGGTATCTGATATTTAATTTTGACGACTCGCTTGGTGTAATGTTCAGGATGTAGCCTATTATACAAGAGGTCGAGGGTTCGGTTCCCGCGCAGGACAAACATTTGTGTGCATGAACGTGTCTGTTTGTTCTGGTCTGGGTGTTTTATGTATAATATATTTAAGTATATTTGTAATACCAATGTTAATTCTCATGTCTGTAACACATGTGCTCAAGCTACTTAAAACGGAGTCAGATGTATGTGATGTTGTGAAATATTTTTTTTATTATTATTTTTTCCTTTTTATCTATGGTTGTTGATATTATTTTTTATCGATGGTCTTTGATATTCCTCCATTAAATCGCTTCTCATTCTCATTTATAACGGTCACCGATGTGAAAACACGTTGGGGAAGCAAAAACTTGTAAAGAAACACGTTTATCATCGAACGACTGAATAGATGATTGATGAACCATGTTTTAACATGTACCTCGATAAACTGCTAAGCATCAATCGATTTGTTATATTGAAAGAAGGAAAAAAATATCTATACTCATATCAAAATGTAATACAGGTGAAGAGTTTGTTTGTTTGAACGCGCTAATCTCAGAAATTACTGGTTCGGATTGAATTTGTGGGCGGAAGGCTATTTTCTTCCGAATCAGCCATCAGAGATATGGGTAGGTATAGTAATGTAACCAATAAACCAATAATGCAAAAGCCGAACTTGCAAATCAAAGTAATTTAATTACACGAATTACACCAAAATCAGTTCACTATCGATTAGAAAATCACTTAATTAGTCAGTAACAATCATTTCCGAAACAAATTAGCTCGGGATTACGCGGAACAAAGGCGATTCGTCGTCACTGTGGTGCGCTCGCCGTTGTGACTCCAAGACAAGTGAAGTCCAACATGGCCGCGCACGCCATAGACACGACGCTCCGCCAGACTGACTGCTGTCCAGTCTAGTTCCGACGTAGTTCTACAGATGGCGCTGGCAATGCGCCGTCACGGCCAGACTGACTTTCGACCGTCCTCGGGCGCATTAGATTGCAGTCCTGTAACAATCACACAATCAATCGAACGGGTGTCTATAACTGTCTGTCTTGATGGGTAACCCGCTCGTCCAACCTGACAAGCTGTCTGGCAGGAACGATTCCCATGTCAACTCTGACTGCATCTTTCTGCAAAGCTCAACATTAAATCTAGACCAGTATGTCCTTTCAACCAACCACGAGGTCTGGCCCGGACGATACTGTCGTGCTACGACCATTCTTCCACACAATATCTATCTGGACCGGACGGGTGTGTCCTTTCAACCAGCCCCTAGTGCATGGCCCGGACGACACTGTCCCTTCGACCAGTAGATAACTTAAGGTTGGACCGGATGAATGTGTCCCCTCAACCAGCCGCTAACAGCTGCATGGCCCGGACGACATTATCCCTTCGACCACCTCCACATTACATAATCAACCACATACAAAATAAAGTTTACACATCACATACCTATTAGTTGCGGAATGTCTTGCTCTGCGTCTATCTGGACTTCGTGCTCAATGATTTGATGATCTGATGATTTACTAAGCGTATCAGATTCAGCCGTAAGTGTATCTGACCCTACAGAGAGGATTTCTGAGCCTGCAGTCAATGTATCACAGCTGCTATGTCTGTCGAGGTGACCATTGTCGAGTTCAACGTTATCTGGTGCCGTCACGGCCTCCTCCTCTTCCAGAAAACTTGCAGATATTTCGACTAACCCGTCATGACCCCGAGGTACTGGACGCAAGTTCTCGTGCGCGTATTTAAACTAACTAATTTTCGTCATGCCTAAAGATTATGCACGAATACCGAGCATGAGTTCTGTTGGCGTGAATTTAGTAACGGTAGATCTGGTGCTATTGAGCGCTAACTGGACGTTTCCTAACTCATCACGCCACACTTAATTGGGGTCATTCTCAATAATCGTTAACAAGCTTTTCAGCGTTCTACTTGCCCGTTTACCCTACTAGAGCCCGTTGCTATGAAATGTAACTTAATATTATGTTCTGAGCAGAAGTTTTTTTTAAATTCCTGGCTTATGTAACACCTGCCCTGATCAGCGATTATGCGTTTAGGCGCTCCAAAAAGGCAAACAGCGTTGTTAAGGGCTCAAACGGCACTAGCGGCGTCCAGTGAAAAGGTCTATATGAATTGTGTGCCATGGTATAGTCACTTTTGGGATAGAATGAAGTTGTACTGGTTGAGCATCCGAAGGGCGTTTTGATGCTTTGCAGTCAATAGAAGAGTTGATAAATTTCCTAACGCACTTGGACATCTGAGGAAAGCAATACTGTTCATACAGTTTGTCCAGTGTTTTGTCACTACCTAGATGTTGTAATTCATTATGGATGTGACTTATCAAGGTCCATATTAATAAACGAGGAACGACTGGGAGCCAAGAAATAGTCTTGTTTCGAACTATCTTCCTATAAAGAATGCCATCTCTGACGTCATATGTTTAACCAACCGTGTTAGGAAAATCACCATTATTGCACTTACTGATCAAGTCTTGGATCTCTGCATCACGCTTCAGTTCTACAGAAAGCCAACCCTGATGCAATTCTACAAAATGTACCGGCTTGGCTGTTGGTTTTGAAGAAACCTGCGATGTGGAAGGTAAGTTGTTGGGGTCTGCGTCTGTTAAGTGATTTCTAGATAGGAAGTCAGCGTACTCCATACTTCGACCTTCGCGATACACTACTTCAAAATCATAGGCTTATAAAAATGCCCACCACCGATGTACACGCGGGGTGAAATTTTAGAGTTTAAGACGATATTAGACTTCGATGCCTTCGCTTTAGCGAGTTACAGTCCGTGAAAACCTTGAAACGTCGGCCGTATAAATGATGCCGAAAATGTTCTACCGCTCGTACGACTGCCAGTGTTTCCAGTTCGTACGAGTGGTAGCGGGACTCAGCATCTGACGTGCGTCGTCTGAAATATTCTACCACACGTGGTAAGTCGTTCTTTTGTTCTGTATAAGGATAGCCCCGTAGCCCTCAGAGCTGGCGTCGCAATGCAGCTCAACGGGAAAATCTGGATCAAAGATCATTAGAACTGGTTCGGAGGTTAGTATCTCTATGAGGGTATTACGGATCTTTTCATATTTTTCGTCCCATTTTATAGGACCCTTCAGTTTTGTTAAGGGATACAATGGGCCAACAATCTTTGTAAATCCGGGTATAAATTTCGGAAACACTACGCAAATATGAGCCTGTTCTTTAAAATAAAATTTTGAAGTCCTCATCATTTATTTTCACGCTAATGCCATTTTCTAAAATATCGCGGCCTATTATAATAAAGTCCACAAGACAAGAATCTGGCACAATATGAAATGTCAAAAGTATCAGCCTATTAATGTCCCACTGCAGGGCAAAGGCCTTCATCATTTGAAATCATGTTTTCGTTACAAAGATGGGCTTTGCCTTAATCACCACGCCTGCCAAATGCATATTGGTGATCACAAACCCGGGCCGTGTTCAGAAAAATCAACACAAAGTTTGCCCGACCCGGGAATCGAACCCAGGTCCTCGAGACCAAGGCCCGGCACCCAAACCACTAGACCATCGAGGCGCATGCGATGTCAAGGTTTGTGAAATTTCTCCAAGATTTACTTTACTCGAAATTTGAGACGTACATTTTATTTCATCACCCCCAAATCCCCTTAAGATACACGAGATTATTGCGCACAGTACCCAGAAATTTACTAGAAAAGCTTTCTTTTATCAAAGAGCAAACCGATCCGCTATCAAATAAAAAAGAGACTGGCTCACCGGATGAAGTCTTCTATGTACCCCTCGACAGTCGTTTTTCACAAAGATTGACCTCTTTCCTCGCAGGAGCTCCGCCACTTCTTCCTTTTTCTTGACAATTCGTAGCTATGTGGCCGGCTTCGCCGCAGATGTAGCAGGTCACCATCGAAGTCCTCTCGGGTCCACGTGAGGCAGGTAAGGGATCTTGTTGTTTCGCCATTCCAAAAGAATCATCTCGTCGCTTTCGACAGTCGGCAAGTCGGTGTCCAGGAAGTCCACACCAATGACATTTACCAGGAAACCTTGCATCCAAACTTCTAGGTCGCTTAAAATCAGGTTCTTGGGTGTCAGCACCTTCAAGTTTTCGCTTTAGAGAAATTCCGCTTAAGGTTCTAAATAGCTGAGCTTTGGCAGTGATAGCATGTGCGTTTAACTCACGGCGTATAAAGCCATCCTTCTGACATAAGATCGCTATAGCAAATCCAGTTATAGCTTCTTCTGACATTTTAGTCTTAGGTATCCGTTCAATCATATTCCACAAGCGTAGACCAGCTTCTGATGCAGATTCCTTTGCTCCAATTTGAAAACGCAGCACTTCATCAAAGTAGTCTTGAAAAAGTTTCGGGCGACAAAATCTGGCCATTAGACTTTGCTTTACGGCTTCCCACGTGAGCTCGTTCAAATTCAACTTAGTCAAGCAAGATGCTGCGCGGCCTTTTAGTGCCCCAGTGAGAGCCATAAGCAGATCGACACCTTCCAAGCGTTTACTCAAGACGATAAGTTCAGTAACCTTGCACCAACCTTCTATATCCGCGTCGGCATCTTCCGGATTAAACTGTATGAGCTGCACTGCACTAGGTTGGCTGCTAGTACTTGCCACCGGTGGTTGAGGCGTCGCTAACATACGGGCGAGCAGGGCTTCCATATTACTCAACAACTTCAAGGCACTATTTTCGTTTTCGTCAGGCGGTCGATTTTTCTCGGTCAGAGGCTCGTGGGATCCCACTTCTGATGTGGGCGGAAGGCTATTTTCTTCCGAATCAGCCATCAGAGATATGGGTAGGTATAGTAATGTAACCAATAAACCAATAATGCAAAAGCCGAACTTGCAAATCAAAGTAATTTAATTACACGAATTACACCAAAATCAGTTCACTATCGATTAGAAAATCACTTAATTAGTCAGTAACAATCATTTCCGAAACAAATTAGCTCGGGATTACGCGGAACAAAGGCGATTCGTCGTCACTGTGGTGCGCTCGCCGTTGTGACTCCAAGACAAGTGAAGTCCAACATGGCCGCGCACGCCATAGACACGACGCTCCGCCAGACTGACTGCTGTCCAGTCTAGTTCCGACGTAGTTCTACAGATGGCGCTGGCAATGCGCCGTCAAATTTTTTTTTTGTGTTGAGCAGCATAGTTCAAAAAAAGATATTCCTTCAATGTGTCTATTTTATACGTCTATAAAATGCGATACTTATTTTGACCGTCCCTGCAATTGATGACTAAGTTGTAACAATAATTCTCCGGTACATTAAGGGTTATAAAACCCCGGTATATACAATGTCCAACCGGCATGTTAACACTGCGTCACTAGTTGTAATTACACAGACGAATAAATAACAAGCACAAAAGTACCCAAAATAGTTTACGTCGAAAACGAAAACTTGATAACCTCTAACAATTCAAGACAATTTAACCCTAGCGCGCGCGGGCGAATTCGTCCCGAGAACTACTGCCGAACAAACTATTGTGTGATTGCGTAATGGTTGGACCTTGTAGGGTTGTCTCATCAGCTGAGACGTTTAGGGCAAATGTAGTTAAATAGAATAGAATAGAATCATTTTATTTTAACACAAAAGTCATAATACACAATTAACACACAAGTTTATAATTTATTTTTGATTAGAATACATACAATTAGAAACAAAAAAACAACTAACAAACTAATCTCACGATTTAAACCTATGGTTAATAAAACTATCCAACAGGTAGGTATTTCTAATTGGTGTTGAGAGGATGTCGCGATGACTTTTTGCATTAGTTTATTCAATTAAAGACATACAAGAATCGAGTGACAATTAAAATATCAAGGAAAATCATCATTATTCTAGCGCCTATCCCGGTTGCGTCCTGGGCCATTGCCTCGGAGCCCCGAGCACGCTGCGACTTTGATCTTGAATTGTCCAGTCAACAATGTTCTTACCAAACTCGGAATACATAAAGTGAAAGTGTTCCCCGCGGTATTTGAACCCAGGACCTCCGATGTTTTTAACACAGCGCACTTACCACATACGAGCTTACAATTCAAGACAATTTAACCCTAGCGCGCGCGTGCGAATTCGTCCCGAGCCCAACTTCGGCCGAACAAACTATTGTGTGATTGCGTAATAGTCGGACCTTGTAGGGTTGTCTCATCGGCTGGGACGTGCAGGGCAAATGTAGTTATAACTATCCGATAAGGAGGTATGTTTAGTTCGTGTTGAGAAGATGTAGTGATGACTTTTTGCATTAGTTTATTCAAGGCATTCAATAATATAGTGGCACTTAAAATTGCAAGGAAAATCATCATCATCCTAGCGCCTATCCCCGTTGGATTTCTTCGGAGCCCCGAGTAGGTACGCTGCGACTATGATCCAAGCCTACAACGTCCTAACCAAACTGGAAAACACAAAGTAAAAGTTTTCCCTGCGGGATTTGAACCGACGACCTCCGATGTTTTTGAGTACTCTAACCACACACACAAAGTTACTATTACAATTCAACACTATTCAACCCTAGCGCGCGCGGGCGAATTCGTCCCGAGAACTACGGCCGAACAAACTATTGTGTGATTGCGAAATGTTCGGACCATTTCGAGACGACCTCGAACAGTGCTTGTAGTGCTTACGAGTGTCGTCTGATCGACTGGGACGTTCAGAGCAAATGTAGCACCTAATAGTATGTCTTGCAAGTATGTAGGTGTGTTTTAATGGTGTTAGGGAGAAGTAGTGATGTATTTTTGCTCTTAATAGTTAGTAGGGAATCACGACTCAAGTGAGACTTTCAATCGAAAACTCAAATATAGTAGTTTTTGGTATGATTGAATTAGGCTGGACATTTTTGGATTTGCCTTAAACGACTTTGCAGTTAATAAAAAGTTGTAAACATAAAAAATTTCGACGATTAATTTAGCTTAAGAGATTTTACTTTTAGACCAAAAGATTACCGGTTCGATCACCTGTATGAACATAATTATTATGCTGTCTGTTTGTACTGACCTACGTAATAAAGCGTCTATATCGAAAAGGCAAAGCAATATTGTACCACATCCTTATCAAGGTAACCATCTCTTTCTATACAAAACTGGGACGTGTCCCACATTCCAAATTGGACTGAAAGCCCTAACTAAACCCGCCCTGGGCGTAGGTTAATCAATTCAATACCTCCAGCGAAAGGGTACCAAAGAAAAGGTACCGGGTCACTTTTTGTTCTAAAGGCGTTTTAGGGTAAATTTGAGTTAGTCAATGGAAGGTAACCCTTTTATGCTTGATCGCTTTTATGTGATGTGAGCAGCAAGCATTCCGATTTACTTCTTGTGCCCTAGTAGCTGTCTGTTAAATTATATGATGTTAAAAGGTTAAACTTTCTTAAACCACTATTTCTGTGGGCAAAAAAACTTCTGTGAAAATGGAATCGTGATTCTTTCTACTACATAGTGTTGAATGTGCAAAACGAAATAATAATGTTTGTGTTATATGTGACAACTAGAATCAATTTCCACCACACAGATATCCTACTACTATTATAAAAGCGAAAGTTTGTATGTGTGGATGTATGGATGTATGGATGTTTGTTACTCTTTCACGTAAAAACTACTGAATGGATTTGAATGAAACTTTACCACAATATAGCTTATACATCAGAATAACACAAAGGATATTGGAAATCGAAATCCACGCGGACGGTGTCGCGGGCGGCCGCTAGTAAGATAATATTGCAGCGGCCGAATGCTTCTCTGTTGGGGTGGATATCTGTTTCCGCACACACAATGTTAACTATACATAGCTTAAAGCTGTCGTCATCAAATGGACTGTCCAACTCAAAAATAATGTTAATTCGAACCAGTAGTTCCTAACATTAGCGCATTCAAACAAACACATAAACAAACTCTTCAAATGAAGGTTTGAGGTACCTACTACACCATCTGAATACTTTTCCACGTACTAAAATGAATTGAATATCTATCTATGATAAGTTCTAGCGATATCCAGTTTATAGAGAAAACAAATGAAACCCGTATCGAAAGAATAAATACTATTTTTATATTAGAAACTAGTTTCGAAACTTGGCTTTGTACGCAGATGAAGCGATATCCAAAGATAGTTCTGGACTATTAATCTTCTACTTTGGTGGTGTAAGATTTAATTAAATTCCTTTTTCTACTCATTCAGTGCTGAAATCAATGTATCTTATTGCGGGAAATGGTCCAAGTTATCAATATTAGCGGTGGTGAATATGGTTTCAGTTTGATCGCAGTTTTTGGTACAAAATGTTTATATTTTCGTGTTAATGATCTGTAATTTCAATAAGTTCTTCGTTATTATTATGATGTTGTTAATTTTTGCCTATGAAAATATGCCTTTAAGACCCAATACTGCTCTGTTTCGGAGGGTACGGTCTGAAATTTGGCAGGGCAAGGACGGCAGGCAATGCATCTGCGACTCTTGTCCAGTTGCTGATGTTCATGGGCAGCGGTAATCACTTATCATCAGGTGACACTCTTGTTCGTAATATCTCTGTTACTCTGTTGTGAATAAGGACACACATGGCACGACCTAAAAGGTGTGCCATGTGCCACTTCGTAAACGAAGTGGTCTTACGGACATCTTTATAACATGCTAGTTTATTGTTAAAAATAGCTAGCTACTACTAAACTTGGCTAGCAGGCCACAACTAACTACGTATATTAGTTAAAATTACGTAAATAATCAAAAACAAATCGTCCTAGTTATGAAGTCGCCTGAGTCCTTGTTTATCGCATTCGCTCATGCCTTGTTCCCTCTTTTCTCAAGACTGGCAGTGACCTACTTCGGCCAGCCATTTGTAAGGCTGGCAATATGTCCGCCATTCAGACTTGGCCCTTGTGTTTCATTGTCGGCCCTCGGCTCCCGACCATATTGGCTCGAGATATACCGCGGATACCGTTTTGATTATTTGTACTGTTTTTAAATTGTATGAATTCGTTTTTGTTGGGGTTGGATATTGCAGATCGCATAGTTATGTACCTACGACGATTCACATACGTTTATTCGTGGATAGAGACTTGGACATTATTAGAAGAAAAAGACATTGTGACAACACATCCTACACAATATAAAACTTAGTATGGGCAGTGCAGAGGTCTAAGGAATGAAAGTTGACTTATTTTTTACTTATTTTTTAGATTTTAAAATATTTGCTGTGCTCATCTGCGAGCCTGGTTGTCAGAAATAAAAAGAAACCATAATAATATAAAAATAAATGGTCTGTACTTTAGTTAGACCATTTATTTACTGTTATATAAATATAGATCTTCGTCGATTTCTTCTACAAGTACTTTCCAAGTTTTTTCTTTTGCTTTAGTTTTGACAAACAAAACAAAATGTTTATTAATTTATTCCTAGAGATACTCAAACGAATTGTCTATTACAAAACATTATTATCGCTAAGAATTGCTGTACAAGAAGGCTTCTCAAAGAATAATAAAAAGATTTTTTTTCTAGCAGATAGGACAAATGTTTTCCTTTCCTTATATGAAATGCAAACACGCCTTTATTTTCAGTCTATTAGATTCATCATATACCAATTCGAACAGTAAGTAAGTACATACAATCCTAACATAATATTTGCGCGTTAGACAATGCATGCAAAGTACCTGTCTTCGCGCGACTATGAATGCAAAGTGAATACAGGGATATCGCGTGAATACTGAATGATGATACATCAACATGTGTCTTTTGTGTTAGAGTGAATATTTCTTTGTTTTCACTCGTTTTTATATGTTGAGATATTGCTTTTTACAAAGCAGGTCGTAAGTTTTATCCTCGTATAGAATAGTGAAAAAAAGTATCATGGCAAATGCCTCCATCATTTCAAATCGTTACAAAGATGTGTTTGGACTTAATCAAACGATTGCGAAATTCAGGTTGGTGATCACAAGCTCGGAAAAATCAACACAAATTTTGCCCGACCCTGGAATCGAACCCAGGACCTCGAAACCACGGCCTGGAACTTGAACCACTAGACCATCGAGGCGTTTAATAAATAAAAAGATAAAAATGTATAATTATGCTTTGTTTTTGATACAAAACTTTACGGTTTAATATTTCTTTACTGCTCAGTCTATTCCTCTCTATTATTTCATTTTCCTCACACAATTCGGCCAATGTTTAGCCAAGAAACCGTTAGTTAATTCCACCCTAAGTATTCTAAATAACAAGCTCATTCATTCAGTGTATAATCATCGTGCAAACACCAAGGCAATTAACACGTTTAAGTTTGTAATTAAGATTCACTGACGATTCTCAAAATTAGGAAAGGGATCTGCGTAAGCAAACGAATTAATGTTTGACTTTGGAAATGATTCGTGATTTGTGAGAGAACTTGGTTTTAAGATGAGTGAAAATGTTTTGAAAAACAGACTAAAATCCGTTTTTACGGTGTTGAAAAGAAGTCGACGCGTATTATTGTTAAAATATAGTTTAAACCGTTTTATTTTTGTCTGTTGATATAAGTATTGTTAATGAGAAGTATCGAGTTGCTTAAACCTAAGAATTAGAAAGATCGTTATATTGTTTCATTTAGTCAAAACCATTATTCTGTTGTTAGTTACTGTATTGAGCGAAAACTGTTTTTGTTAATTATTCATTTATAATTATGTGATCACCAATCAAAATATGGGATTTGGCTCAATCAACACGCTTTGATAAGCGTGTTAATTATGCCAAAATCCCGTCTTACGAACCGTAACGACAGCCAGATTTTCAACGACATAGGCCTTTGCCCTGCAGTAGCCTGATACATACTAAATTAAGGACTTAGAGGTTGTAATATTATTATGAAAACTCCGCCAACTTCTGAGTTTTGTGAAGTCCTTTGTAAAATGGACACCCGTTACTAAGTTTTTGAACAATTAACCTGATGACTGAACTTTGGGTACATTAATCACACAAGCGGTTTAGTGGTTTGGCAAAAATCTCGGGTTTCATAATATTTTTATGAAAACCATTATTGTACCGAGCCCCGAGGTAAAGAGCACGTCTGCTCTTGACAGATGCAATGTCAAAGAATAATAATGATATTGCTGCCTGGTAATACGCTGCAAACGAGATGTAAGGTTGTTAAAAAAATTGAAGTGAAGTATCAGCCTATTAATGTCCCACTGCAGGGCAAATTCCTCCATTATTTGAAATCCTGTTTCCGTAACAACGATGGGTTTTGGCTTAATCATCACGCTTACAATGCGGGTTGGTGATCACAACCCGGACAGTGTTCAGAAAAATCGACACACATTTTGTCCGACCCAGAAATCGAATCGAGTACCTCGAGAGATACGGCCCGATACTTAAACCCATTGAGGCGTTTAGGTTGTTACGTTTTACATGAAAATTAAAATTCTCAATTATTTGCTGTAGCGTTTTAGGAAACAAAAAACATTTTTCAACGCAAAGTCGATAGATTACTGTTAAAAATGTTGAATTTTGAAAGTAAATAAATACTTTAAGCAAACAGTTTTAGGACTTTTTTGAATGAATCGTCACACTTTAATACTATTCGTATTGGAGGTTTTAATTAACGAAAACCCAGTTTTAACTAGACCTTAAGATCATCAGCATCAGCCTATCGCAGTCCACTGCTGGATATAGGCCTTTCCTAGGTCCCTCCACTCAGCCTGATCCTCGGCTACTCACTTACATGAGTATCTACTTCACAAATGTTTGCTGTAGCACCTATTTCGACTTCACAAATATATGGAGTAACTACTTCAAAATTTGATAATATTTTATTTTACTACTCACGCATCGAAGCACTTGGAAGAAGTCAGAAGCCAGTAAGTGTTGAGTATGATGGCGCTGCATACGTATGTGTCGTTGCTGAGAACCGAAGCCGCGTACGGGTGTTGCACGATCTGCGTAACCACCGGTCCTACCCTCTCACTGCTGTCCATGTCTTCTAGGTCATGACCTGTGGAAGAACAATTTAAATGAATATCTTCGAATCTTAACGAGAACGGTTCTTAAGATTGTTGGTTCCTTTTGTGTGATTAGTTCTCTTAAGGAATTGAATTATCTTAATGAATAATAAAATGGTTCTCTTGTTCTCTTTACAAATCTGGTTTTCTTCGCAAACAAGATTCTCTTATCGAAGTTGGTTTTCTTTACAAGCTCTCAATTACCCTCGTCAAGTCATTTCGTGACGAAAGAAATCGTTTTTTTTCAACATTTTTTTAAAATATATTTATAGGCTTACATTTGACCACAATCACACCTGATGGAAAGCGTTGATGCGGCCTAAGCTGTAACATGCTTGCGTAGAAGATACCTTTTAACTCGCGACTTGAAGACCGTGATATTATACTCAATAGGAAACACATTGGTTTTTATATTATGAAATGGCGTCTATGCCAAGTGTTGTGAGAGCTTATTCCGGATAGGTAAATTTCTATTTTTTTTTCGTTCTTATTAGATAGTTTTACAGCCCAAGTCTGGAATTATGTTATTATGTCTTGAGCCTCGATAAGCGCATAACATATCCTTTAGACATCAGATGTATAAATCCCAATATAAAAGAGTTTATGTACCTGAAAGGTCTTCCTCTTCACTTGCCAATTTTGATGCAACTTGATGCACAGATATTGCGAATAACGCCAAAAGCACAATTCTCCACATATTGGTATATAAACTATTCAAATTATTCCAGCGAAAAATCTTGATAAATTATATTCAATAATGTCCCAGCAAAAACTTCTTCAACGATATTAATTTGGTTCTTTCTATGAAAGTACTGATTAAAAATATTTCTTACGCGAGTGTATTGGACATTAATTAAAAGAAATTGGCGTCTGGATTTCTACGCCTGGTAAAAACCACTACTGAAAGAGCAATCAGTAAAGTACAGTTATCAAGAATTAGGTCTTAGCGCGGTTAGTTAGATTTTGCGATTGTTTACAACAGTGGTTCCCAAACTTATTTTTCTCGTGGACCACTTCCAAAATTTTACTGGTTTCGGTGGACCCCCTGCTGCTACATTTGTACCACAATTTTAAAAACGCCAAAAAAAGAAAAATTGTGTCGCTTCTGAGTTCTGTCCCTATACAGGGTATATCTGTGAATATTTACATCCCTACAAACACGTGTTCTAACAACCATTTTGAACAACATTATGTTCTATGGCTTTTCGAAATTCATACAAAGTCGGTCACGTATCTTGGTCATATTGTATGGGAGTCGAATTTTTTTTTTGACGAACTTTGAAAACTCGTCGAAAAAATAATGTTATTCAGAATGATTGGTAAAACACTTGGTTGACTTAATTTTGACTTAGTCCCCTCGATGGGGCAGAGGGCGTCCACAGTGCGTCGCTATCCCGGTCGGTCTTGATCAACGCGCTTTATTTCGCTCGAGGTCTTGCCTATCTCCTTCACTTCTGCAGCGGCAGTCCAGCGCCAAGTTTCTTTTGGGCGGCCTCGTTTAAGCTTTCCTTAAGGATTCCAGTCTAAGGCTTGCCTCGGTATATGTTCCTGGTCCCTTAGGAGGGTGTGGCCAGTTCAGCTCCACTTGCGGCGTTTAATTTGGTGGTCGACCGGAGTTTCGCTGCAGTGCTCCCACAGATTTTGGTTGGAGATCTTCTCGGGCCAGAGTACTCCGAGAATTCGGCGGAGACAGCGGTTCAAAAGTACCCTTCCCTTCCGGCCGTATTCGGCCATGGCGGCCGATCTTACGATCAGCCAGGTACGCAGGATACATATATTATAGTGCACAAGTGAGTGCGGAAGCACAGGTGCACTCCCTATTCCTCTTCTCTCATAATTCGGTGGGACAGCAGTCTGACACGACCGTAGAGAGATCAGGCGCAGGACCAACGGCTTAACGTGCCTTCCGAAGCACGGAGGAGCTCGAGATGAAATTTTTCAGTCACCCATCCGATGACTGGCATCTGCGAACGTTGCTTAACTTTAGCAACCGCAGGCCGAGTGCGCTAACCACTGCGCCATCGAGCTCCTCAGCGGTTCAAAAAGACTAGTAGCCGGCGCGTGATGTGCTTTTTGACCTTTCACGCCTCACACAGACAGCAATACGGTTTTCACATTAGACCGGAATATCTTAAGCTTAACTATACGTGTCAATTTCCGTGATTGCCATATCGGGCGGAGTTGCGCGAGGGTTGCTCGGGCTTTGGCTATCCTAGAGGTGATGTCCTCTTCCGTTCTTCCAGTTTCTGACACGAAGCTGCCGAGGACATTAAATTTGTGGGCTCACTCCACAGCCTCTATGCCAACAACAAGCGGCAAGGACTTTGTCGCTCCGCACTTCATCTCCTTGGTGTTCCGGATATTGAGTTTTAGTCCCATCTTCATAGCCTCTCTCTGTAGGTCGTTAATTTTGGTCTGCATATTATCTCGAGTATGGGTCAGCAGGCATGGTCATCGGCATAGTCCAGATCTTCCAGCACGCTGGACAATACCCACTCTATGCCGCGGCGCGTCGTAGAAATTGCGCGACGCATCACTTGTCGAGGGCGACGAGGAAAAAGAGAGGTGAGAGAAGACATCCCTGGCGCACTACGGGGCCGTTATGTGGATGGGACCGAAAGCAGGGTCATTACCCTGAGAGGCATTCCTCTCGAATTACTGCACTCGCTAAGATAAAAACACTTGGTTAATGAGATGTAAATGTTCACAGATACACCCTGTTTTCCGATAGGTAAAAGAGAAAAAAGAAAACTGGTGGTACTTTTTATGCATAGGTTTCATTGATTTGAGAAAATGTTAGTTATCGTTTTAAGGACAATTTTGGGATTTCGAATTATATTTTTTCCTACACAAATACCTATGATCAGTGTTCAATACTGAGTATTCCAATTTTTATTTGCACTATTCAAATTAGTGGTTTAAGGACTATTCCCAATGTCCACCTCATAACTTATCCCACTGGTGGACGTTGACACAACTTTTTAGGGTTCCGTAGCCAAAATGGCAAAAAAACGGAACCCTTATAGATTCGTCATGTCTGTCTGTCTGTCCGCCAGTCTGTCACAGCCACTTTTTTCCGAAACTATAAGTACTATACTGTTGAAACTTAGTGAGTGGATGTATTCTGTGAACCGCAACAAGGTTTTCACACGAAAATTGAAAAAAAAGAAAAAAAGTGGTGGTCCCCATAGTCAGAACTGAAACTCAAAATATATTTTTTCATTGAACATATACGTGTGGGGTATCTATGGATAGGTCTTTAAAAATTATATTAAGGTTTCTCATATCACTTTTTTCTAAAGTGAATACTTTGCGTAACAGACCCTTCCAAAGTGGAAAAAAGTGTGTCCCCCCCCCCTCTAACTTCTAAAATAAGAGGATGATAAAACTGAAATAATTATATAATGTACATTACCATAAAAACTACCAACGAAAATTGGTTCGAACGAAATCTATTCAGTAGTTTTTTTAATACGTCAAAAATAGAATTTGTACGGAACCCTCAGTGCGGGAGTCCGACTCGCACTTGGCCAATTTTTAGTTTTGGTCTGAACGTTCCGCCCTAGGGGGGATTTTGTGTCTTAAAATATAATGTAAAAAATCTGCCAAGTGCGAGTCGTACTCGCGCACTGAGGGTTCCGTACGAATTCTATTTACTTACTTGTCATTAAAACCAATTTTTGTTGGTAGTTTGTATGGTAATGTACATATAACATATTTATTTTAGTTTTATCCTACTCTTAATTTAGAAGTTAGAGAAGGTTCTCTACGCAAAGTAATCACTTAAGAAAAAAATTATATTAGAAACCTCAATATTATTTTTGAAGACCTATCTATAGATACCTCACACGTATATGTTCAATGAAAAATGTTTTAATTATATTTAAGAAATAAATCGGCCTTGGAATGAGACGAACTTCTTAGCTATCCATGGATTCTCCGTGCGGGTGCCGGGTCCATCGCGTGGAACAGAGAGGAACGTCAGCGTGTAGGTTTAAGGGGCCCCTTTATAGTATACTAACGATCACCTTCACCGATGACATTCCTCTCCCTTCCCAACCATATCCAACCATATCTAATACGATATTTTCAAACGTATTTACATTCCTCATACATTGTAGTTTCAACCTAGATTAACAAGCCTAACAATGTCTACCTACATTGTTGGCTTGTTACCCTTATAAAAACTATGCTTACATTTTTGCTCTTTACTATCAAAAGCAGATAAATTTTCGTGGACCCCTATTAACATCTTATGGACCCCCAATTTTTATTCACGACTTCGTAGACCCCCAGCAAGTCTCCCGTGGACCCCTGGGGGTCCACCTGGACCACTTTGGGAATCACTGGTTTACAACAACATCTTTCCATAGACTTAAGAATATGGATGATTTAAAAAAAGCGGTGCTAAAAGGTTGATCGAACACGATACAAAAATGATTTTACACAATTTGTTATGTATTTTATTGGGAAATACCCTAGCAGGGTATAACAGCTATAAAGAAAATAACTTAATTTGTATTTTTTTTTTGTAAACCACTCTTCACAATCTTTTAGTTATCTTCTGATTTTCTCGATTATAAATAATGTCTTATAACATTATCGTTATAGCGTAAGGTTTAATTTTTTGAATTATAAATATAACTTACGGGTATTTTTTTGGTTGTGTAAGTTCAAGTCCAAATTCTTCCTGAGCCTAGGCGGATTTTTGTATTTTATCAATTCATGTTACCATTACTTTATTCTTTGCTTTATAGCTACTCCTACCAAATGCAGATTTCTCATCACAAAGCCTTTGAAAAAATTGAAACCAGGATTCAGATCATGGAATATACAGCACATTTGTCTGATTCAATTGTCATGGTGACCACGATAGCTAGTTATATTTCATCCCCTCCCCCGCATAGGGGGTTTCTGATTTACATGATAAGTGCGTGCCATGTTTTCGCATTTATGTCAACAGTCCCATTCATGCAAATGGCTGACTTATTAATCATATTCCCGCGTTTCGAGTGTTAATAAATAAAAAACACAGTTGGATTTTATTTTCTTTATTTTTTTTTGTCTTTTCTTGCGTGTTGTCACGTCAACGGAGTATAACAAGAATTAAATATGTATTTAGCGCTTACGAAATCTAGACCTAGAGTGGTTTTAACCTAAATATAATTTGGTTATTTCATTAAATACATACAATTACTTAAGTATAATAGACTCTAAATATTTTGTACTGTCCGCTTGGAGTTCATAATACAGAAAGTTAAAGAAATCGGAAACCTTAGATTTTTTGAGTACATACTCCTTTTTTTTTGTTAAAATTGAACATCGAAGTGGATTTAAATCAATCTTAAAGTAAACAATTCCACAGGCTTCCTTATCAAAATTAAAATATACTAATCTTAAGTCACTCCTTGGGGAAAATCCCGCGTTTGGCAATCGTGGTGATTAAGTCAGAACCCGTCTAGGTAACGACCATGATCACAAAAATTGAAAGCCTTTGCCTTGCAGTGTGACGTTAATAGGCTGATTTTTTTGTACGGAAAATGCCTAAGACAGTAGCTGTCTCAACCATTTAGAAGCCATTTCACAAAGGAACATCTGTCAACGTTCCATCGTATAGGCTTCTTTGATCTTCGACGCGTTATTTCAAACGTACGGCGCCTCTGTCGCTTTGCCAATTCGGAACGTTTTGTGCTAACTAGGGGGATGTGATAGGGAGATCGAGATCTGTTACAAGTAGGGATTTGTGTAGTACTTGCGAATTACTTCTGTCTACGATTGATATATGTTTGTTTTTAAGAAAATTAATTTCTGGCTACTTACATTTCCATTTATACGCTGAATAATGAAGCTAAAGAATGTTTTCTTAGGTTTACGCGACTGTTACTCATGACATAAAAGTATGTACTTTTAATCGGATAGAATCGCAGTATAATCTTAAACTACACGTTTACAGGAAAATCTGACGTTTCGGCTATTTTTCAGCAGTTTTAATCATGGAATGATTCAGCAGATGATATGCGTCATTAGAAATTTATAAGTTATTGGAAAAAATCATCATAATCCGTTCAGTAGATTCAGTTTGATTGACGGACAAACAAACCTTCACATTTAAAATATTAGTATCATACTGTTCATGTAATTTAGTTTTCATCATCAAATTATTTTAGAAGAATCTTACTTAATTCTCAATTCGTAACTCTATGGTGTTGGTAGGAAGTTTTCGTTTGGCGAATGTTTTGTCAACATCGCGGTTGAGAAGTATATCGGCACGTGAACAGGGCGTATTTCCTGTTCCGACGACCATTAAACACTGTTTTTGAGTTTCCTTTAGAGTTTTGACGAGCCGTTAGGTGTAACGGTCGAGAAGTCTGTTACTACACCAAAGATCGCGGGTTCAATCCCCGCACGGTAAAAACATTTGTGTGCATGAACATGTCTGTTTGTATCGGTCTGGGTGTTTCTATGTATAATATTATATATTTACAAAAAAAAGTATATAAGTAATGTTTATCCGTTGTCTGGCACCCATAAGCACAAGCCAATGCTTAGTTTGGGGCTAGATGGCGCTGTGTGAGATATTTTAGAGTGTTCTGGTAGTTTTGCTTAGTAATAAAATAAAAATAAATAAATCCACACTAAGACAATAAGCTGAAGTGCTTTTTTTTTAACGGAACCACTCTCTGGAACTGCTTGTTGGAATTGAAAAATGAGTTTATTAACCTTACTTTAAAAATTATAAAATTACAAAAATTTATCTGATCTCAGGCGGGGATTGAACCCAGCACCTTTTTTGTTTACGCTGAGGAAAACGCTTTACGCGCCGTCGCACTTGCAATCCCGGCAAGCGTTCTAACCTAATTTGCTACCGAGACCATTTACAGTTATACATCAATCAATCAATCATCAATCAGCCTATTGCCGTCCACTGCTGAACGTAGGCCTCCCCCAAAGTGCGCCAGCCATCCCGGTCCTGTGCGATCCGCATCCACGCCATTCCCGCCACCTTCCTTAGGTCGTCCTCCCATCGTGCAGCAGGTCGTCCTACACTGCGTTTGCCCACATGACGGCCAGTCCACTCCAGTACTTCACGGCTCCATCGCCCATCAGTCCGTCTGGAGACGTGGCCAGCCCATTTCCACTTCAGTGAACTGATCCGTCTCGCAATGTCGGTAACTTTGGTTCTTTGGCGGATGACTTCATTACGAATTCTATCCGCCAAAGAAACACCAAGCATTGCACGCTCCATCGCTCGCTGAGCGACTCGGAGTTTTTGGATCAGTCCTACTGTCAGTGGCCACGTTTCGGCACCGTATGTCATCACAGGCAGGACGCACTGGTTATATACTTTGGTCTTTAGTGATTGTGGGATAGACGACTCTAAGATATGACGTAGCTTCCCGAATGCAGCCCAACCTAAGCGTATCCGCCTACTGGTCTCCTTCTCGAGATTACGCTGGCCAAGTTGGATAGTTTGACCAAGATAGATGTACTCCTGCACCACCTCAAGGTAATCACCATCAACGGTGACAGGTCTCGGAGGAACAAGAGCACTGTGCATTATCTTGGTCTTGTCCCGGTTTAAGCGCAGCCCAACCCGACCAGAAGCGTCACTCAGGCCGTTAAGCATGACCTCCAAATCCTCCAGAGACTCCGCCAATACGACAATGTCGTCTGCGAACCGCAGGTGTGAGATGACTTTACCATTTATTTTGATACCGCGTCCTTTCCAATCGAGCGTCTTGAAAGCATCCTCCAGTGCATTGGTAAACAATTTGGGGGAGATTACATCTCCTTGTCTTACCCCTCGTTGCAACTGGATTGGCCCTGTGCTCGCTTCTTGTACTTGGACGGTCATGGTTGCAGCCTCATACAGACATCTCAGCACCTGAACATATCGACAGTCGATTTGGCATCTCTGCATGGACTCCAGAACAGCCCAGGTCTCGACAGAATCAAAGGCCTTTTCGTAGTCCACATACGCAAGGCAAAGAGGTATATTATACTCTTGGGTCTTTTGTATAATCTGCCTGAGTGTGTGTATGTGGTCCACGGTGCTAAAGCCCCTTCGAAACCCAGCCTGCTCAACAGGTTGGAATTCATCAAACTTCGGGGCGAGGCGATTTGTGATAACCCTCGAGAATAGCTTGTAGACATGGCTCAGGAGGGAGATCGGGCGGTAATTCTTTAACTGAGTCTTATCCCCCTTCTTGAAAAATAGAATTACCACACTCCTGCACCATGCCTCCGGTGTAATGCCGGTATGGATGACGGAATTGAAGAGCTTTGCCAGCTCTGCCAGAACAGGAGTCCCTCCTGCTTTGAGCAGCTCTGTAGTGATTCCGTCTTCCCCGGGAGCTTTGCCATTCTTTAGTTGGTTGAGGGCTACCCTAACCTCGCCCAAGTCGATGTCGGGAAGCTCGTCTGTTAGGTGGCGTGTCAGTCTAGCCCGCGGGTCATCCGCCCTGTGGGGCTCTGGTTGACGATTGCGCTGGGAATATAGGTCCTTATAAAAGTTTTCGACTTCCGTGAGTAGTTCTGGTTTGGAGGTGACGGTGGTGCCTTGTGCTGTTTTGAGCTTTGTCAGGTGACAACAGGAGACTCTGGATTTGGCGAAGACTTTCGAGCCCTTATTGAGAGATATGGCTTCTTCAATGGCCTGGGTATTTGCTCGCCGAATGTCCCGCCTTATTTTCCTCTTTATCTCACTGTTAAGTACCTGAAGCTCTACTGGTGGCATTGAGTGACTTTTGTCACGTCTAGTCCTCATTAAATCCAGTGTTTCACTTGTGAGCTTGGACTTGCGTCCACTGCTTTTCGGTCGAAAATATTTGTTACCCACCTCACGGATGACCCCCACCAGACTGTTGGCTGCATCAGTTATGTTGTCCGTGGTTTCCAGCATGGCGAATCGGTTTTCTAATTCCAACTGGAAGCCTTCGCATCCAGCTTCTATCTGGGGCAGCGTTGGTCTGAGAGTTGACTTCTTTAGGCGAGCTCGTTCAATTTTGACATTAATATTCAGGGTGCCTCTTACAAACCGGTGATCGCTGCCGGTGTTAACCTTGTTGATCACAGAGACGTCCCTGAATATTTGACGCTTGTTTGCCATTATGAAGTCAATCTCGTTCTTTGTCACGTTATCAGGGCTCCGCCATGTCCACTTCCTTTGAGGCTTCTTCTGAAAGAACGAGTTCATCAGAAACAGCCCCTGAGCCTCGAGAAAGTTGACTAGCATTTGCCCCCTGTGATTCCTGCGTCCAACGCCAAACCGTCCAATCTTCGATTCGCCGTGTTCTTGTACTCCCACTTTAGCATTGAAGTCACCCATCACAACCGTGTAAAAACTTTTGGTATGAGACATAGCTCTGGTAATGTCTTCATACATTGCTTCGACTTTGTCGTCAGGGTATGTCGAGGTCGGGGCATACACTTGTATAACCTTCATATGGTACCGGTCAGTTATCTTTAGGACCAGGTATGCTACCCTCGTCGACACACAGCCAATTTCCACGATATTGCTCTTGAGTGACTTGTTTATTAAAAATCCGATGCCACCTTGGGAAGGCTGATCTCCTTCGCGGAAGTAGAGCACGTGGCCTGAGTCAAGGGTTATCGTCTCCTCCCCCTGTCTACGGACTTCCGATAAACCCACTATGTGCCAGTTAATTGTCTTCAGCTCTACCTCCAATTCTTCCAGGTGCTCGTCCAACCGCAGAGAGCGTCCATTGTACGTCGCCAGGTGTAGTCGTTTATGGTACCCTACCGTAGCCCGGGGATTCTTAGCACCCCCCGCCGCGCCGTTACCATGGCCGGTACCATGACCAGGAATAGCGCAACTACCGGGAACTGGGGGCCTCCTATCTAAACTGTCCATCATCTTGGGGGGGTTTGCCCATAATCACCACGCTGGGCAGGCGGGTTGGTGATCGCAGAATATGATAAGTTGTTGGGATGATCGCTGCTGCCCGATCTCCATATTTTATCAATTTCGTCCCTTAGTCGCCTCCTACGACACCCGCGGGTAGAGAAGGGGTAGTGACACTTGTATTCTGCTCTGCCGTCACTACACGGCACAACAGTTATACATAACAGTTATAAATAAATAAATAAATAAATTCATTGCACTAACACACCAATTGCCTAGCCCCAAACTAAGCTCGAAGCTTGTACTATGGATGCTAGGGAACGGATAGACATACTTAAATACATTTATAAACATCCATGACTCGAGTACAAATGCCGATGTTCATCACACAAACATTTGCCCCTAGCGGGATTCGAACCCGCGACCTTTGGTTTTGTAGCCAGGGTCTCTAGCCACTCGACCAACAGGCCTGTGTGTTATTAGTGGACCTGACTAATTTCTCCTAGTTATTTACTTAACACTTTATGCAGTGTTTTACGTCATTTAAGATTAATAAAGTTCATAATCAATTTCCCAACATACAAGATAAGTTGCCTGCTTAAGCTGGTAAGCTTTTGACTGCGATATATACGCAGGTTTACGTATGAATACAATACGTACATATATGTACGACTATGAAATGCAATCTCACAGTTCACAGCTGCCAATACACTCCGATGGGTGGGCTAGTGATGTGCCTGCTGAAATCGGGACGGGGAAATGAAATAATTTATACAGCAATTTGATTCACTAAGTAAATTCTTTTGCACGTCAAACTTTTTGACGCCCTAACAGCGCCTCGACGTGAAAGGCCTGCTGAGAAAGAGGCCGAAAGAAACACAGCAGATACGCCTTTTTTGAAATAAATTCCGAAATTATAATTATGAACAATCTACTTACAAATTAAGTGCGAATCATTATGTCCATGCATTTTTGTCATTTAAGTTATCATCTATTTCATAATAGCCTATTTTATAATAGCCTAATTAGAACTTCTACAAGACTTTATAATTGGCCCTTCAAAGATTACCCACGCAGGCTAGTGATGTGCATGAGATGGAGAAGATTTAGATTTAGGTTATCAAAAACGAGATAGTTATACAACTTGCAAGATGCTCGATCCTATAGATTTTAATGATGTTATTGAAAATACGAGAGAGTTACCGGAATTCTCTAGGATATGCCAGAATCCCAGATTTGTTGTAATAAAAGTGTATTGTCCCTCATATTAAATCGGGACACATCCTGTAACTGCTACCGTCCCATCACTAAGACAAAGCTTCATGAATTTGCACCCAATTCGATTGCAATAAAGTCCAATATTTCAAAGCAGCATTAACGTTATTAATGGGACCACCAGTAGCATGCATTGGGGAAATAATTCACCCCGTAGTATTCACGACAATGTTTCCGATAGACAAGCTACAGAAATGTAGTGTACAATGTTGGTTTGGATACCGCATTACGAGAAGTTATAAACTAAATGGGAATAACTGAATGTATATCTTATGTAGTAATATTTCCAACTTTGAGATTAACAACCATTATTCTCCGATATAAGTCCTAGACCAATCTAAGAAACTAACTGACTACAGCTAAATAAGTAAGAGATACGTAAATAAATAAATGCCTTGAACTTACACACCAATTGGGTATTTGACTGCATACGAAATAAAATCAAAAATTTAGCACAATTTTTTATCTCACAGTTACTATTGAGCTTTTAACAAATTATTACAGCTAATAAGTTAAAAGAGTATTGATTTGACACTACAGCATCGTGACGCCACGATTCAATATTTCATACATTTTTTCCTGCAAGGTTACGTTTTTGACATTTAAAAAAATTGGCCAAGTGCGAGTCGGACTCCCGCACTGAGGGTTCCGTACAAATTCTATTTTTGACGTATTAAAAAAAACTACTGAATAGGTTTTGTTCGAACCAATTTTCGTTGGTAGTTTTTATGGTAATGTACATAATATAATTATTTCAGTTTTATCATCCTCTTATTTTAGAAGTTAGAGGGGGGGGACACACTTTTTTCCACTTTGGAAGGGTCTGTCACGCAAAGTATTCACTTTAGAAAAAAGTGATATTAGAAACCTTAATATATTTTTTAAAGACCTATTCATAGATACCCTACACGTATATGTTCAATGAAAAAAAATATTTCGAGTTTCAGTTCTGACTATGGGGACCCCCTACATTTTTTATTTTTTTTCTATTTTCATGTAAAAACCTTGTTGCGGTTCACAGAATACATCCACTCGCTAAGTTTCGACGGTATAGTACTTATAGTTTCGGAAAAAAGTGGCTGTGACAGACTGGCGGACAGACAGACAGACAGACAGACAGACAGACATGACGAATTTATAAGGGTTCCGTTTTTTTGCCATTTTGGCTACGGAACCCAAAAAAGTAGGTGATTTGACTTGCAGTCAAATACCGTATTGTCTAGCCCCAAACTAAGCTTGAATGAAGCTTGTACTGTGGATGCTAGGGAACGGATAGGCATACATATACTTAGATGTTACATGAACTAATATGACAAGGCTGAAGAGTTTGTTAGTTTGAACGCGCTCATCTGAGGAAGTACTGGTTTGAATTGAAATATATATTTCTGTGTTGGATATTCCATTTGTCGGGGAAGTTTTAAGCTATAATATACCAGTATGTGTGAGGAAACCGAAGTCCACGGGGACGAAGTCGCGGGCGGTCGCTAGTGACAAAATAAGATTTACCAGAATTTATGTTCAATCAAATTTGTACCAAAACACTTGATACCAACAGCCTTGTTTTTCAAGATCAAAGTGCCCCTTTATAAAATATCGTCGAAATGATTTTGTTAATTGAAGATCCCGGTCATTAATATTCATCAGCGAGGTAAGAGCTATCAAGATAACAGTGAGAGGCAAGAGGCAACCCACTCGTCTATTGCTACTCTTTTGAGAGTTTTTGAAATATTCTTCAATGCTGAGGTTGCCTAGATACTCATATTATTACGAAGAAATGTACGATTTTTGTTTGTTTAGACTCTAAGGCTCGTATTAATAAATCGCACTTAACTCTGAGATCGATCTTGAGTGCCAACTTGATATGTCCAAAATGTCCATCTCATATCAAACAGCACTTCAAGTTCGCGCTCAAGTTCGATCTCAGGGTCTAGCCACAGCTACGGCGATGAGCGGCGCGACGTGTGGTGCGATGAGGCCGGCGACGTGATTTGCGGCAATAGTCGCGCATCTCGCCGCCGATAGCTGTGGCATGCTTCATACAATTTCCTTTATTTGTTTTTTTCGCTCGCCACTTTCGCCGTAGCAAGACGCATCGCAAGTCGCACCGCTGTGGGCTGTGGCCAGGGTGTCAGGGTTGAGAGTGATTTATTAATAAGAGCTTTCGAGGCTGTTTCAGAATTAGAATGTAATCGTCTGCACGACTGAAGTAAGGGCCAATGTCTTTTCACAAACATCTTTTACACCAACTTTTGACTGGCCCGTTAGTCTAGTGGTCAACCTGGCTTCAAAACCAAGGGTCGCGAGTTCGAATCCCTAGGGGCAAATGTTTGTGTGATGAACAATGGCATTTGTACTCGAGTCACAGATATTTATAAAAGTATAACTGTAAACTTTGGCGTTGCATTATAATTATTTAACATTACAAGGGGACTAAACGCGATATTTACGTCAAGCAATTAGTACTCAGGTGCTTATAAAAATAATTTCGCGTTTAGTCCGGTTGTAATGTTAAATATTTATAAAAGTAAGTATTTAAGCATGTCTATCCGGCCCCGATATCCATAGTACAAGCTTCAGGCTCAGTTTGGGGCTAGGCAATTGGTGTATTCGTCCAAAGTATTTATTTATTTTATTTTATTTTTACTTTTACTCCAACTGAGAACCTACGTAATATTTCTTAACCAAATATGTTCCAAGTGATGGAATCTCAAACAATTATCATAACTTCACCAAATAATACGACTCGTGAATATCTCATAACGACCTCTCAGCAAAGATAGTCATTTATATAAAGAACGGGTATCTTAACCGAATTACTCCGCCGCAAACTATTATTCCGATCAGATAATAGGTGACTTGGGGATAGCTCCGGGCAAATGGCAGTGGAGAGAGAAAGTAGAATTGGTCTCATTTTCGCATAGTTCTAAGACGGTTGCCTTCTTAAGAAAAGTTTCTTTGTTGTAAGTTCTCTCGTATTTTTATTGACATAAAAAAATAATCAATTAATTACTACATCATATTTTTCACAATCAGCTACCGCGGTCTAGTCTATTGAGGGGGTTTAAAGGAAGCAATGCTGAATGTGTTAATAGCAAGAAGTCTTACCCGACGGATGAAGATCAAGACTAACATCTAATTACATCAATTTTGACTCCAAAATGTAACTGAGTATTTTCATTAATTAATCGTGTCCTCTCAAATATTTTAATGAACATCCATGGCTCGAGTACAAATGCCGATGTTCATCACACATACCTCTGTCCCTAGCGGGATTCGAACTCAACCCTTGGTTTTGTAGCCAGGGTCTCTGACATAAAGGGCCCGTGACATTATCATAATATGACTCGTGAATCTCAAAACAACCCCGCAAGATGACAGTTATTTATCTTAACCGCATGTTTCCGAATACTCCGCCGCAAACTACTATTATTCTGATCAGATAATAGGTGATTTGGGGATAGCTCCGGGAGAATTGTGAGGGAGACGTCTTCCTCTTCCTGAATCCTGTCTCAATTTCACACTGAGCCTCAGGAGTTGCATCTATGTACAAACGGTATAAAAGTTGTTTTTATAACAGTAAAGTTGGCGGAGGGGTTTGCAATATTAACAGTACTGCGTCCTAATCTTTTCAGTGACGTTCGGGAGCTAGTAAAGTTTGTAATGAGCTCAAGAATATATATGACAAAGTTGGTAGTCGCGAGAAAGAAAAAAGACGCCACCTCCCCTACGAAAATCAGCATTGTCTTTTGCCGACAGTAATTTACAGACGAATACTTCATACTAATATTATAAATGTGAAAGTTTGTTTGTTTGTTTGGATGTTTGTCCGTCAATCACGCTGAAACTACTGAACTGATTTAGATGAAATTTGGTATGTACAGCAGTGTGTGGGCTGACTTAGGTGATAGGATATTTTTTTTATTCCGATTAAATGCTCCCAAAGGTAAACCAAAATCCACGCGAACGAAATCGCGGGCGGCCGCTAGTGAATAATATTTTCAGAGGTACTTCTTATTTGGAACATACAAAATTCGAGAATGACAGACACTTTGTTTAGAAGGGCAGATATACTCGTATCAAAACCGCGTGTTTCCGAATACTCCGCCGCAAACTATTATTCCGATCAGATAATAGGTGATTTGGGGATAGCTCCGGGCGAATGCTTGGGGAGAGGAAGTATCTCGCCTTGCGGCGCGTACTAGACTCATTTTCACAATGTTCCTACAGGGTTGTCTCTTTAAAAACAGTTGTTTTTTATAGCTATAAAGTTGGCAGTATGTATGTCGCAGTTAAACAGTAACAAGACATGCTTTAACAGCAAACATGGCTTAACGTCATCATCATCCCATCGCTCATCCCGGTTGCATCCTCGGCCATTGCCTGGGAGCCCAGGGTATGCTGCGACTGTGATCCTGAAATGACCAGCCTGGTTATTACAATAAAGCAACTGTCGACTGACCTGCCTGCAACCCTTATGAGTGAAACAAAGCAATTTGGAGCAAAATCGGGACCGAGGACAACTAAATAAGTAATAATAACATCAAAGTTTCGAATCTAAACGAATATAATAAAGCTAAAGAGTTTGTTAGTTTGCTTGAAAGCGCTTATCTCAGGAAATTCTTTCAAATTGATCAATTATCCGACCGGTTCGAATTGAAAATCTTGGGACTCATTTCAAATGAACTGAATTTCCAAAGGGCTTTTTTCACAGCCCTGCGAAGGGTCCTGTTGATAAGAGCACCTAAGGCGAGGTCCAACCGTTTGATGTGACCTTTAATGTCCCGTTTGTATAAAATTGTATAAAAGTCCCGCCGATTTCTCTAATATTTGACTTCAAATCTAAGTTAAGGCTTTGAGATTGTGACGTGAAACGTAAGGGCGATATTTTCAATCAACATTTAATAATATTTGCGGAACTCCTTAAAAATAGATGACTGGATTTGTGAGTGCTTATTGATGGAAAAAAGGTGTAAACAGCTACTGCCAAAAAAATTATGTTTATTTTGGAAGTGGTTTTTAATAAAAACCAAGATCTTTAATTGGTTCAAAATGTAAAAGTCCCTGCTAGCTTCAAAAGACCTAAATATGAATAAATTCATAGTGGCGAATATACGTTATCCTGAAGTTTTCGAAAGTATAGTGTTATTCGTTTAAAAGAAACAAAACTTCTAACCGATCACGATATTCAACTCAGAAACCTGAGCGTACAATTTATTTTGAATATATACTTTTACCACAAACCGCCGTTTCCCAAACAACAATCTCCCACCCTAATACATATAGGTACCGATACGGCTACACATATCGTCGTTGTGGTATTATTAACCTGTAACTTATATAGAGGCGATATAACCATAAATATAATGATATTATACGACATATAATATCGTTGGCTGTTTGTTCGGTGGTGTAATAGGGGATGGGGGGGTGGCCCATTGACTTAATAGCCTCTTACGGGTTAATGGTCCATTCTAACAAGTGGCCTCGGTGATAGGAGGCCCAGTGCCGGTTATGGAAGAGGCTTAGTTCTTTGTAGTATCTTAGAAGTGTTATCTTCACGTATCTATTATAACACCGATGGTCTAGTGGCTATTTCGTACCCGAAAGCACAAAACTGAGGGTTGCCGGTTCCAATTTCGCGGAAAATAAATATTTTGGAGATGGACGGCATTTGTACTCATGATGTTTATTTATTTATTTACGTTAACATAATGTATAAATGAGTCATCATCATCATCATTGGCCTTTACGTCTATTTCAGACGATTTAATCATTGTCATATGAAGACGAGGCTATGCATTTCCTTTCATGACTGTGCAGACCAATTCTAGAGCGGCAGATTCTACCGCATATTCTGCAGGAAAAGTCTCCGCCTGGTTGAAAATTGTCGGCTTGGTGACGTTTTATTCTCCTGCTCGCCAGTGTGTCAAACCAGACTCCGTCGTGTCGTTACGACGGATAAATGAGTCACATTTAAGTTTATTAAAGTATTCTACAGTACAAGCTTCAAGTTTAATTACGAGCAACTGATTGGTGTGCTAAGAGTAATGTATAATATGATTACAAAGCTGAAGAGTTTGTTTGTTTGTAATCAAGACCTACTGGTTCGAATTGAAAAAATATTTTGGTGATTGATAATTAATTTGTCGAGGACAGCTTTTTTTTTACCTTTTTTTTTGTGTGGAAACCGAGCAACGCGGGCAGAGTCGCCGGCGGCCGCTAGTTTCACCGAAACACGTATTTTCTGAGAAGTTAATCGTACAGACTGACCGCCTTACCCCAAATTAGGTTTGCAGGACATTACTAATTCAGGCCCAAATCTCATTAGATTAAAGCTTATTAGCTTTTAGACCAAAACCCAAAGACTCGCTTTAACAAAGAAAAGGCCACCGCATTTTCTCAAATATGTGCTTATGTAATTATTAATACCCGTCTGGGCCGGTCGTCGAACCTTGGACCTTGTAGCGGTCACGTTAGACCTACCTGCCATGAAACAGTCAAGGTTGCTTAATGACACATTACTTATTACGACACAAAATGGCGCCCAGAATAGGGGTGTTGCTGTTGACAATACCTGTCGTTTGAGTTTCTTTTGTTTTTACTGCATACGTGTTTCCTCCATCCTTTAACCTTCAAGCGAAGGGTAAACAATATGTGGCAATGCCAACGGATAGGATTCCACTGTGGTACCGCATCCGTTGAAAATCAAAATAACAAGCTAATATAAAACGAAAAAAAACTTAACTAATTAAATAAAACTACTATTTGACGGGCCTGTTGGTCTAGTGGTCAGAGACCCTGGCTACAATACTAAGGGTCGTGGGTTCGAATCCCGCTAGGGGCAAATGTTTGTGTGATGAACATCGGCATTTGTACTCGAGTCATGGATGTTTATAAAAAGTATTTAAGTATGTTTATCCGTTCCCTAGCTTCCATAGTACAAGCTTTGAGCTTAGTTTGGGGCTAGGCAATTGGTGTGTTAGTCCAAAGAATTTATTTATAAATAATTGTTTTAATAAATAAATGTATCATGGTTCGAGTAGGAAAAAAAAAATTAAGTTGGATAATCCATTCGTCGATAAAGGCTTTAAGCTACATATAATAAACATTATGTGTGCGGAAACCGAAAACCACGGCGCTTAGTTGCGGGCAGCCTGTGTATTGGCGGCCTATTTTAGAACTACTCTATTTCTTCTCGTGTCATAAGACATTTGTTACATACATGAATAATGTATTTATTCATGTATGTAAAGTATAGTTATTTAATAAATGTCTAGTAATATTTGTATATTGTATGTATATATGTATGTATATGTATAGTTATTTAATTTTGATCAGCACTACCTACTTCACTTTCTGATTTGCCCTAAGGTTGGCTGGTAGAGAATGCCATGAGGCATTAAGTCCGCCTTTTGTACAATATTTTGTGTAGTACAATAAAGATTAAATAAATAAATAAGAAGCAACTAAGGGGCAACAATCAAACAAACTCTTCAAAGTGTCAACATCCCTACAGGGTTCAAATTACGTATAGGGTCGTTTCAGCCAGGCAATTGATCACTTGCTTTGACACCAGGCCTGTTATTACGGTACCGTGACATTGCTTAATCCGTCTTCGCTTTTTCAGCGAGGGACTTTTTGTTACCGATTGATATACATAGATAAATAACATAGGTACTATAGTTAATTCCATCTAAGATGATAAATGTGAAAGGTGTCCTTAGGCGAAATTAAACTTAATTACAACTTAATTTCAAGTTACACGAGCTGTTTCTATTATTTTCCGAAGGGTCTTATTACTTTACACTAATGTCGATTTTCCTTTGAAGGCAATCTGTCACCGGGAACACCTTAGCTGAAATGGACTATAGAGACGCATTGTCACATAATTTGCAATTTACTCGTTAAATGTTTTTTAACCATTTGCATCGGTCTGGACCCAGAGTAACTACTAAGTAAAAGCATTTACCTTTCTAAGTGAGTACAGACGACGGCATTTCAAACTATACATTATGGATTTTGTTTAATTTTTTGAATGCGCTTGTCTCAGGAACTACTGGTTCGAATTGAAAAAATATTTTTGTATTGATTAGTTCATTTGTCCAGTAAGGCTTACACTACATGCTACAGCTTAAAGGCTTCAGCTTTAATATATTAGTAAAGATAAAAAAACCTCGCCAACATAAGCACTCTAGTGGATAATACCACTATAATGGTTAGAGTAATCTAGTGACATTGCTTTAACCGTTTTCGTGTCACCGACAGCGTCCCTTTATGCTAAGTGGGCATCCCTTTAACGGAAATACGTCACAAAAACCTACTGAGAAACAACCCTTGTGTTATTAGAAAATACTCGAAGTGTTTGTTGGACAATGACAATGCAGAAGTTTATTCAGTAAATTGATTTACTTAATAAACGATTTTGTTTTAAAAAGGAGGGGGAGTTATGTGCCTAAATGTAATTAGTCACATAATTGCATCATACCTTTGCACACGGCACCATTTCCAAAACCAGGTCATAATCAATGCATCATACTATTCTTTATAATTGTTTGTAATAAGTTAACCAGTCTCGTCTCAACCTCTGTAACAGTTACTCATCTAATACACGACCAGTACGTATTGCTCGTTTCATTTACTACCTCAAGAAAACGCCTACAGACGTCAAAACGTCAATATCTTTATTCTCTGCTAGTTTTTGCCTGCGTTATCAACATAATCGGAATTAAAAGTATCCAACCACCTAAGTCGGCCCATACCCTGCATGTATACCAAATTTCATGAAAATCCGTTCAGTAGTTCTTTTTTTTTTTTTTTTTCATAGGCGGCAAACGAGCTAGCGGGTGCCTGATGGTAAGCAATCACCGCCGCCCATGGACATCCGCGACACCAGAGGTATCGTTGATGTGTTGCCGGCCTGAACCCCATTCCCTCCCCAACTGAGCTCTGGCGACCTTACTCACCAGCAGAAACATAGCACAACAGTTACGAAGTGCTACTTCACTGCGGTCTTCTGTAAGGTGGAGGTACTTCCCCAGACGAGCGGCTCATTCGAGTGGAATTTCCACAAAGCTCTACCTCTCTTAAAAGTTCTAGCGTGACTGACAGACAAACATCCAAATACATAAACTTTCACAGTGATAGTATTAGTATGATACCAGGCCGGCTTCAACGTGTACATTTAACAATATTCAAATAAATAAAGTTTATTGGACATGTAAACAAAAAGGTCGAATTTGAAACAAAAGTTTAAGCCTAGACGGTAAAACAGATATAAGATTTTAGACTTTCGCGTTGCATTACTAGGTATACGAGTCCGCTTTCGACCACGGTTTTTGTAACGCAACCGCAATTTTGATTTTACAAATTGTTAGAGAACTTTAAATAAATGGTGAATACATTTTTATTAATTTTAAGAGGGTGCTCACCCATTGCACACGCACATGTACTTTAATCAAATGTCGCATTTAGTCCCTTTAACTAATATCATTATGGTAAAACAGAAGTTATCAAATGTTGACACATCGAATAAACTATCCCCGTTTTCGGATGTTTATTTTTTGTGAAACAAACGCACAGATTATCACAAATTTTCACTTCACTCCTTCCTTCTACTCCGCTTATCTGGCTCAAACAACGTCCCATTCATCTCACCGTGAGGACAAAGTGATATGCGGGTCTGTGTGACTCTCAAATAAAGTTAAAGTCACTTCAGGACGTTTTGGTGTTAGTTTTGGAGTTAGTCATCTCGGTGAAAATATTTTTAGTTTCTGTTGACTCAAACTTTTTGATGGTTCCAATATTTTTTGGAAGCCATCATTATTATCATAGCCCATTCTCAACCATGTAGGTTTGGAATCCTTCTAAATTCTTTTTTGAGTTATTTGAGTTACTTATACGTTTGATTAACGAGCCTTTCGCCTGCGGTTTCACCCTTTGTTCGCCGGGGATAGTGTAGCTAGCCACCAGTGAAATAAATTATTCTAATCCGTCTAGAAGTTTTTGAGTTTATTCGTTACATACAAAAATACAAATCTTTTCTATAATATTATAGTGTAGATGTAGATGTAGATAGTGTAGATTAGTACTAAAACTAGTATTTAAGGAGCTCGATGGCGCAGTGGTTAGCGAGCTCGGCTCGGCTCACCATTCTCTTAGCCATTACTTTTCACTTAGGTATCACTCATGCTAGCGATACGGGTCGCGGGAAACAGTCAATTTATCACGCGGCTCACAATAGGCCGAGCGGAGAACGGGTTAAATCGGTTTAATTTTTTTTAAGGCGTTATCTTTGAGCATTATGTATTCTAAGCACCTACATACATATAGCGATGTGTTTACGAGTAGCTGCTACCATTTCCATAGCCAACACCATTGCTTTTCACTTAGGTATCACTCATTTTTGGGATGAGAGCGGCAGGGGCAAAGTCAATTTATCACGCGGCTCACAATAGACAGGGCTGTGAAAGGGTTAAATCTGTTAAAATTAATTTAAAGGCGTTATGTTTCTCAAGTATACATACATATAGCGCTGTGTTTAGGTGGGGCTGCTACCATTTTCCCAGGCAACACCATTACTTTTCACTTAGGTATCAGTCAATATCGGGATGGAAACGAGAAGCAGTCAATTTATCACGCAGCTCACAATAGGCAGGGCCGAGAAAGGGTTAAATCTGTTAAAAGTGTTTTAAAGGCGTTTTCATTGTAACGATGTTGTTATTGTTAAGATTAGGAGTTTCTTTTTAATATTGTGATGGAGTTAATCAGTAGGTAATATAACTACTTAGTACTTTTGAATTTATGGCATATTCTATTTTTTATTATGGTTTATAGGGTATGGTTTTTATTATTTGGTTTCGTTAACAGTTAAAGAAGATAAAAAATAGGATTTTAAACATCCCAGAAAAATATTTGTTAAAATTCATCAAAGGTTCTGATTGATAGAACCTAAGGGTTACAATTTGATACCATCTGCCCTTATTATTTTTTAAATACAAATCAAATTTTTACCACATATTTCAGTCAATCACAAATAATACAGCTACATTTAGTGATCAGGTGGTAGCAACTAATACACACATATCTACAACTAGTAATGTGGTAATATCAGCTGAGGATAGCTTTCTGATAATTTTACGCAAAAAATAATAATAGATCTAGGCCGAGATACAAACCAGTGACCTCTCGTCAAAGGTCCATCCGCTAAATCTCTGCAGACCCATTCTATATAATTGCCCCGATGATTTCACGGAGATAAAAACTTTATTACCCAATACAAAGTTGGCGGGTCGTTACTCGAGATTTTTATCATCGAAATATTGGCTTTTAGTCCATTCATGGAATGACCGGCAATTTATCAGGCCACTTAATATATGGACGAAAGGGATAAATAAAAGGTGTTTAAAACAAACCCGTTGATTTCGCGGTTTCGTTTGAGTCATTAGTTATAATGGAAGATGTTTTTTAATTTTATTTTGGGGCGTACTTAATTGTGGAGTGGTGTGAAAACTTTTTTTGTTTGTTTATAATTATGCGGCTTGGATTTAAATAGCCGCCGCCCGCGTGTTCCTCCTCGTGGATTTCGGTTTGCGCGCACAACATACGCAATATTATAGCTTAAAACCTTCCTCGACAAATGATCTATTCAACGCTTTTTCAATTTGAACCTGTAGTTAAATATTACACATCATACATTGATCTGACTATGTGTTAAGTAGCTTAAGCACTTGTGTTACAGTTAGCAGAATCAACAGTAGGTTTACAAATAAACGTATATAGATACATATGACACCCAGACCAGGACAAACAGACATGTTTATGCACACAAATGTTTGTCCTTTGCGGGAAACGAACCCGCGACCTCTTCGTCTTTCTTGACCACTACACCAAGCGGGTCGTAAAATGATATAACAATCTAACCATCGCCCATCGTTCCAGAAGCTGGTGGTGGGCGCCACCAACCAGAGGAACTGGCGGGGGATCCTCATCGCGCTGCTGGTGATCGTGGCGGTGCTGGCGCTGATCGTGACCTCGGTGGTGCTGCTCACGCCGCCCGACGAGGGGCCCAGGGTCAAGGGCCGCCGGCTGCGGATACAGGACCTGCTCACCGACGACCTGCAGCCGGTCCGGTGGAACGGGACGTGGATCTCTGGTGAGTGTTAGCTGTTTACTTTGAATCTGAACCAAGTTCCATGCGATTTTCTGGAGCCTTTAAACGTCCCTAGTGCTTAGGAAAAGGCCATCCCTATGAATGGAAAGAAATAAGCCTAAAACAACCACGCACGTCCAGTTGGTAGTTATCAACGACTGCTAATGCACTCGATTCTAACGTCTTTACGTGCCTTCCGAAGCATGCTATGGCTTTAGATGAACATTTTTGGTCACCCATCCGATTGCCGGTCATGCGAAAGTTGCTTAACTTCAGCAATCGCAGACCGAGCGCGTTAGCCTCTGCGCCATCGAGCTTCTCACATTACACGGCGAAAAGTAAGTACCCATCAATCAGAGGAACTGGCGGGGGATCCTCATCGCGCTGCTGGTGATCGTGGCGGTGCTGGCGCTGATCGTGACCTCGGTGGTGCTGCTCACGCCGCCCGACGAGGGGCCCAGGGTCAAGGGCCGCCGGCTGCGGATACAGGACCTGCTCACCGACGACCTGCAGCCGGTCCGGTGGAATGGAACTTGGATTTCTGGTGAGTTGTAGCTCTTTACTTTGAAACTGAACCAAGTTCTGCTTGGTTATCTAGAGCCTTTAAACGTCTCTAGTGCTTGGTCATGGGCCATCCCTATAAATGGAAAGGAAGATGCCTCAAACAACCACTCAGGTCCAGTTGGTAGGTATCAACGACTGCTAATGAACTAGATTCCAATGTTTATCAACGTCTTTTCAACTTCGTCTTTTTCAATTTCAACGTAATCTGGTGGAGTTCAATGCTAAGAAGACACAGGTGTGTGCGTTCACAGCCAAAAAGTCGCCATTCCTTCCCCTTCCCTCTCTTCAGGGCACATCTCTAGGCCTAAAGAGCAGTATTAGCATGCTCGGTATGGATATTCGCTGCGATCTGAACCAAAAGGACTACATCGAAAATGTGATTAAAAATGCCTCACGTAAACTCGGTGTCCTGAACAGGGTGCGGCGATTCTTCACGCCTGACCAATTGTGTCTATTGTATAAGACACAGGTGCGGTCATGCGTGGAGTATTGCTCTCACCTCTGGGACGGCTCCGCAAAGTACCTTCTCGATGCCTTGGACAGATTGCAGCGCCGCGCTGTGCGTATTATCGGCAATACAGAGGCCACTAACAATCTCGAGCCTTTGCAATTGCGTAGAGATATTGCGTCACTAAGCGTCTTTTATCGGCTATATCATGGCGAATGCTCTGAAGAGCTCTTTGACCTCATCCCTCCTTCTCCCTTCCTCCACAGGAGTACGCGCGCTGCTGTCCGGAGTCACCAATTTCGAGTTTCCGATATTCCATCGCGCACAAAGAAATTCGGTGACTCGTTTCTTTGTCGCACCTCCAAAAAATGGAATAATCTCCCTGCGCACGTGTTCCCTCCTTCCTATGACATAGGGTCCTTCAAACGAGGCGTGAAGAGGCACTTTGTGGGCCGGCAGAGTGAGGGTGACTGATGCTGTTGCACCAGTTGCCCTCGCGTCTGGACTTCTCGCCACTTAACATCAGGTGGAGAGGGGTCATTTGTCGGGCTAATTATAAAAAAAAAAAAAACGTCGGCAAGTAAAGTCTTGCCTTCAGAAGCACAGAGGAGCACGGGTTGAAAATTTTCGGTCACCCATCCTATGGCCGGTCAAGCGAAAGTTTCTTAACCTCAGCAATCGCACAACTAAGATTTCTTCAGCTTTATAGTTATGTATTTATGTAAGCAAGTGTAAACTTATTTTCGTCCCACGGCTTATTAAGGGACATTTAAAATCATTTGGATGCGTTTTAGATTAATCACCACGCTTGCCAAGTGAAGATTGATCATAAAGTCGTGTTTTGGTCGGGAATCGAACTTACCTCGATGGTCTAGTGGTTAAGTTCCGGATACACACACATGAGGGCTTCTTATAAAAAAATTGAAACCATTAAATTACTCGTTGTAATATCCAATTAAATGATAAAATTAAAATAAAATATAATGAAATTAATCAAAATTACTCAGTCCCGACATTTGTAATTGAAAACCCGGAAATTAAATTTAAAAACATTGAAGCAACATTATTAAAATCAGTCAACGGTATTTGTTTGCGTTAATTAATTCTCGTGGAATAATATTTAACAATAATTGTAACCTAATTTACATAGAACATGACAAAATTAAATGAAGCAAGCAGGTACACAACTAACATTCAGCTGCAATGCAGTTAATTGGGGCTCAATGTTTGTGTATATTTACACACTTGACTAAACGCAATAATAACGTTATATTTGTTTATTAGTTTTTATATTTTGTTGCTTATTTTATCAAATGCTAGCGGCTCAAGGGACGAGCATTTCGCATGGGCACTAAACATAACATTTACACACATTTTTTTTTAAAACTTATTATAGCCTTTTTTACTCGGGGCTAATGCGCAGCTTTCGAATGGTGAAAGAATTTTTAAAACAGGTTCAGAAGGTTTTGAGGCTATTTTTGAGGATTTGAGGCTTTAAGATACCGAATTCTACGCGAACGGAGTCGCGGTCGGCTGCTGTCATTGTATAGTCCATTAGTCGTGGAAGGCTTTAAGCTATAGAATAACACTAAGCGGACCCTGGACTCCGAGGCAATAGCCGAGGATGCGACCGGGACAAACGCTAGGATGATGATGATGAATAACACTATCATCATCATCATCCTAGCGTTTGTCCCGGTCGCATCCTCGGCCGTTGCCTCGGAGTCCAGGGTCCGCTTTCCTGCTGCACCTACTCCACTTCGCACGGTCTTGGGCATCCAGGGTGGAAAGACCATTGGCACGCATGTCATCTTCAACGACGCCAAGCCAGCACTTCTTGGGCCTGCCCCTTCTTCCGGGACCCGGCGGTGGTGGCATGGTGAGACATTTGTTACCCACGTAGCTGGCCGGTTTCCGTAAAACATGGCCGTACCAACGTAGGCGACACTCCTGCAGTTTATCTGCAATATCACGGACATGAAGGCTACCCCGAATGCGTGAGTTCTTAATGCGGTCTTTCCGCGTCACTCCACACATCCAGCGCAGCATCTTCATCTCCGTGACACGCAGCATCTGCTTGTGTCGCTCAAGTACAGGCCACGTTTCACTGCCGTACAAAAGGACCGGCCTAATGATGGTCTTATAGACCTGTCCCTTCAACTTAACCGGCATTTTGGGGTCACAAATGACACCAGTCACCTCACGCCACTTGGCCCAGGCTGCTGAAATGCGGGCTTTGACGTCGCAATCGATGTCGCTAGACGCATGAAGTACAGATCCCAGGTATTTAAACTGGTCCGTACGCTCGACTAAGTCACCGTCTATGCGTACGGGTGGGGGATCTGTGTTGCAGGCCATGTATTCAGTCTTCGCCACGTTTAGTTTTAGACCGCCGATGAATAACACTATATGTGCGGAAATTGAAATTCCGCGCGGGTGGCCGTAGCTTTTTGTAAATACCAGAATATTGTAGGTACAAAAAAAAACCAATTCAAACTTTAGACGGTGTTTACAGCCGGGTGCAGGCTGTACCCTCGGTCAGCTGTTCCCGGCTGAATAACTTATAGCGCGGGACAGAAACGCCATTTATGTCTAGTGCTCCTAGAAAAGCCTAGTTTTGCGTACCTGAAGTAGTGATGGGAAAATGTTACCGGTAAAAAAATGTGAAGTGTCGGTTATGCGATTATGCGGGAATTAAAGTAATAATAAATCTTGCCAACACATTTCGAAAATTCAACGTATTCAATGAATACGCTATAAACTCAACTTATTGCTCCGAGAAGTAAAAGAGAATTGTTATAATGTTTTCTTCGAATTAATTTTCTTTTGGCAATGGCTAAGTGGTTACAAAGCCGCCTAATTACATATTTCATTGTAGTTCAAGGCGCCAAGGTAAAAGAAAATTTATTTTCATTTAAGTTCAAATCATAAATTGACTTTTATATTCTTGGAATAAATACTAATAATTTGGCATATTTGTAAATAGCTTTCTTTGAACCAAATATTTATAATTTAAGGTCTTGAGGCCCAAACACACCCAAAAAAATTTTTGCCAAGCAATTTTTTTGTACTTGTAGTGAACATTGATTTATTCGTGATTTTTTAATGTTGCTTGCACCCGTTGTGAGTATTATTTTATTGCATAAAGTATTTCAATGTTTTTATTTTCATTCGTCGTGATTAGTCGAGGAATTAAAAAAAGGTATTTCATAAATATAAATACTACTCCTTTTTTTTGGTTTTTGGTGTGACGATTGTTTGGTGAAATTACGTTCACCAGAACCGGTAGAATTTTTTTATATAAAAAAACCGGTTCGTTGCACTACGCACATCACTAGCCAGACACGGTGTTTCAAAGTAGACTGCAGTAGGTGTATGCATCAATGCAACTAACTGAGTATTTTAGTTCACGGAGTAGAACTAAGCCTGTTTGTGCACCTTGCATCGTGTACCGTTAGTCCGATTTATAATTTGCAGTGGGGTTTTTCGTCAGGCCAATTTTCCGGTTGGAATTCAGACTAGGTTTTCTTCTTCATTTGATTTTTTTGAGTGTCGTGCTTAAAATGAAGTTTTTTTTTGTTTGTAGTAAACTTAATCCAATTTATTATTATTATTAATAGCCTATACTGTCCCACTGCAGGGCAAAGGCCTCCCTACTCTCCTTCCACTTCTTTCGGTCTTGTGCCAAAGTGCTCCAGTCCTTCATGTAGACGTCTAATTCGTCCCTCCAGCGTTTTCTTGGTCTGCCACGCGGACGCTTCCCATCCGCGGGCAGCCATTCCGTGGTAAGGCGTGCCCAGAGTTCTTTTGGCATACGACACACATGACCAGCCCAATCCCATTTGAGTTCTGCAGCTTTCCTAGACACGTCTCGTATTTGAGTTTTGGAGCGCAGGATGGTGTTGCGGATACGGTCAGTGACATACTCAACCTCTACCCCGCTCACACATATTTTCTGCTTCACACTGTTAGACATGACTTTGGTCTTCTGCATGTTCATTTTAAGACCTATGGCGAGACTCTCCTTATTCAGTTCTTGGAGCCAATCCAATTTAAATTGTTTTATTAATGGTAATAAGTGGTAAATGTATCCTGTAAACATTTTGAACTAATATATTTTTTAATTTCGCAAGCTGACACATACAGTTCACATAATAGCGTTTTCAAAGATTTATTGGGTCGTTTTTTCCAAGAATCTTTAATGGGTATAAAAATATGTTTTTTTTTGTGAATGGAGATCACAAAACAAAACATATCTAAGTACGTATTAATATATAAGTTTAAATATAAGTAAAGTAAGGATTCATTCACATCTCAAAAAAATTTCTCTCAAACAAACATATCAATATTTGAGGATACGCAGTTGGTTGTGATTTCCCTCCCAAGCCGCGAACCCAATAATTTCGATTTATGACTATCGTGCCGGCGAAATATTCATGTGCCCTCACAAATACCGGCCCTCCATTTTAACAAGATTTGAACCTAGTACTTTGGGATGCTTTGAATAACAAATAGTCTATGGATTTGTTCGATATTCAAATGTAACTGCGGGAAATAAATATTTTGGCATAGAAGTCCATATAACACTTTTCTATATGCCTAGAAAATGAATATACTCGTATAACTGATTTAAACATACTCTAACCATACTCTTACCTAGTCTGGTATTAAAATACACTAGCGGCTGCCCGCGAATTCGTTTCCGTGGTTTTCGGTTTCCGCACAAATAGTGTTTTATTACAGCTTGAAGTTTTCCTCGACAAATGGACTATTCAACTCAAACATAATTTTTCAATGTGAACCATTCGTTTCTGAAAAGAGCGAGTTTGTTTGTTTGACAAATAAATAAAACATCTCTTTAGCTTTATTACATTAGTAAAGATTTAATTCATGCGTAATCGAACCCGCAACATTTTGGTGTAACAGCCTTTCCAACCATTTTTATTCCGATTTTTATAGGTCGCTTTTTTAAATCAGCATCATTATTATGTACACTCATGCACAGAGTTTTCATGTCAAACATGTCGGCATGGCCATTTACATCCATCGCCCAAATTGAATTCAGATTCGGTCAGTAAATACCTATAATCCGGACAATTTCGTCCATCACATGTTTTGTTTGTCGCCAATTGATGGAGCAAATGAAAATTATACATAATACGGGTATGACATGGTTTTTTGTACATTTGATTGGATTTGGTGAATGGTTGATTGGGAAACGTAAAACTTTGCTTTGACGATCGGTTTGGTGTAATTTTTAAGACGTTTAAGAGGTAGTGCTTAGCGGGACTTCCACTCGAATGAGCCTCCACCTTACAGAAGACCACAGTGAAGTAGCACTTCGTAACTGTTGTGCTATGTTTCTGCTTGTTAGTATGGTCGCCAGAGCTCAGTTAGGGACGGTATGGGGTCTTAAATGCAGGCAACACTTCTGAGACCCTTGTACGGTTTTTAATGTCTATGGGCAGCGGTGATCACTTACCATCTGGTGACCCTGTTGTTTGTTTTCCTCCATATAAAACATTAAAAACGTAAATTTTTTTTGTTTGCATGAGATTTATAAATGAGTATGTCTGTTTATATGTACTATTTACATACTATTCTGACATTTTATTTTCTGTTATTATGACATCACTATTCGTCCTGTTATACATAGCACAAAATGCTAAAATATAATCATGATTCGGATATTTTATACCCCGTGGAAACTCCAATTTCTGCCCATTAGCGAACGCTATTGAATTACCAGCGATACATACTGTTTAAAAATAAACATATAATGCTAAATACTTACCTTAAAAACATCGCAATTAGTTGAATAAAAGAATCTATGTACATCTGCACTAATATCATAAAGAGGATTTTTTAGATATTATTAGAAAGATACATTCACCTTGAGTAACATAGGCTATATTTTATCCTGGTACGGGAAGTAGTTCCGTCGGGACGCGGGTGAACCCGTGTGCACCCATGCGAAGCTTTGGCGGGCTGATAAATTTTTCATCATATTGCAAATATGTAAAATGAATATCAATCAACATTTGATTGAAACCGGACGGACAAACGAACAGTAGTCCCGACACTTACATTATTAAACAAGGCGGCACGTGGCCGATCGCACCGCAATTTCAATTCGGCATTCGGCATTAATTCCACAATACCCGGCGTACCGGTTGTTTGCAAAGGTAGCTAGTGATGGGACGAAGGACGGAAGTCGAAAGTTTGGGTCGATGAGTTTTATATATTTGTCAAAAATGGAGCCCGCTTGTTTGCAAAGACAGAGCTAGGAGAAATCACATTGCAAAGGCTATTTTTTGTAGAAACTCTATTGGTAAAAATACTCTTAAACAATTAATTAAGTTTCTTATAAGATGGAAGGCATTTTTGAGGTCTTGGAAATCCTTATAATTTTTGATTATCCCATTCATTTCGGACACTGATTTTCATTTATTGATCATCATTTGGAGCCGCTCGTCTGGGGAAGTATCTCACAGAGGACCACTGTGAAGTAGCATTTCGTCAAGGTTTTGCTATGTTTCTGCTGGTGAATAAGGTTTCCAGTGCTTCGGGATGGGTATGGTTTGCTAATGTGGCTCCTGCTTACATAAAAAAAGAAAAAAAATACTCTTGTACATAATTTATTTTGGAAGTAAAAATGTACCTTTGCCGGTTTGTTCAAAATCATACGCAAAATTGGTTTATTGACGTTTGATCCAGAAACCACGGTAATGTTTAGCATATAAAAATACATAGAACGGCTGGAACTTCTCTTTGAGGCCGTAATTATTCGTCTCTCAGGCCGAAACTACTACAATCGTCACGTCTGCTGCAATCTGTGACTGCGGATTAGTTATTGGTAAACTTACCCTGTACTTGTAACGAGATTTGTGTCAATACAATGTATTAATATTTACCTTACTGACTGCCTCTGTGGTGTAGTGGTTAGAGCGCTGTGCTGGGCGCTTAAATCCTCGGAAGGCGTGGGAACACTTTCTCATTGTGGTGGTTTTCCCAGTTTGGTTATTACATTGCTGAATTGAATCACCTGATTGTCCGATAAAAATGTTGATTCAATGTTGGATCAGGTATGATGATAGTCCGGGCAAGGGGAGGGCGGGCCGGACGCGGTAACACGCGATCAGCCCGCTCTCCCCGTGGAGGTAGTCTGCCGGCTACAGGGGCGGGGGTCCCTACGCCGGCATCGACCACGGCTCCTTCACAGCCTGTTGGGGACGGCTCGACTCGCTCGGCTGTCCCCAGCCCCCCTCCTCCTCATCTGAGGAGGGGCGTGGCCGCACTGTCCCCGTAAAGGGGCTCGTGTAGGATAGAGCTGCGGCGGAAAACCTCCGGGCTCCCGCAGCTCTGTCCGTCATCCAACACGAGTGGGCGAGTCGCTGGTGTTTTAGTGGGTATGTCCCGAGGGAAGAGCCCCACACTACCTGAGTGCCCAGGGCAGGGCCAACCGACCCCCGTCGGTCAGGTGTGCATAAGGGGGTCTCAACAACATCGAGACCCACGTCCTCCCGGCAGCCCCTAGGCTGGGAGGGCGGCATTTCACCAGCGTGAAAAAAAAAAAAAAAAAAAAGGTATGATGATAGTAGTCCGGATTATAGTCGTAGCATACCCTGGGCTCCGAGGCAATGGCAAAGGATGCAACCGGGAGAGGCTCCTAGAAAGATTATGACAATGTAAATATACAGACCGACTAATTGACAAAGTGAAGCACAAACTACATAATAATATGTACTCGTGAAAGTTTGGAAAAAATGTATAACCGATTTTTTATGCTCTTAGTTTTTACCTTTAAAAATAAGGCAATGGGGTGTAATAAGAAAGCCAACTTTCGGACTCCAGACTGTGCCGAAGTTATACGAATTGAAAAACTCAAACCTAAACTTTTGGTCCAAACTGGAATGAGCTCAGAACTTGCCGCTTTTTAAAGTGTGACCAGCTTGCCACTGCTTCACTAAGCTAAGTCAAAAGAAAGTGTCTAGCTTGGTAAGTTTATGGTTATAGTACATTAGCGATCACCCGCAATTTTAACACTTTTTGTGATTTCGGTTTCCGCATATAGGTACAAATTGTTATTATAGCTTGAAGCCTCGCTCAACGAATGGACTACACAACACAAAAACAATTTTTCAATTCTAATTAGTACTTCTTGAGATTAGCGCGCACAAACAAACACATAAACGAAGAAACAATTCAGCTTTATATTAGTTATATATATATATATATATATATATATATATATATATATATATAATACTAGTACATATATCTTAGCTTATATTATATTAGTATATACAAGTATATTTAGCTAAGTAAGCATGTTTATCGTTATCCTTATCACTGAATTGTTCCCCTCATAAAAAAAAAATAATTTAGCAAAGTATACCTACGCCTAAATTTCAGCTAACTCTAAGATGTCCATTAGTGTTATTAAAATACAAGCAACAGACCGCTCTAATGTGACCATGGCAGAGACAGCAAAAGAAATTAAATTATTAAAAGATAATCCAATTTGTCATTCGTCTGCGTCGCAATAATTCTAGGTTTTAGACGTTAAAATAAATAAAATTAACAGATGGACTAGATATCTTTTTGGTTAAAAATGATTAAAATTGAGAATCTGCGAAATCTTATCAGATCTTATCAGAGGGCAGTGTATTACTTAGTAAAAAGTCAATAAATTACTTCTTGAACCATTGGGATTTTAGATAATATTGAAAATATGTATAATGTTTAGTTATGTTTTGTAATATCTGTGGCTTGTTTTATTCGTGGTGTTTCAAGTGTTCATAGACTATTTTTCAACAAGCGAACTTAAGTTGTCTATTTCAACCAACAAATTATTTCTTTTGATGTAGAAAAAAAATAGTAAATGGTTTGATAGTAAGTACATATATTGATATTCTTGCAATTTTGCAAGCAATGCACGCCAGCTGGAGCACAGAAAATGCATATTCCACCCCAATCTACACTGCCTAATGCTTAAAAATCTCAGCTTTAACTACACCAGCCACACAAGTTACTCGTTACCCTAAATAGCGTTTAAACGAAGAATTCATGAATATTTGCACTATTTCTTTCCCAGCCGTCGCCTCTAAAAGAAAAATGTCTCCACGGACTCGAAATTAGCAGTCCTCACTGACAGGGACCGTCGTATTTATTAAAATTCTTCGCTTGAGTTGCCCAAGTTAATATCCGTGATCGTACCTGGGCTTTTGATTAACGGACCTTGTTGTTTGTGTGTTAGGATAAAAGGTATTGTTAATTATGGTTGTAGGTTGAGTTGCTATAGGGAAATTCATTTTGCGCGAAAACCTTTTGTTGCTTTCGCGGTTTTTCCGCCGAGTGTGTTTTATATACTAACTCCCAAACTCTGGAGGGCCCACGTCTAGCAGTATACTGAAACATGCTGATGATTAACGATGCTATAAAATCGTTTAAAAAAGGGCTAATCGAATGTAGGCCACATTCAGCAGTGGACCGAACTATGTATTTATTTTAATACGTGTTAAAATTAAGAGCGCAAAATATTCAACCATATTAAAAGTAACGTTAACTCCAAAATGGCAGTCGTGAGAAATCACAGCGCTTCGCACTGCGAGCTCGCACTTTACGTAATTAACGAACATTAACCCCTGCGAGACTGCGTATTCGCCGCTGCGGGGTGCGGGCTGCGTTTTTTATTCCGCGAGAGCGTCGGTGAAGCGTGTTTTTTATTTCGCACATGGTTGCCAATAGGGGATTATACATATTTTTGTGGATCGGTGCCCATGTTTCTATTGATTGAACTACAGTCAATTGTTTCTCTTGCCATTCGGACTACCTGCCATAAGATATTTGTTTGTTATTTTCATTCTACCTTTTTATTTAATAACGTTAATATTTTAAAGAGGCAATTATTTCAGTAAGAAGGTATGTACAATTGTACATATTATGTTCTCTGTAAATTAAAAAACTAATTGCAATCACAGGTTTTGAGTGCGTTTCACAAACTATCGTGACATATCTGAATCACATTTTTTGTTGACAAGTACGGAATTCCGAAACATAGTTTGATTTCCTTAAACTCCCTATTCGTAGTGAACATCTCACACAATATTTTAACGCTTTTAGTTCTGAAAACCCTATTACATGCGAGGTTGAGATTTAGAACTATCTTTTATTTATTTTTATTCGTCGCGTCCGTCCATCCAGGATTTTAAGCCTTTAACAAAACATAAATGGTAGTTTTTAAACTACGTGTGCCGCGCGGTAAAGTTATTTAAAAGCGATCCGTTTACATCTCTGTGCTACATCTATATCTATCTATATCTATACTTATAATAAATCTGTAGAGAGGTCAATTCTGTACATAATATATTTTTCCAAAATAACTATCAGGGGGTGTTTAGTGATCGATACTGATACCAAAAATGCAATCAGTAAAATTTTTGTCTGTCTGTCTGTCTGTCTGTCTGTCTGTCTGTCTGTCTGTCTGTCTGTATGTTCCTTATAGAAACAAAAACTACTGGACGGATTTTGACGAAACTTGGTACCATTATTCTTCATACTCCTGGGCATATTATAGGATACTTTTCATCACGCTACAATCAACAGGAGTAGCGTAGTGAAGGGATATGTGAGGAAAACGGGAGAATTTACTCCATTTCTTAAGCTTTAGTCGCGTGTGCAGCCTTAATGGTTAAAGTCACATAGAAATCATGTATGACGGAAATATTCTTCATAAAATTGCCTAAAAATATCTCCCAACAACATATGTCTATCTTTTATGGTTGACTCACAATAACACGTGCAACTCAAGATCCAAATTAGTTTGAACGCGCTAAGCTCAGGAACTACTGGTTCGAATTGACAAAACTTTTTGTGTTGGATAGTCCACTTACCACTTACCATTTGTCGAGGTAGGCTTTAAGCTATTGTATATTCCTTTATTTTATCATTGTAAATTGTGCTAGCGAACTATTTAGTTCTAAAATGTGCCGATAGATGGCGCACCTCGCTAGAGGCGCGGCCGCGGATCTCAATCGCGGTGAACAGATGATTTCTCAAATGTATAAAGTCTCCAGATTATTAATTAGTTAAATTAAATAGTTAATAATGATAAACGTTTTCCGTCACTTAATTTGACTATTAATCCTATCTTGAGTAAATAGTCCCAGAAAAGTGTGCAAGTTGACTGCATGCATATAGACCGTTGTTATATTCAGCTGTTTATAGTAAGACTGTGTGCGGAAATCGTAACCCACGCGGACGGAGTCGCTGGCGGCCGCTAGTATGTACATATTTTACTGGTACAAACATTTTTATTATTATGCTGGTGGATTTCGGTTTCCGCCCAAATATTTAGTGTGTGAAGAGGTCGCGGGGTCGATCCCCGCACAGACACATTTGTGTGCATGAATACGTCTGTTTACCCTTGTCATGGCGGTATGTACAGGTACATACTGTCTTTTAATAAGCCGCTCGCTTTCGGCTGTAAATCCAAGAGCCCATTACGCTTTACACCGAGACTTTACAGCATCGGCAATTAAGCAATAAGCAATTTTTTGACAACTATCTTATGTACCACCATAAGATAGTTGTCAAAAAATTGCTTATTTAACTGTCACACAATTAAGTCAATGCCATTATAATCTACAATAAGCACACTTACGAGTAACTAATAAACGGTATCGTAACACAATATAAAATGTATTTCAATTAGCCGCTCGCTTCCCTGAGGCTGTAAATCGCAGCGACCGCCTCCGAGAGCCCATTACGCTTTACACCGAGACTTTACAGCATCGGCCATCGCGGGGGGGTTGCGAGCCATTGCCGGCCATTTGTTAATTGACTTGATCTTTCCGCTTGGAATGTTTTTACTGCGTTTATTTAGCGGTTGATGACCAAGAAAAAAGCATATGGTCACGTTAACCAGATGGGATTTGTACCTATACCATTCGAACTAATTCCTGCCCCTAAAATAACTATCCATCATTTTAATTTTTTGATCGCAAACCCTAGCTATGTCCGGATAAACCGACACAGAGCCCGAATCGAAAATCGAACCCTGAGCCTCGAGATTGCAAGGTGTTACATAAGATAGATGTCAAACAAATTGCGAGAAGAACGCCTCCAAGTTCCCATTAAGTTTTACACCGAGACTTTACAACATCGGCCATCGCGGGATTGCGATCCATTGCCGGCCATTTGTTAATTGACTTGATCTTTCCGCTTGGAATGTTTTTACTGCTTTTTATTTATGTAAGTTGGAAAACAAGAAAAAAGTGTCTTGTCTAAAAGGTGGGAATTCTAAGAAAAGAATACGTACTTTTTTTATTATTTAAGAGAGGGCTAGTGGAATTAGACTCGAATGAGCCGTTCGTCTGGTGAAGTACCTCCACGTTTCAGAAAACCACAGTAAGGTAGCTCTACGCAACTGTTGTGCTATGTTTCTGCTGGTAAGTAAAGTCGCCAGAGCTCTGATCGAGAAGGTTGGGGAGGGTATGGGGTCTTAAGGGCAGGCAACGCATTTGCGACCTTTTATGGTTGATGATGTCCATGGGCGCTGGTGATCACTTACAATAGCAAGGTATATCAACAAGGTTAGGTTACCCTTTTGTTCGTTTGCCACCCTTAACATCTTTTACGAGTAATTTTATTTGGTTCAAGCGTTTACATACTTATAATTTTATTTCTAATTATTGTATTTCTACTAAATGCCAAACAACGTTCAAGGTTCCTATTCTCGAGTTGAGAGATAATATGTCAATCACTATTAAATAAACTGTTATTTCACAAGTACAATCAGCTTACCCAACAATATACGACATTACTTAAAGGGAATACATTGGCATATATCTTAGAAGCTGAGTATTACTCGTATATGATCCATTTAGTTAAAGCGTGTTCGTCTGGCGCTAGTGAGACGATAAATTAATTAAATCTAGCGTTAATTAAACACCTGGTAATACCTACTCGGTGATTAGAGCTTCGCGTTCCTCAAGTATATAGAACTATGTACTATGTTGATGTGTATTTCTTAATGAATTTACATGAGACAGTCAGGAAGTTGAATGATAGTATTTTTCTAAGCAGAGTTTACATGTTGTCGTTATAAAAGTGCTTACAGTAGCACTACTCATTTTTATTTTGACATGTATTTCGAAATAATAATAAATCTTTTTTTTGTAAATTTCAGAACTACACTTATGAATAAATCAATCATCGATATTCTAGATTGAATGAATTCAACTAATAAATCAGGGATGGACATAAACTGGCCAGACACTCGATAATAAATAATTGTTTTACGGTATTGACTTATTATTCAAAATCACTTATTCATGTAGGCCTCTGCCATGCACTTATCATCTACCGAGAAGAAGCAGCAGGAAATTCGATAATTTCTCTTTAAAAAAATAAAGCAACTTGTTCATGATGAATAACCGTCATTATAAGTAGCATCAACCCGCCTTCACCATTAAAAGCAAACATCAACTATTCACCAAGTTCTTTTCATACCTCCGCAGGAAAAGTTAAACACGCCAAGTTATAAAAGTCGCCCCCATTTACATCTTTTCTCAGCGTAAGCGTAAAGGCACCACATTTAAATACTAAAGCCGGCTTTTGTGGTTCCTGTTGCACTCCTGAGCTTACCTTTCAAGCCATTTTCCACACTACACTGGCTCCGCAAACAAGGCTGCCTCAAAGCGGGAATAACAGGGTTTTATTCGAACGTGTTTCAAAAGATTTTTCACTTGGTTACTTTTTAATGGGTGGGGTAAAGCCGTCACTGCATGAATATAAAGTTGAGGTAATTATTTGAGAGTTACTTTCAGAGTAGAAACACACTGAGGGGAAAAAACGGAACCGAAGTTTGGCGACAATGCATTTTCTTCTATACAAAATTACGCGATTCAGCACAGTATGTCATCGTCCATTTGAAATCGTAATCCCGCCGAGCTTCGGTCGCGTTTTTTCGGCCTAGTGTATTCGTATACTTGGGATAACAACATAAAAGTAACAGCCCATTAATGCCACACTGCAGGGCAAAAGTATCGTCTTCTTAAATATATTTTTATTACAAAAATAGGTTTACAAAACATAAACTGCTTATCTAATAAATGCAAAGTTATCACAACCTTAGATATACCCTACTAACAGCAGGTAATAAGCTAATCAAAATATCAAAATAGTCTAACCATTTTTCTCGATCCTCGGTTTCTCGCATCCAGGCCTGTTCAGCCACCTTGTGCAGATCGTCACTCCACTTAGCCTGACGGCGTCCTATGACCTTACCTCAGAATACAGAATAAACCAGAAAGAGCTTTCAATCAAAGGTGATGTCCAAAAAATGACCCAGATTCGACAGGAATGAAATGTATAGCAGTGGATTGACATTGGAATGTAATATAATGTTACCAAGAGGGCAACCCTGAAATCGTTATAGTATAGGAGCTAGGGGCAAAATAAAATAAGGAAAAAAATCGTTCTAAACAAAGTTTACGTCATGTTGTGGCTTAATATGACGTTGTTTTTATGTTGTTTTACTTGTGATGATTATTAGCAACACATTTCACAAGCAACAGCAACATAATAACAACGATATTCTCACCCACAACATGGCTCTTTGCTCCTATACTATACTACTTACTGTGACTATACCAACTACATATTTTTATATTTGCAATCTTTAGCAACAGAATTAACAATAATACACACAGTGTTGTTACGATTGAAGTATCTATGGGCCAGAAGAAAAAAATATTCAAAAAGTGTTTGTTATAATGTGATTTAATATGATTTTGATATCAGGTTGCTGTTGCTTGTGAAAGATCATAATGATAATTATCACAAGTGACACAACATTAAAACAACGTCATATTAAGTCACAACATGACGTAAACTTATTTTATTATTGTTTTAAACGAATTTTTCCTTATTTTATTTTGCTTCTAGCTCCTATACTATAACGATTTCAGGGTTGCCCCCTTGGTAACATTACATTACATTTCAATGCCAATCCACTGGTATACATTTCATTCCTGTCGATTCTGGGTTTTTCATCCATACATTTATGGACATGTCCTTTCTATGGAGCGCGTTGTGTCCAAAACGTCTTTCCCCCCTTGCGTCACCCACCCGCGTAGTGATACCAGCGCTCGATGAAGTTACAGTTTTTAAGAAAAATGTTAAGTTCATGTACCTCGGTGCTGCTACAGTAATTTGAGAAAAACGTTTGAACAATAATGTTTTTTCAAACAATTATTTCAAAAGTAACTAGGGTTGACCATCCAGTTTGTATAAATGCATCTAATTATTAAATTTATTTTGAAACTTTGTTTGATTAACTACTGGACGGATTTTAATGAAATTGAAATTGTGAGCGGGTGGGGTATGGGGTGACTTGGGTGATAAGCTACTTTTTATCCCGATTAAAAATGCTCCCATAGGATAAACCAAAATCCACACGAATGAAGTAAAAGTATATTGGAAAAAAAATGAGAAAGTTTTTAAAGTATATTTCGTTTGAATATATTTAGCAACAATATAATATGATACGCCTACATATATAAAATATGCTATACATCAGTCGAAAGTGGATAAATAAAAAGCACATGTTCAGAATTATTTAAAAATAAAATGTGACAGAAAAACCAAATCTAAAACCTTTTTTTTTCACATATGATATTATGTTGTGACAACACTTACAAATGGTATGTGTTTTTTTAGGCAAATATACTTAAATTCAAGAAAATTTATTGAAATAAGTCCTGAAAAAATTTGGGTAATTTGTGGCAACACGCACAAAAGGTACACATAATTTTCATGACAGTTAAATTACGAAAAATAAAATTCAATATTTTAATAGAATGGACTGCAAATGTGATAATTACAGATGAACCGTAATCCCAACATTTTTCTTCGTAAACCCGGTAGCACTTTTGCAAGTGGGAACGACAGAGGACGGCATAATTATTAAAAAACTAACAGCTGCAATCAGATGTCAACAGTGCGGGCGTCGGCCATTGACTAACTGACAATTTAGTCGACCACACCTATTAGGTGTACTGCGAACATCTTCAGACATGAGCGCGTTGACGGTTTCTGGTTTATTCTGTACTAGCGGGCGCCCGCGACTTCGTCCGCGTGGATTACGGTTTCTTTATCACCTATTTTTCCCGTTAGGGGTGGATTTTTCAAATTATCTTTAAAAAGGGATGCCTACGTCATATTATCTTTATGAATGCAAAGTCTCAGTCCGATCGGTTAAAAAATGACAAAGTTTCATACTACCGTTCATCCCCTATTTTACCCCCTTGGGGGTTAGAATTTATCAATATGATTGCTTAGGCGATGCCTACATCATAGTAGCTTTATGTGTGCAAAATATCAGCCCGATAGGTTTAAAATTGACAAAGTTTCATACTACCGTTCATCCCCTATTTTACCCCCTTGGGGGTTGGAATTTATCAATCTCATTAATTCGGCGATGTCTACGTTAAAGTAGCTTTATAAATGCAAAGTCTCAAGCCGATCGGTTAAAAAATGACAAAGTTTCATACTACCGTTCATCCCCTATTTTACCCCCTTGGAGGTTGAATTAATCAAAATCCTTTCTTAGCGGATGCCTACGTCATAACATCTACCTGCATGCCAAATTTCAGCCCGATCCGTCCAGTGGTTTGGGCTGTGCGTTGATAGATCACTATGTCAGTCAGTCACCTTTGAGTTTTATAGATATAGATTCTGAGGACCTTACATTACTTTTTTGGGACACCTCCTGAAACGCGGCATCCACTCCAGAACTCGTTAACCCCAACGGTTGTCGGTTCTGCGGCTAATATGGTCAGCCCACTGCCACTTCAGCTTGCTAACTACTTAGAGTATTAATTATGTAATGGTATACATTTATAAGGCTATAGTGGTTCATATAACTTTAGTTTACAGACACGCACAAAGCCTTGATAAGGGGCTATGGCTGATTTAATCAGACTTTCATTAATGGGTTTCCATGGAAACCTGTGACAGATGTCAATAGCCTGTTCCATTAGGACATGGCATGTACTACCGACCTAGAATAAAATAAAATAAGGATTATACTCGTAGCACAGACGAACATCTTAGCTATCCATGGATTCTACATGCGGGTGCCGGGTCCATCGTGTGGAACAGAGAGGGACGTCAGTCGACGCCTGGGACTTTCGACCCAGCGTGTAGGTTTAATGGGCCCTTTTTATAGTATACTAACGATTACCTTCACACAGAATATGAAGGTTATGTCAAAGTTACCATGTTTGGCAGGTGGGCTGGCAAGTGCAGTATGTATGTGGCTTGGGGCCGATCGCCAATCTGAGTTCCATAGCAAATTAAAATCGCCAAATTAACATAGCGTGTTCCTTCGTAAACTTTGAACAGAACGCGATTCTATTTTCAATGGGCAGTAGTTTTAATTGAGTTTTAGCCCAACATTAGTTTTGACTGGATGTTCCGGGCCCCTAATGAGCTCAAAACATCGTACTACATGCATAAGTTTGCTCAAACGTATGTTTTTGGTTATTTAGGTACTTTATTTAAATACCAATTAAATGAATGGGGAAAAGTTAAAATGTTAGGTATAACCTCACAGAGCAAGTATGGAATAGACAGAAAAAGTCACATTAAGTTCTGAATAAAAATCTATGTATATTTATCATTGATATACAAAAACCCAAGATACACAATCAACGTCTTTAAACCGTCAACATCAGAAAAGTGCCCAATTTTAAATCCGGCACCTTTTTCAAATAGTCTTGCGTCATCCACGTCATAGCAACGTCGTTGACTATGCCGAAATGCGCAATGAAAAATTGTACAAAAAGTACGACAAGAACGTTAGAAAAGGGCGGGATTTATTATTTTCGGTAAGTTAAAATGTTTATTGATTCGTTTTAGTGGATTTTATAACTTAATAAGCAACGTAATATATTATTTCAATTTAATTTGTTTCAAAACGTCAGTCACCGGCTCCAGTCTTATACGGCAAATTCCAATGGCCGTTCTTTCATTGTCAGAACGATGCATTACAATCCTCTTTTATTTTAGTCGCATTATAAGAAGGCTCTGTTCGTATTTCAAAGGAGACGATATTTTTTTGTGATGTTTATTTTTTTAACATGTTTTTGCACATATCGTTTTGATATTATAACATGTATATTTATACACATCAATTGTATTTTTTGTATTATAATATCGTTTTTAAGCGAATCCCATTTTGTTTCGTCTCATCTCCAACCATCCATTCAATTAGATTTCAGTTGGAACTTTGTTAATCATATGTTCTTATAGATTTGTGTGCATCATTTTTTAATTTATGATATACAATAAATTTAGGTGACGAAGACGAGTTCTATATTTACATAATGTATTTCTTATTCTTTTCTTTTTAGTATTCCTTGTGGCCCAATACCATGCTGGCAATGGACATCAATCGTCAGCCAACAAAGGCGTGAAGATTCAATAAATACGTTTTAATTTTAAGTTTAAACATGTAAGTAGTTAAATAAGGTTTTGCGGTTCTTTGTTAAATGACTACTTGCCATTTTTATGTTTGTATGTACATATTATTAATTTGATTTAAAAAAGCTTGTATATAATAATAAAACAAATATTCGTCTCCACTCCTAGCTTTGTTCTATCTGCGAAATTATTTCATGTCAAAGTTTGACTTTTGGTTTTGGTGACACTATTGAGTGTTACTTTTGTTCCAGACTGTGCATCTTGGGTTTTTGTATATCAATGATATTTATACAGAAATGAAACATGGCAAAGTAATTATGAAAATATTGCAGTCCTCTGTAATAATTGAATTCCACAAATAACATTTTTAAGTGTGAATTATCAAAGATCCTTTCACCAACTTTAATAAGCTACAACTCTTCAACTAGCTTCAGAAAACATCTAATATAAATATTGTAATGCAAACAACCTATCCTCCAAGAAATGAAACAATACTACGAGCACTACGAAGTTTGCTAACATCTCGTAGCAGGTGCTACAGTAACAACGTAACATCTCGTAGCAGTGCTACGAGCCGTAGCGACCGCATAGTATGGTTTACAAAACAGATAAACATCTTGACAAGAGAGGCGTTCTAATATGGAAATGTCTTGGAAATGCTTGATTAATAACTTGTCTTGGAAATACTTGGTTGATTAATTAAATTTTTATGGTTGAGTATTTGAGGTCGTTGGTTTCATTCCGCACCATTTGGAACATGTCCGTATTGCTTTGGTTATTTTCTTATTAAATTAGACACAAAGCTTTTATCCGTTATCTGGTACCGTATGTTACATACGATTTTCAAAAGTTTAATTTGTATTAGGTTATTAATGGGGTTTCAGGTAATTTGAGTAACTTTGAAACCTGGATTTGCCCCAGACTTCATACGAAAAATTGTCATACGAAAGCATGAAAATAAAATTTATGAACAAAATCCAAGGAGACGACTATTCCTACTGAAAAAACATTTCTTATACAAAAATAAATATATCCCAAAACATAGCTGGCCATAGTACGGAAGCCAAGGTCCCTCATGTTATTGATATTAAGCGCATAACTCACTCGGTTCCAGCAGACCGCGACATCTGCGCTGAACTATACTAATAGTCCTGGGGATAGGAGGAAACACGCTTCGTCATCCTTGCGTTTATCCCGTTTACAACTATTGTAGAGTCTAGGATACGGTGCGACTATGTCATCATCATCATCATTTGCCTGCCCTGTTCCCAGTTTATCTGGGGTCGGCGCAATATGTCGACTTCTTCCATACCGGCCTATCATTCGTCATCGCGTCATTCACACCTCTTTCACTCATATCATCCTTCACACAATCCATCCATCTTTTCTTTGGCCTACCTCTCCGTTGCACACCATTCACTTTCGACTATGTATGATCTTGATATGACCTAGCTGGTTCACATTGGACCGTCTGCCCTCCAAGAAGCGAAGGTACCTCGTGTTATTCATATTAAGCCCATAACTCACTTGGCAAAGCCAGCAGACATAGGCGGCGAGCTAAACTAATAGTTCTGGAAATAGTAGGAAATATTGAGTGGCAAAAGAAAGTGGTTTACAGGTTGACTATCGATCACTGAAAAAAATACTTATGCACACAATTCTATAATGTTTCTTTGCTATATTTTGCCATTGTAACATAATATTATGTTCTTTTGATTTAAACTTTCCATTATTTAATGCATCTATGTATGGTCATCTATTATCACAGACAATAATTTATCTGTCAAGTTGTTTTGTGTACACTTTTTTTACTAGAAACAAAAATATTATGCTTTCTTCAAGACTTCTTTTCTACACTGCTTTATTTTCATTCTAATCATTAGATCTGCAACTTGATATTATGTAATGTATTTCTGTTGACTTCGTTCATGTTGATTCCAAGCCCCTTTTTTTACGCAGAGGAAATGCTGCCTATCCATGTTTTGGATAGACGTCTTGAAGCATACAAGTCGCCGGGGGACGACTGGTTATGTGGGGCTTTCCATTTCTGGCATACCCATTAAAACCTCTGCGACACTCCCTCATCGTCCTTAATGGGGAGGATCACGGTAACTAGCACTAAGCCTTCTACGCGTTGATTCCAAGCCCCTGGTCTAACCATAACTTGGAATGCAGAGGAGTGACCGCGGCAGTTTGCTCGTAAATTCAGTTTTATTGCGCATTTCCCATCATTTAATCGGTTAAGTTCTTATTCCAATTATTGGGATACCAACTGGAAATATTTTATTGCCCGAATTACGCTCATTAGCTTCCGTTTTGTTTGACTAGTAAGGTGAACGGCGTTGTTTACTAGAATATCATAATATTTTATTTTAATAATAAATGGACGATTCTTTTAGTCTGAAATGTTGACGAAATTGGTTGAGTAGTTATAAAGTAGACTTTTGTATTACACTAGGCCCACTCAGGTTTCACAGGAGTATAATAATTGTTCCTATAATAATGCTGATACGGTGATATCAAATAAATATGTAAATATCTCACAACATCACATACATAAATCTTACTCCGGGGTAAGTAGCTTAAGCACTTGTGTTACAGATATAATAATCAACAAGGGTAATACCAAAATAGATACATGACAAACAGACATGTTCATGCACACAACTACATATTTGTCCTGTGCGGGGATCGAAGCCTCGAAAATGAAAATACTTTGAAGTATAAGCTACTTGCATTTCGGATGCCAGTTCCATTACTCAGTAGTAACATAATTATATAATTAGACACACATAAACACCCTGATCGGTAGAAACAGTCATGTTCAATTCATACACACAAATATTCATTCTGTGCGAGAACCAAAGCCGTGACCTCCTGCCGTCCTGAATCCACTAATCACCACTGCACCAAACCAGTCGTCAGGTTTTTCCATCGGAAATTGAACCGTATTAATAATTCCTCAGTCACCTTTCATAAACCTATCAATTATTCCATACAAATTTCTCCCTGGGAACACTTCACTCAAGAATATTTTCATTCCCTGAAGAGTTCTCTACCTAGGCGTACTGGCTTGTACTTTAACTCTGTGGAATAAGGTTGAGAATTGAATATGCTTTGCTTAAGCCACTTAGGGCTGGCACTCGTTTGCTCGAATCGGAAAACAATTAAAAATAAATCAGACTGAGATGTTGTTTAAATCGTTTGATTTATCTGATTTTAAAACTTTCTGTTCTTAATTGAAAAATATACCAGTGTTTTCAGTTAGCATAAAAAATATCGTCTAGCTAGAGTAGTAATTTACTTAAAATTGAAATGTGTGACTTGGCATAAGTGCTAATTAGGACACCCAGTAACAATTGAAAAAGTTTAAATAGCTGTTTCACACTACGTTCGTTCTAAATCTGATCATGGATTAGAGTAAACATGGTATGGAGTATTCCTAGAACTAATAGTTAGGTATGGTGGTAAATTAAGACCAAATAATCTTATTAATAAAATAAATGCGAAAGTTTGTTTGTTACGAATAACTGGACGGATTCTCATGAAATTTGAAATACAGGTAGGGTATGGGCTGACTTAGGTGGTAGGATACTTGGGGTGCGGGCTGGCAGACCTCCGCGTGGTGCACCCTGGGAGGGGAGTGGGAGTAGCTCCAGTTGCGGTTACTCCCACACTTCTGCAAACTGTCAGCGGCGTGGGACGAGAGATCCTCGTATTTCTAAGGCTTTTTCGTCTGGACCTACGAGTCCGTGGGCCGCTCCCGACTTCTTTATTGAGTAAAGGCGTCTGTGGATGTGGTTTGGGCGACGTTTTTGTCGTGCCTCTGACGGGCTCGACCGAGAGGTTGAGCACTTGCAGAGTGGTGGGGGGGACTAGCCATCCTCTCCGTAGCCGTTACCATCACTGTTGCTTCAACGACCTGCTGGGTGGCTCCTGGGGGTATGTTGCGCAGTGATGGCCGGAGGGCTTGCCTTGATTGGCCGGCCCGAGGGAAGGAAAACCCAATAAAACCCGACAGCGAAGTCGATTAAAACCTGAGTATACCAGGCGACCTACTCAGTATGTAGCCTTACCCGGGCACAGGGGGCACTGCCTGGGCGGACCGTTTTTCCCCCATACTCGTGGGATTCATAATGAGATCGAAAAACAAACCTAAAAACCCAGAAGAAACGTGCGGGAGAACCGCGACGGCGCCTTCGAGCGCAAACGAGAGTGACAGCGAGTATGAGACCGTACCGACTGAAGACCAGCTCGACGACTTTACTCAAGAGGTCAAAATTGCGTATTTGGAGCACGATAGCGACTCCGATACGCATATTTTGTTGACAGAAGACCTTCAAAAGAAGATGGGCCAATACTACCGCCGCAAAGGCGATAGTAAAGAATTGGCCAAGAGGAAGGCCGCTGATGACTACGAGCGTGCTATAAGCGGCGTCAAAGCCCTCAAAGAGAAGAGGAAGCGGCAGGCCGCCGAACAGGCAGCCGCTAGTGCTGGGAGCAGCGCGGGTGCAACACCCGACCTTCCCTACCCCAAGAGCAAGTCACCGGGGGAACAGCAGAGGCAGCCGCGCGTGGCAATTAGCACGACTGACCAACAGCTGGACCTTGAGGAAGTGGCAATCTCGGAGTACTGTCGAGACGTCAGAGAACAGTACATGGCCCACAACAGCGACTCCGATACCGTACAGAGGACGAAGGCGGACTACATCCAACGTTTCACCGCACTCCGGCAACGGGACGGTTATAAAGAAGAGGTGGCAAGAGCCGGCGCAGCGGAGGACTACGAGTCGAATATTAGAGACACGAGGTTCCTTAAGTTGACGAGGAAGAGGCAGGCCGCTGAGAAGGCAGCCACCAGCGCCGGGAGCAGCACGTGTGCACCACCCGATCCTCCCCGCCTCAGGAGCAGCCGATCCCGATCTCCAGTTGGTGAGAAGCGAAAGCTGCCGCAGACGAGTGGACCCGTGCCAGCGTCGCGTGACTCCTCGTACTGCGGCAGCGAAGAGGAATATCCGACATCGGAGTTTGAGTCGGATAATTCCTTCAAGGTGGCAAGGCTGTCCGGTGGCAGAAGGGGCCGAGGGCGCCCTCCTACTACAGGACAATACGTTGGCCTGCAAAAGGCCAAAGCCGAACTCAAAGCCCAAGCTGCGAGGGAGGCTATAGAGGCCAAACAGGCTGAAGCGGAGAGGGCAGCTCAGAAGCTCGCTGAGCGAGTTGCACGAGAAACAGAGAGAGTATGTCGCGACGCGTCAAAGATGACTGTCGACGACATCGCCCACAACGTCCGCACCGCTGCCGATGGCATTATGGAATGCGCGACGAAATCGAAGAACCTGAAGGGCCAGACGGTGCGTGCCTTGAAGGACTCTGCCACCTTCATCGCGGAGGCGGTGGAGGAACTGCGTAGACGCAAGACGGACGATGAGGTCAGGCGCGTCCAGGCCGCAAATGCGCAGCTCAAGTACGAGCTTCAGGAGCTGCGCAAAGAGATGGCTGCGCTGAGGGCGCAAGTTATGGCGAATGGGGGCATTACGCCCGCCCCCATGGAAGTGGAAGGGCCTTCCAAAGCGCGCGAGGTCGACATTGTCTCGCAGATCGGGACAATGCTCAACGCGCGTTTCGAGGCCCTGGAAAGGGATGGCAGGCTTCTGCCTGCCAAGGATTTTCGTCCGCCTCTAAGCGCAAGTCAGAGTAGGCCAGAGTCGGCCGAGTTCAAAAAGCCGACTCCCCCTCCACCTCTACCCATCAGAGATGCTGCGCGCCCTAAGCGGGTCGCCAAGCAGCTTGCTATTCCGCAACCCCCCATCGGCGCCCCGGAAAGGCTGCCAGCTTCGGGCCCAGCCACTGCCGTACCAGGCACAAAGGTCCCAAAGGTCAAGGGCAAAAAGCAACTCCAAGCGCCCACGCCCTCTCCACCGAGTGTGTCTCGCCCGCTTCCCCCTCCACCTGCGTCCATGGACGTGCCTTTTTCTGAGGTAGCGAAGCGCGGTAAGAAGGCTAAAAATCCGCCACCAGCCGGGGCGCCCGCCAGGGCACCCAACACCAAGAAGCCTCCGGCAAAGGCCGGCCCCGGACGGTCTACAACCAAGCCGGGTAACATCAGAGTGCCACGTACCGCGGCCGTCATGGTCCGGTATAGCAAAGACGCCCTCCAATCCGGTGCCTCGTATGAGGTATTTTTCCGGAATGCTGCTCAAGAGCTTAAGCTTCCTGAGATCGGCATATCGGGGGGCGTTAAAGTCAAGGTGGCCCAAACCGGGGCCCGGTTGATTGAGGTCCCGGGTCCCGAAGCGGAAGTAAGAGCGGACCGTCTGGCAGAGGCACTCAGAGCTTTACCGGGCATGACGACGTCGGAGGTTGCCGAAATCTCCCGACCTCAAAAGAGGGGTGACGTCCGCGTATCTGGACTCGACGACGGAGCAACGCCGGACGACATCAGGGCCGTCTTGGCTGAAAAGGGAGGCTGCCAGCCAAGCTCCATTTCGGTGGGGAAGATCGCCTCCTTTGGTGGAGGGCGCGAGAGAAGCGTTGTGGCGTCGGTACCCGTTGGTGCCGCTAAGCAACTGGCTGGTGCAGGTCGGTTGCTCATCGGGTGGTCCTCGGTGCGGGTGACTCTGCTCACGCCAAGGGCTCGCCGCTGCTACCGCTGCCTGGGCGAGGGTCACGTGGCCGAAAAGTGCCGCGCTCCCCTTGACCGTTCAGAGGTGTGCTTTCGCTGTGGCCAAACAGGCCACAAGGCCAGAAGTTGCACGGCCACTAAACCCCGCTGCCTGCTCTGTGCAGCAGCGGACAAGCCGGCCGAGCACGTGCTGGGGACGAAGAAATGTCCCCAGCCAAAGTCGCTGCCCGCCGCCGCCTTCAAGCGGTGGCTTGAGGGGGAGGCTGAGGAGATGGACACGTCCGTCCCTGCTCCCCCTCCGGCAAAAGCCCGGGAACTAGATGTAGGGGCATCTGGTTCCCACTAAGGGTTCGGGAGGTGCGCGCGGAGTCCCCGCGCGCCTTTCGAGAGGGCCGCAAGGCTTTCGAGCGTGGCGAGCGACGCCATCGCGAGGAGGTGTGTGTGGGCATAGCCCTACCCGGGTCTCAGACACACCCCCACTAAATCGCGATCAGAGGGACCGGTCGGGTTTTAGTGGGTAGTCTGGCTCTTCCAGGAGTCCCACATAACCCTCATGCCGCCCCACGGCAGAGGGTATGCGTCAAAGCATTTCCCGACTTAAAAAAAAAAAAAAAAAAAAAAAGGTGGTAGGATACTTTCTATCCCGATTAAATGCTACCATGGGATAAACCAAAATCAACGCGACTGAAGTCGTGGGCGGATGCTAGTGGTTAAATAAATTCCTTGGACTAGCAATTTATTGCCTAGCTTCAAACTACATACTTGAAGCATGTACTACGGTTGCATGGCAACGGATATACGGACGTTATAGGCACACTTAAATATTTTTTATACAAAAATCCATAACTCGTGCCAAATCTATATGAATGTTTCACACAAACATCAAAAATTATATTGAACTTTCGTACTTCGTGTAATCTATGCCAAATAAAAACTTTTTCTTTCTTACTTCTTTCAAATATTTGCGTCGCGAACCTTGGTTTTGTGGTCAGGGGTTCTAACCACAATTCCGTCCTGCTCAGCCCTACGTTTTACAAAAATAGCTTTGTATTTAAGCTGTTTAACCGGCGGTTGAATAATTAAGAACGGTTAGAGGCAAGAGCTCGTTAAACCGAACGTTAAATAAAACATACGGTCGAGCCCGGCCGGCGCAAGGCAGCTATGGTTTAGCATTCACACAAAGATTAGTTGATGAACTATTAAAGAAAGAAAAACAGTGCATTTCAAACGGTTTCTGAATAAGTCTTTATTAATTAACTAGCGGCCGCACGCGACTTCGTCCGCGCGTATTTCGGTTTCCGCACACATGGTGTTATACAATAGCCTAAGCCTTCCTCGTCAATCGTACTATCGTACACAAAAAAAGTTTTCAAATCGAACCAGTATAGTTCCTGAGATTATCACGTTCAAACCAACAAACAAACTCTTCATCTGTAACAATATAATAATGTTTTCTTTTCTGAAAATGTTTACTTCGGTTAAGTGTATAATTTTTGGAAATAATGATTATCAATATCAATACATAGTATTAAACAAAGTCGCTTTCGCTGTATGTCCGTATGTATGCTTAGATCTTTAAAACTACGCAACGGATTTTGACGCGGTTTTTTTCAATAGATAGAGTGATTCTTAAGGAAGGTTTTTCTGTATAATACATGTTAGTAAGTACCACGGGCGAAGCCGGGGCGGGCAGCTAGTTATCTTATAAATTACAATTACCACTAATCTTATTAATATCATCTCTTCCACAATTATACTAATAGCTTGCCACCCTACTCACGTATAATAAAACTGTTTGACTTTCAACCTTACGACTGTAACAATAAAGGCACAGTATGAATAATTGAAGAGATTCCGGTGCCCGTGCAAGATTACTATGCACAGGTCAACTCAACTCGGAGCGGAATTCTAAAAGAGTTTTAGTTATTTTTAACTGGCAACACTCGTGGATTACTAAAATTTAGAAACAACTGGGAGTTTAATTTAGAGCGATGGTGGCCTAGTGGTACGGACGGCGCCTCACATACGTGAGGTCCGCGGTTCAAATCCGAGCCCAAACCTCTAGATTTTCGAAATCTATGTGTGGATTTATGCCATTAGCTCGGCGGTGAGGGAAAACACCGTGAGGAAACCTGCACATTCAGTGATTTCTGACTTTAGTTCAGTTAGATCTGTGATCTGTCTGGTTCCCCTCTTTGGTTTACGAAGGTCTGATGGCAGTCGCTTCACTATAATATCCGGACTTGCCAAATCCTGGAACATGGTCAAAGCGAACCCCGCATAGAAACGGGATAAACGCTAGGGAGGAGTTTAATGCAAGTAGATCGGAATACAGCTAATATTTCAGCATACATGTTATGTGTGTAAGAGGGAGGCAAATGAGAGTCTCCTGATGGTATGTGATCACAGCTACCTTTGGACATCAACAAAAGTCGCAGATACTATGCCTCCCTTTAAAAACCCCATACCTGTACTGAGCTCTGGCGTTCCTTCTCACCAGCAGAAACAGACAACAGTTACGAAGTGCTTCTTCACTGTGGTCTTCTGTAAGGTGGAGGTACTTTCCTAGACGAGTGGCTTATTCGAGTGGAAATTCCGCAAAGCTCTACCCCCTTGAAAAAATTACCATTATAATTGTTAAGTGATCATTGTTGATCATACGATCGAATCTGATTATTATTTTAATATTATAAATGTGAAAAAGTTTGTTTGGATGTTTGTCCGTCAATCACGCTGCAACTACTGAACTGATTTTGATGAAATTTGGTATACAGGCCGGGTATGATCTGACTTAGGTCATAGGATACTTTTTATTCAGATTAAATGCTCCCATGAGATAAACCAAAATCCTCGTGAACGAAGTCGCGGGCGGCCGCTAGTAATAAATAAATATGGATTGAACAAAAGTTATGTCTGGCCCATTGTCTTGGTTTATTACTCCAACAGGACACTTATCGGTGACATTTGATAGGTAAATAGCGGAGTACGATATCTGAAGCTGTCGTAAAAGTTTACGAGTCGATTCCCGGTTGGGCCGGCTACAATTACCCATTCAATGGTCAGGGGAAACATATTTTGTTAATTTTATACTTGATTTAAATAAATGTGTAGTAAAACCAGTTTATCACGCGAGTTTAATTGCAAAACCTTTTAATGCAAAACAGTTATTTTCAAACGATTACCCTGTAATCTATACTATGTATACTTATGTATACTAATATAATAAAGCGGAAGAGTATGTTTGTTTGTTTACCTTACGACTGTAACAATAAAGGCACAGTATGAATGATTGAAGATTTGTTTGAACGCTCTAATCTCAGGAACAACTAGTAATAATTAAGCTGAAGAGTTTGTTTTGTTTGTATGTTTGGTTCAACACGCTTATCTCAGGAACTTCCAGGATAGTCCATTTGTCGAGGAAGGTTTTAAGCTATAATATAACATTATGTGTGGGGAAACCGAAATCCACGGGGACGAAATCGCAGGCAACCGCTAGTTGTAAATTCATAAGCTGATTTGAACCTGTGTTTCGATTTCTGTCATTTTTTAATTTATTAAAAAAAAACAGTTTTTTCAGGCCAAACTTTTAACAGGAAATTATATTTTGAAACAAACCTTTCCACATTCAATGGCTCCGTTCCAATTTTAAAATAAACAAGTCAAACTTTCCTCTTTACATATCGGCTAACAACTTTACGTTCGAATGAAAATTAATTACCAACTTTTCGTCAGTCAAACTTTTTGTTTCCATTCCAATGAATTAAGGATAATTGTATTGCTTTCGCCTATACAATACAGATACAAGAAGGTTTTAATCTATGATGATCAACCATTTAAAAAAGGCAAAAAGTTTGTTTACAATAATTGCTCTTTTATTCCTTTGGTTTTCGAACAATCAATGTAATGACTCAAAACATCGCAATAAGCTTACAAAACGGCGACAATTCTACTTTTCAAACGTTTTAAAATGCATTAGTAAACTGTGTGTATAATATGAAATAGTTATAACCGATAAACTTAAAAAGAAAATAGAACATATATTAATAACTTTCTTTAGTTTATGTGTACATTTTGTAAAGTACTACGTACGAGATTTTTTTATTATATTCTTGGCTATTTTTTCTGCTTCAGATACACAGGAACAACAAACAACCTGAATCATGATTCCTGACCTAGTATATTGTTGCCGAATATAATTATTGTCAAAACAAGTCTGGGAGACCCATTAAATACCAACTTCAAGATAAAGCTAAAACTTGACACATTATCATACCCTTACCACAAAACTCAATACCGTGAATTAAAAGCCTCACAAATACAAGTTAAATTTAATTACCGTGAAAGAGTGGCAAAATAATGTCAGACAGCGACACCCTTCGTAATTGGAGAGCGCTTTTCAACTCCTGTTGATAATATTAATATTATTTAACGGGACTAAACGCGATATTATTTATGTAGTATATGTATACTACTTACTGCTGGACGTTTCGGCTGCGTTACAACAACCGTGGTCGCAAGCGGACTGGTGATGCGGGGCGTCGTCTGCTCGGGCGCCGTTGTGAATTTTCTTCTGATACCTTCTGTTGATAATTGGGCTCGCTCAAGGTGGCACTCCGGCACCTCTCCATTATTTGTTGACAACGATCCTAAACTAATATTTAGTTTGATTAAGCGACTGTTGAGTAGTGGCTTAATCTATAATATAAAAATCGATCGCAAAATGTGTTGGTAAGCGCATAACTCAATAACGCCTGGACCAATTTGGTCAATTCCTTTTTTATATTGTTCTTTTATGACCAGGGATGATTTTTAGGCAAGAAAAAATTCTAAACTAAGGGACGGGACGACGGCACGGGTCGAGCCGCGGACGAAGTCGCGGGCGGGAGGCTAGTGATTGATAAATATTAGGTTCAAATAATAAAAAAAGTCACTTTCTTATTGTATTTAATTGCGCAAAATGTAGTGTCTGAAGTTTGCGGTGTAGTTATCCCAACTAATATTATAAATGCGAAAGTAACTCTGTCTGTCTGTCTATCTGTCTGTCTGTCTGTTACGCTTTCCCGCTTAAACCTCGCAACCGATTTTGATGAAATTTGGTACAGACAATCTTTAGACCCTGAGACAGAACATAGGCTACTTTTTATTTCGAAAAAAAGAAATCCACGCGGACGGAGTCGCGGGCGGCCGCTAGTATTTCATAATTCAGGGGTAATAGATAGTGCATAAGTGTTTGCATATTTTTATTCAAACGCTTGTGTGCTTTTATTTAAACTTATGTCACTAAAACCTAAACTATGGAGGATAAAGAATAAAGACAGGTTAGGAAAGAAACTAAGGTCACTCACTGAAAAACAAGTGATCCTAACCCGTATACATACGAAAAGGACGAGCTAAAACGATAACCCAATAAATACTTTTTCTTACGATCCTTTCGTGACATTATATAACAGACCTTGATGTCACTTAATGTTAAGTCAACAAGGTCGTATTTTGAACAAATAAAAATGTTTATGAATAAAAAATACATTGAACTACGAGTACAACAGATAAACCAAGCTACTTTATTTTTATAGAAATCGTAATTCGTTGCCATTTTGATCCTAATAATAAATTAAGTTTGCATAACATTTATAGTGTTCTCACACATAGTTTGTTAGCTAGGTATTGTAATATATTATTAGAAAAACAAGTGGATTATTATTGGCGCTTAAGATAATATAATACGAGTATGTGGAGATTAAAGCAAATATTTGGTAGGAACTGAAATTCTGAAATGTAGACTATTTTACGATCTGGTCAAAAATAAGCGGTAAGTTAAGACTTGGCCATTTAAATGAAAATGCCTTGGACTAACACTTAAAATGTACATTAAGGCTCCGACAATTAAATATTTAGAGTTATTACATCAACGAAGATCACAGCCTTCACAAATATACTGATGTGTGCTCTTCGTGGAATAGTTTCTGTGCTATTACGCGCCATATGTATTTTAGATATGTGCTTTTCATACCAAACGTCGATTTTTCCAACCACAATTGGTCGCCCGAACTATCGGACCACCTGATGTAACCGATGACCCAATTTCACAACCGATAACAATAAAAACTGGAACAATTTTCAATAGCGGCAGATACAATAAAAAATAAAAAAAACATACCTACACGTATTTTCCTAACTGTGTCGCATGCGTCAATAATGCGTGTTGTCTCTGTCCGGCATTTGATAATTGTTTGACTTTTTTATGTACTGGGAGGCAAACAAAAGGGTCACCTGATGGTAGGTAAGTGATCACCGCTGCCCATGGACATCAACACCGTACAAGAGTTGTAGATGCGTCGCCTGCCCTTAAGACCCAATACCCTCCCCACCAAAAAACTTAATCTTTATCAAATATAATTACAAAAAGCGGAAGTAATGCCTCGTCGCATTCTCCATCAGTTAACCTTAGGGCAATACTGTCCCACCGAACTATGAGAGTGAGAGACAGCAAGTACACATGTTCTTGCGCACTCACTTGTGCAATATTTCCTGCGTACCTGGCTATAAGATCGGCCGCCATAACCAAAAAAAGGCCGGAGGATATTATTACCAATGTTAAACTGGACGAAAACAGGGGATACAAACTCCATTATAACTTTTCACAATATTTTGCTAAGCGCGTCGCGTGCTTTTATACTATGCGTGCGAGTTGTCTCCGTCTGTTAATTGAGCTAGTTAAGCCGTTGCATGTGGAATGACGAAGTCTATGGAACGACACAGTTATTACATAATAACCAAAGTTATAGAATGCAGATACGGTATGTAAGTGATACAGCTAACTGTGAAATGATACATTATATGTATTGTAAATATTTCCTGTGTTCATCCTCATGTCATATCTTAGGCTCAAATACAATAAATAAATAAATATCTCACAACATCTCGTACATACATATATATACAGATCAATATCTGACTCCGTGTTAAATAGCTTAAGAACTTGTGTTACAGATATCAGAATCAACAGTGGTATTACAAATATACTTAAATAGATACATATAACACGTAGACCAGCACAGACAGGCATGTTCAATTCATGCACAAAAATGTCTGCCCAGTGCGAGGATCGAACCCGCGACCTTTTGGTCTATTAGTTAACTTCTTGACCACTAAACCAAGCGGCTTGTCAGTCAATGTTTGAGAGGCCGCTATTTTTATAATGTTTATTGGTTCAATTCTTTTATAATTGCTTCTGATAGTATATCATCCCGGTCAGTTACACTCCTAATATGTAGTACCATGTGATGGGATAATAATTTAGGTCTAAGTTAATAAGAAGTAATTAGTTACAAAGTGAGATATAAGAAAGATTTCAAAGAATTAGTATTTATTAAGAGCACTCCCACTGTTACAAAAGATAAAATTAAAAAGTTAGAAGTCCCAGTTTTGCGTCTCAATTATTATGTGAAAGTTCATTATTTGTTTGGCCTCCATTTTCGCTAAAACAGTGTAATAAAATATCTCAATTTTGCTACCAGAGTTGGTTAAAAGTGTCCCGGAAGATTAGAGTCGTCTGACTTATATTCTCTGAACATTTTCAACTACAGAAGTTAGTTCTTCCTTTTGATAAGTAATTCAGTGTGAGGAGAACTTAATATAACATAATAATTTAATCTTAGTTGAAGAAACTTGCAGTTGTATGTTGAAATAGCAGAGAAAAGGACTCCATTATTTGATGTTCTCAATAGAAAGATAGATTTTGACTAAATCTTAGGCTTGCCAAACGAGGATTGGTGGGCAGAAACCCGGGTTATATCCGCAAATATCGATATGAATTTTGTCCGATCCGGGAATCGAACCCAGGAGCCAAGACCGTGGCCTGGTCAAGAACCAAACTAGGCCATCGAGGCGTTGTAGCTCTAATTGAATACACATTTCTCTTCTCTTGTCGAATATGCATTTTTAAATGTAAATCCTTGGTAGTAACTACCTAAAATACTCGTACCTTGGTGGAATACCAAGCACCGCTTAGACCGGCTCTGCGCGGCGATTTGTCAAAGCTTTACATTCTTCTAACCCTAACCACAGCCACTGCATTCAACAAATCGCATTCGATCACGATATCACGAAAATTACGCCATTGTTATTTTCATTACGCGCTCGCAATCTGCCTCCACCCGCTGTATTTACGTGAACGCGTAATGGACGCCTAAATTGCCCGGTAGCAATTTTTCCCGCTATTCCGTCAGGTGGTATGTGCCAGTCATGAAAGGTGGGTAACGAGGTCCCTGTGATTTGCGTTGAGGGAGTATTGCCAGAGTTATGACTATAATAATGGAAGGTTATATAGGCCTTGAAATATCAAGAACATTTCAGGTAATTTTAATGAAACATAACTTTACAAATAACATAGCATGGGATATTAACCGCACTGTATGCGCAAGCACAGAGCCATTTTCTATTATGACTTTCCGTGAGATAGAAATTTGACACGAGTCGCAACTGTACATAAGCGATGTAAAACAGGGCAACATGATTTCAGAAAATCACTGGTATTACAATAAGTCGAGTATGTTACTGTCATATTATTTTGATACTCATTTCCGTATTTTCCTTTTACTCTACTATCTACAAAAGTAAGAAAAGATCAAGAAAACGAAGAAAATAAGGCTAATGTGTAAACTCGACCAGAAGCTAGGAAACGCAAAAAAAAACTTAAATACACTTTTAAACTCGAGTACAAATGCTGATGTTCACACGAACATTTGCCCATAGCGGGATTCGAACCCCCGACCCTTGGTTTTGTAGCCGGCGGCCCTAACAACTAGATCAACAGGCCCTGATGGAAGTGAAGATGAAGGCGATTCGATTATTCAGTTGAGGGAAGAATTTGTAATAATTTAAATCTGAGTTATTCAGCGATCAAGACTGCTGAAAAGTAGCCTTAACGTCGAGTTTTCCGATAAACATATTGTAATTTAAAATTATACCGCGATTTCATCCGTTTAAAGGTAGTTTTATTTCTAAAATCATATCAAAACTGACATTAAAATGAAATCCAGCTGACATAATAACCGCTAAACGTGTGTTAACTCGACCACGGCACTGCATTACCGTCACTCGCTGCAAATTTAAACGCGGCTGGAAAATAATACCGCTGCGGCCGCCGTTAGATTAATTATTCCAACTTTGCTGATATTGGCGTACTGTCACACCGGTTTGTACTGGAAATATTGGGATTTTTTTAATAAAAAATTTTAAGTTATGGCACAGTAGTAAGTTTCATAGATAAGTATAGATCATGAGGAGCTCGATGGTGCAGTGGTTAGCGCGCTCGGTGCGATTGCTATGTTTAAACAACTTTCGCAGAGACCAGTCATCGGATGGGTAAACGAAAAAATCATCTCGAGCTCCTAAAAGCTTCGGAAGACACGTTAAGCCGTTGGTCCTGCGTCTGATCTCTCTACGATCCTGTCAGATTTCTGTCCCACCGGACTATGAGCGAGGCAATCCAAAAAGCGGGTCATCTGATGGTAAGTGATCACCGCACCGGACATCAACATGATGCAAGATCAGACGCTTTCAAGTTCCCATACCCTCCCCAACTGAGCTCTCTACTCACCAGTAGATATGTACATAGCACAACAGTTTGTAAAGTCTTTTGGGAGGTACCTCCCCAGACGAGCGGCTTATTTGAGGGGAAGTTCCACAAAACTCTCTCTTAATCAGGTGGAGTGAAGACTTGTGCAAGCCTGGCAAGAGCTGGATGCAAGTGGTCGACATAACACAGGATAACCCTACTAACTATTCCTTGGCATGTCCCCTAGCCGTTTCTTATGACACCCGCGGGAAGAAGTGGCATAGTACTATTCTAGGCCATCCATAATAACTCGCTACGCACCATTTACACAGTAACAACCGGTCCGTAGATCACCGTCTCCCATTACGGCGTGGGCTGACTGATGGCTTCCGATGAGCGGTTCCGCCCTGCAATGACTTCTCATATTGCACATTACAAGCTCTTGAGTATCGCGATAATATCTGGCGGTGAAATATTCTCGGCCGTATCTACACTACAGGGTGGGACGTGTATGAAGTCATGTTGCATATTTTTAAGGTGGTAATGGTGGGAAAATATGGGCTGACTTAGCTGACATAATAATTTGTATCTTTATCGTTCCGTACAAATTTAATGTATGATTCTACAGATTTTAGAAGTAAGGGGTTTGGGGCACACATTTAACCACTTTCGAAGGGGTCTGCTGTCTGGGTACACCACATTTCAAGAGACATGATTTTCAGTGGTTTTTACATCCGTATAATTTTCAGTATCATTGTTTAACAAGACAATGAGGTTATTAATAGCAAAGAAAGCCGCTTTTCACCGCCAATAAATTACATCATGGTGTGACATGTAACACATTTAGCAATTTAATTATATCATCGCAGCTGCAGTAATCATAATTATTCGTTTTCCATTCGAATCGACAATATTGCAACCCGACATTCGGACATAACGTCACGACAGCTTAATGATTAATTACCGCTTATTTAAAAGCTTAATGCACGAAAACCGATCATAGTGCTTTATTTGTGAAAAATAAATATTTATGAAGTCACATCTATGAAGTGCTAGTAGGTAAAAAAGATATGACGTGCAAAAGCATTTCTATGTTAATCAAATTAGAAAATAATTTGATATACTTACTTTTCTTTCGATTTATAATAATCAATCATATCATAATTATTGTTTTAAAGGATTATTTCAATTGAATGTGTTCGTAACAGACCTTATCCTTATGTTAATTATAAGTGTTTCGTAATCAAAATCAAAATAAACTTTATTCTAATAGGCCTGAGAAAAGCACGTAGGAATCGTTAATAATAAAAAAACTACATATTGTATCTACCACAGACTTCGTAATGCAGTCATCTACCGAGAAGAAGCGGCGAGAAACTCAATAGTTGCTAGTACGATATTATAGGTTTCTGTAAAGCCTGAACGATGAAATCGGTAGCGGTAAAAGTAAACTCCAAGTTTTGTCTTTTATTTTACTACTAGCGGCCGCCCGCGACTCCGTCCGCGTGGATTTCTTTTTTTCGAAATAAAAAGTAGCCTATGTTCTGTCTCAGGGTCTAAAGATTGTCTGTACCAAATTTCATCAAAATCGGTTGCGAGGTTTAAGCGGGAAAGCGTAACAGACAGACAGACAGAGTTACTTTCGCATTTATAATATTAGTTGGGATTGTATAAAACAAGGCTATATATGTTGTGAAGTAGTCTAATGCGAACGAAGCCACGGGCTGTTATTGCTCGTTATATAAATCAATATTATTAATGTGTGGTAGTATAACATCAAACATAATTGCCATCGCGATATTACATCAAATATGAATTGATGACAACCAATGATGACCGAGTTTGTGTAATGGTTGGAAGCCATTAGTGGACAACCTTCATGTTTGTTTGTATTAGTCACGGTTGCATAAGTATTTTATATTTAAATAAAAAGTGTATCTAAGTACTAGCCTAAGAATTTGATGGAATTTAAACGAATGAGCACTCAAATTGTGGACCGCCTTAAGTTTTAAGTTCAGATAGTTTATCATCAAATTAACTAAGAAGGATAAATCTTGCCCCTAATCGTTATGTCCTTAAAGATGTATAAACGAAAGAAAATACCAATATTTATTTGATCTTAATTATATAGGACCCAGAATACTACCTTGCTGAACACCATTCTTTATAAGCCTCTTATCGAATAAAAAATCATCGCATCTGCAGTAATCATATTTTTACTAGTTTTTAACCGCAGCAAGCTTCCTGATTTATCCCATGGGAGGATTTAATCGGTATAAAAAGTAGCCTATCACTTAAGTCACACCTTACTATAATTTATTCGATTATACTCTTCTATTCATTGTGTTGCTGCTGTTCTATGTATTTTGTGAATGTTTGTCTATTTATTTCTTCTATTTTCTTTCTTTCTTCTTCTAAGTCAGCCCATAACCTGCCTGTGGCTATACCTTTCATTAAAATCCGTTCTGTCGTTTCAGTGTGTTTTACGTCCAAACAAACAAGCCTTCACATTTACAATATTAGTGTAATATACATAAAGACACAGAATACTACCTTGCGGAACTCCGCAGTTCATATGCCTTAATCCTCTTATCGAATCAAAAATCTTCGCATCTGCAGTAATCCTATTTTTTAAAGGATACAGAATACTACCTTGCGAAACTCCACTCTCCATAAGCCTCAATCCTCTTATCGAATCAAAAATCATTGCATCTGCAGTAATCATAATTATTGGTTTTCCATCCGCGACACGTTGGATGCATTCCGGCAATCTCGTATGCCGCTCGATGCATAAGTAGGTCAGGTCAGGCTGATGTTTAATTAACGCCTGTTAATCCGTTGACGGTCTCGGCTATTCATTAGCAAGATTTGTTGAAACTTTGCCTAAATATTGGGATCATAAGGCGTAGAATATATAATAAACTACAATACTAGCGGCCCGCTACGCATGGTAAATGAAGAACCACTTGACCGATTTTGTGCAACGTTCACATAAACCACCTAGTAATTAGTCCGAACAAACCCTGAAAATTTGGTTTCAATAGGTGAGCCCGTTCTTGAGTTAAAAAGTGACAACGAAAAAAATACCACTTAGCTTTATACCATCATCCACCTAGCGTATAGACTGTTTCTGTGCAGGGTCCGCTTTGACGACTGCCATCAGACCTTCGTAACCCTTGGTACCATTATGAGCTGGCACTACATGACACCTGACATGAAAATAAACCTAACTAAAAAATTGGCCAAGTGCGAGTCGGCCTCCCGCACTGAGGGTTCCGTACAAATTCTGTTTTTGACGTATTAAAAAACTACTGAATAGATTTCGTTCGAACCAATTTTCGTTGGTAGTTTTTATGGTAATGTACATTATATAATTATTTCAATTTTATCATCCTCTTATTTTAGAAGTTAGAGGGGGGGGACACACTTTTTTCCACTTTGGAAGGGTCTGTCACGCAAAGTATTCACTTTAGAAAAAAGTGATATTAGAAACCTTAATATAATTTTTAAAGACCTATCCATAGATACCCCACACGTATATGTTTAATGAAAAAAAATATTTCGAGTTTCAGTTCTGACTATGGGGACCCCCCACTTTTTTTATTTTTTTTCTATTTTCGTGTGAAAACCTTGTTGCGGTTCACAGAATACATCCACTCACTAAGTTTCAACAGTATAGTGCTTATAGTTTCGGAAAAAAGTGGCTGTGACAGACTGGCGGACAGACAGACAGACAGACAGACAGACAGACAGACAGACAGACAGACAGACAGACATGGCGAATCTATAAGGGTTCCGTTTTTTTGCCATTTTGGCTACGGAACCCTAAAAACCGGCCAAGAGCGCGTCGGATACGCCCATGAAAGGGTTCCGTAGCTAAAAGATAGCCCGACCGCTTAAGACAACATTTAGTAAGGGCAACTGCACGTCATAAGTTGGTCGAAATGTATTAAAATAACTATGTATGATACAGAGTTCGCTATAGTTTTCGTTGAAAGTACTTACTTGGAGGTATACAGGACATTTTTTTCAGAATTATTGTAATAGTATTTCAAAAGTTAAGGGGGGGGGGGACGCTCTGATTTTAACTTTGTATTAATATATCTCGAGACTGGGGTGTTTGATCCACATGGTTTCAAGGCAAGTTTTATTGTATTTAAAAATACCTGTTTAACGATACCCTACACGATGGGTTAAGTCGAATTTTTTTTTTAGAATTAACTTTTCGCTGTATGGGAGGGGGGGTAAAAAATGATTATTTTTCGATAATTTTAAAAACCAATTCTTGAATTATCACTATACATCTTTCCACCAATTTTCGTGACAATCGGTTCAGAAACGGCGGAGAACGAACCAGGACAGACAGACAGACAGACAGACAGACATGACGAAACTATAAGGGTTCCTAAAAACAGAAAATATCCACAATCACGTGTTAGAAATTTAAAAAAAATAGAAACTTAGTGTCGGCGAAAACCACCAATCAATCGAACGGCTGTCTACCAGGTAAGTAACCCGCCCTTCCAACCTGATAAATTGACCACAACCAACTTCGATCTCAGCACCAACAAGGTACAATGCCAACATCAACAAAAAAATAATATTCAGAAGCGCTAATAAAATTGCGGATCACTTGTTCGCGCAGAAGTTCCGACGCGAAACCTGATAATTGAAAGGTTTCACGGAAGTTTTAGTCGCCGACTGATTGGTCTAACCTAGACTGTAATTAGTCAGCTACCTAGACTTCTATTAGGTTATAAGCTAGGCTAGTATTTAAACCTTTCAGAAATATACTTTTTCTTGGACTACTTCGGATAATTGATTAAATATTCTAGGGTAAAGTTACTGGTCTCTGTGTAATAATTGGCATAATTTAATACATTTCACAACCTCTCATACATTGATTGCACTCCGCGTTAAGTAGCTTAAACACTTGTGTTACAGACATCAGAATCAAAAGTGGTATTACAGATATACTTAAATAGAGACAGATAACACCCAGACGAGTACAAACCGACCGAATCGAACCCGCGTTACCACTGTTGATCAGTGATTTTGTGACATATTTTTTATGTACATGTATATCATTTGTATAACTTGCGATCTCTTTTGTCTACAGGTGATGAGTTCGTGTACCACGACACGTGGGGCGGGATCAGCCTCATGTTTGCCTCCAACCAGACCTCCAAGACACTCATGCCCAATACCACATTCGTAAGTATATTTTATCTCCTTATTTTATACTTAAAGTCTTAAAGCCTTCCGTCGCGGTTTCACCCGCGCGTAATTTATTTTTTCAAACATACCCCCCCTACCCTATGTTCACCGGCGATAGTGTAGCTAGCCAACAGAGAAATAATTATTCACATCGGTCGAGTAGTTTTTGAGTTTATCCGTTACATACAAAAATACTCATCTTTCCCTTTTATAATATTAGTGTAGATAGATAGTGTCGATGTAGATTGGCTGTGAAACACTTATTTAGAAGCATCATCCTCCTAGCGTTTATCGCGTTTCTGTGCGGGGTCCGATTTGACGATGATCCAGAATTTGGCGAGTCTGGTTATTACATTGAAGCTACTGCCATCAGACCTTCGTAACCCTTGTACGGGAACCAGACAGATGGATCATAACTTCAAGCATATATTTTTAACTAGCGGCCGCCAGCGACTCCGTCCGCGTGGGTTACGATTTCCGCACACAGTCTTACTAAAAATAGCTGATTAAAACAACGGTCTATATGCATGCAGTTTGCAGTCAACTTGAACACTTTTATGAGACTTATTACTCAGGATAAAAATAATAGTCAAATTAAGTGACGGAAAACGCTTATCATAATTAACAATAATCTGGAGAGGTTATAGATTTGAGAAATCATCTGTTCACCGCGATTCAGATCCGCGGCCCGGCCGCGCCTCTAGCGAGGTGCGCCATCTATCGGCACATTTTAGAACTAAATAGTTCGCTAGCACAATAATTTACAATGATAAAATAAAGGAGTATACAATAGCTTAAAGCCTACCTCGACAAATACATAGTAAGTGGTAAGTGGACTATCCAACACAAAATGTTTTGTCAATTCGAACCAGTAGTTCCTGAGCTTAGCGCGTTCAAACCAATTCGGATCTTGAGTTGCACGTGTAATTGTGAGTCAACCATAAAAGATAGACAAATGCTGCTGGGAAATACTTTTTAGGCAATTTTATGTAGAATGTTTCCGTCATACATGATTTCTATGTGACTGTAACCATTAAGGCTGCACACGCGATTGAAGCTTAAGAAATGGAGTAAATTCTCCCGTTTTCCCCACATTTCCCTTCACTACGCTACTCCTGTTGATTGTAGCGTGATGAAAAGTATCCTATAATATGCCCAGGAGTATGAAGAATAATGGTACCAAGTTTCGTCAAAATCCGTCCAGTAGTTTTTGTTTCTATAAGGAACATACAGACAGACAGACAGACAGACAGACAGACAGACAGGCAAAAATTTTACTGATTGCATTTTTGGTATCAGTATCGATCACTAAACACCCCCTGATAGTTATTTTGGAAAAATATTTAATGTACAGAATTGACCTCTCTACAGATTTATTATAAGTATAGATTATATTTCTAAAAGGTCCACTGGTTGAGTTCTACGTGTAAATTAAAATCCATGGCTGTTAGGATATATTTGACCTCAGGCTGTCTGATGATCAGCCTGTCACATTCCACTGATGGACGTAGGCCTCCCATAGATGGGGGTTATCACGCTGGGCAGACGGGATCTTTGGCGTAGTATGAACGCTAAAACATTGGGGAACGCTGCTGTCCAACCCACCAAAATTACTTGGTCTCTTCTTCCACACTATACGGGAAGAAATGGGTTAGTACTCTTCTAGGTCGTCACTGGACGGCACGCTACTTTTTCGCTATGAATAAATCATTCTAACTATACAAACCATTAGATGACGAACGTTTTCAGTGATATAATCACAAAGTACTTGTCAATTACTGTGATTAATAACATTCAAGGAAAATCGCGTGATCGAATTTTCTTTTACCATTCAGTCGTACGTTCGGTTGTAGTGCCTACAAAATGTTTTCGGCGAAACAGCACAAGTTATTTACATGAAAATACAGCGTATATTTCATGAAGAAGGAAAATGGCTGGTCATTCAATAAATAACGCCGCCAATGAACCGAGCTGTAGGGAGGGGGCGAGTCACTTAGTAATTCTATTTTGGTATAACTGTGACAGGGAATGACGTCATTTGAATGTTACCGAGATGTGATCTGAAGCTTGTTGTTAGTGTATGAATAGTTTAGCGACGTGCTGTGTTGTGACAGATAGAGTGGCAAATGATGTGGTAGATAGTTCAAATCATTTACTTATGAATGATCTCTCCCTCTAATGCCACAAATGCTTCAAAACGGGAAACTCCCTGCTATGTCATAATGAAGCAATGAATATAAAATTATACATATTGTATAATAATATTGTTATGTTTTCTTAGAAGACCTAAGAAATATCACTACGATTTCTTTTTTGAATCCGTGATCACGACTGCTGAAAAGTAGCCGAAACGTCGGGTTTTCCTGTAAACATGTAGTTTAAAATTATACCGCGATTCTATCCGTTTAAAAGTAGTTTAATATTGATGTGCAGTGAGAATATCAATTTACTCACAACTAAGTGATTCGTTCGCAATGCATTATACGAGTATTTAACAAGCTACCTATTTAATAAAATACTTCTATCCCTTTTTTCAAAAAAAAATTTTTTTATTAAAAGAAAAAAAAAAAAAAAAACTTCTTTATCCGTCGAAAAATGTCACTTTTCGGACACTGTCCTCGCTCCCACAAACCATAAGTACAAAACAACATTTACCCTCCAATCACTTGATATCGATACTGCTACTTTAGTGTTCTACCGGTCACTTGATAGCCGGGCCTGTCCCACTTGTAGCTGGACATCAATTTATTCCCCGATTCTTCTAGTGGCGGTAACAATATTATTGCCTTGTATTTTTCCTTGGCTTGTACTAGCGTATTTTTTGCACTAGCTGACCGTAAAAGACTTTATCTAGTCTGTAGGCTTCGACTGATGAGTCTGTGTCTGATTTCTAGAAATTGGGACTTATTACTCAGCACAAACGACTGTGCCATGTAGTGAAACATAGAATTCATCGCGGCGTGGTGGCTATGGGCATTATACCTTTAAGGGAGAACCACTTATCTACACTTATATGCTTTTGACGCCCCGCTTGGTGTAATGGTCAAGATGTTGCCTATTACGCAAGAGGTCGCGGGTTCGATCCCGGCACAGGACAAACATTTCTGTGCATGAACATGTCTGTTTGTCCTGGTCTGGGTGTAATGTGTATCTTTTTAAGTATATTTGTAATACCACTGTTTAGGGGCCATCCATAAAGTACGTCACACGTAAAGGGGGGGGGGGAGGGGGTCGACAAAGTGTGACATGGTGTGACAAGGGGTGGGAGGGGTCCTAAGTTTCGTGACATCACATTTCAAAATCTACTAATCGCGTTGGATGAAAAAGATGTTGACACCACAAATGTTCCTGACGTGAAAAACGAAGTGAACTGTGAAGTGACTGCCATGCCAGTTATAAATAATTTAAAGGTCTGGGTTCAAAGTCCATGGACTGAAGATGATTGAGTTTATTTTTTTTCTTTTTCTTTATATTCATTAGTTTATTTTTTTGTTATTGTTACAAATATTTGATACTATGTTGATTTCAAAAAAAAGTACTTGATTTAAATGGTAATAAAACTAATTTCGGAACTGCTGATTTAATTTAATAATTTTTCGATGTTAAATTGCAAAACATGTGACGTCACACTAGGGAGGGGGGGGTCTCAGAAATGTGACCACCTGTGACAAGGACGGGGGAGGGCTCAAAAACTCATGAAATTAGTGTGACGTACTTTATGGATGGCCCCTTATTCTGATATCTGTAATACAAGTACTTAAGCTACTTAACACGAGGTCAGATCAATGTATGTGATGTTGTGAAATATTTATTATTTATTTATTATATAATATAGCTGAAGAGTTTGTTTGTTTGTTTGAACGCGCTAAACTCAGGAACTTAACTTAATGGTCCGATTTAAAAAAAAAAAATTTTGTCTTGGATAGTTCATTTGACGAGGAAGGCTTTAGGCTATAATATAACCTATGTGTGTAGTGATGATATAGTTCTAATAAAAATAAAGTTACTTTTGAGCGGCATGAAAGATAGTGTCAATTTCCTACAAATTCGAAAGACGTGCTTAGAAACTTTAATAGTAATGATATCCTCTAAGTCTAAACCGAGTTTTAGCTAAGGCGGTACATTTAACGATCATCCAAGTACGTCAGACTATCGTTAAGGCGATGTTTTTATTACTATACATACATTTAAGTAAGTATATAGTTGGGCTAACTCTAGTATTCTTTAATCGTTAACTTGAACTTATTCGGCAACTGACCCGGGAATCGATCTCAGGACCTGCCACGGACGGCCCAGTACTTAAACCATTACACCATCGATCGCGTCTATATAAATTACATTAAATAAAAAAAATAAAAAAAATGTTGGCGGGATCCAACAAAATAACAGTTTTTATTCAAACTATTGACTTCAACACCTCAACATAATTTTTTTCGCATTAAAATCGTTTTAACAGATTTTCATCACAACCGTTAAATGTATTTTGTTCTTTATAACTTTTCCTTCGACATTATGAATCAAGAAGCCTCTCAAAAATAATAAATATAATAATAAATATCACCCCGGCATCTCAGTAATCCTGAACACTCAGTGGATATATCAGGCTTGGACGAGGATTTGCGAAGGCGGAAATGGATGGACGGATATTATGCCCCATTTCCAAGGATAGAGCCGTTAAATGGATGTTTTGATGTACTTTTAAGGAATTTTTATCATTACATCTTTATAAACAGTTTTTATTCTTTGATAAGCTATTCATGGGTTAAAAGATAAATATAGCACGGTTCGATCAATCTTGTAATAAACGGGTTAAAATCAGCCCTGAGTGTTGTGAAAAAACGGGGCCATTATTTATTTCAAAAAAAATAAGAATGATCCCATAAAGTGGACTCATTTCAGACACAAAATCTTTACAGCACAACTATTATGCTTATCAATTAGTTAGACGAAATATAAGTATTTATTCTTCTGTTTGATATTTCAAATATCATTAAGTTATGGACCCCTATTTTTTCACTATATCGTCTCATTAGCTTTTTTTATCAGCAGAGCAATAAAATATTAAGTGATTTTTCAAACTGTTAGTGTTAAAGCCCTATTGATAAATCACTTACAAGTTATCTGACAGGTCGTACCATCAATTCTAGTTTAGTTTTTTTTGTAATGCACAATCCATTCATCGTCAGTTCTCGCTAAAAAGTGTTGATTGCTTTTTCATTTGCAAGCTTTCAAAGGTTTCGAATTTTCCGGCCCGAATTTTCCTTGGGGTGTTTCGCAATGGAAGTTTTTTTGCATTTTTACTCGAGTCGTGGATGTCTATTAAGTATTTTAAAGTATTTAAGTATGTCTATCCTTAGCCTCCATAGTTTTGAGCTTAGTTTGGATCTAGGGAATTGGTGTGCTAGTCCAAAGATTTTATTTATTTATTTTGCGAGAGGTACACATAACCTTCTGTCGCACACGGCATATGGTATGCTTAATAAATTTCCCATCAAAATAAAAATTGTGAATCCGACGGTTTAAGCGCTCTATCAGGCTGGAAATAAAAACGAATTCTGCCTTTTGATAGAGAACCCAGCGAACAGCCGATTTCATACGTATTGAAATTATTAGTGTTTCTCTACTCTATTTTGCCTGTACATATTATAAACATAAACCTCCCTCTTGAATCACTCAATCTGATGAAAAAACATGAAAATCAGTTGCGCAGTTTTAAAGATTTAAACATACATACGGACAGACTGAAGAAAACGTCCTCCTCCTACTCCTCCTCAGTTAGCTCCTTACTGGAAAGAGCAACTAAAGCCGCTTTACTCGGCTCGTACCAAATATGGTTGGGAAGGGAGAGGAACGTCATCGGTGGAGGTGATCGTTATACTATAAAGGGGCCCCTTAAACCTACACGCTGGGTCGAAAGTCCTAGGCGCCGACTGACATTCCACGCGATGGACCCGGCACCCGCACGGAGAATCCATGGATAGCTAAGAAGTTCGTCTCTCTGTTAAATACTATGTAGCGATAAGAAAAACACTTGACAAATCCCCTGTTTATTTCATTTTAAATCCAATCTACGGCCACCAAAGATCTCAGATTAACTTTTTGTACTATAAATACATTACCCAGTTTTCCAAAGCGCTATTTACGAACGAATTTTAATAATGCCGGTGTTTTATTACAGAGCTCGAGGGCGTAAGATGTCGGGGTACATTGAAAAATGATCTTTCCCTAATGAAAAAGAATAATAATGAGATTCAGGGGTGGTGACTCATGCCTATAGGGGTTTTAACGATTAGTTGTGTTTCCAGTGATAATAACAAGTATTCGGGCTCATTTTTAGGGCAAACTAAGGGAAAAATATTTATTAAAATATCCTACTTTTTTTGGTTAATAAATTCTAGAATCATGTGTTTTTGTTGGTCTGCACTTTACAAAGTGGATTTTTTCCTGAAGGGAAAATCCTCTTAATACTATAGATATATTTTTAGGCAAAACAAAACATTCCTTATTTATTTTAAAGAAGAAACTGAAATCCGCTTGGTCGAAGTCGCGGGCGGCCTCTAGTTGATATTGTAATAAATTGAATATGTTTCATATCAGGCTTTATAGAGGGCAGAGGTCAGCGACCTCAGCTATTTTAAATACTAAGAGTTACCTAACATTCCGTGATTATGTTAACAAGGCCATTGCGTTTCATTGCTTTACTAACACAGTAAAGTTACTATGGTTATTGCTAACCACAGACTGAGGGTAGGTTTCAAAAGTCCCAGATGTTTTGATAAGCTGAAAGTAGTTCATACCAGTTGGAACTAATTTGTACATAAAACAGCGCGTAATTTGAACAGAATTTAGTTGGTTCGATTCCAAGGTGTAACAAGTTTTTTTTTTAAATATAAAGGAATGTTGTCTTTGAGTAACATTTTACAGTATTATGGGTACCTCTCCTCCAGGTGACATTACAAAATTCCACCATGTATAAGTATGCATAATGCTTTTCTATGATTAAACAAACTTAGCAACCTAACCACTAAGTCATATGACATAACCTACTCGTAGCGGTCAAACAACGACAAATTAACGACAGTATAAAAAATACACTCATAAATCTTGAATATGAATGGTATGTATCTAACTTTTTCGAGACGTTTATTTATTTAATATGCACTCTGTCTAACTAGACCATCTAATTCCTGACCTCTGTAGCCTGCTTTTTATCCTCTAAATAATTTATTTAGTACCGCAAATGATTAATGAACTGAAGAAATTTGTTTTCTCTGGCCCTTTTCTTAATTGCTACAAATTTCAATCTTGTAAGCAATGAGAAGCACATAATTTAGGCTTTATTTCTTTTACAACTCAGTCTATAATTGAATGTTGTAAACTGAAGCGTTATGCAGGTTTTGGTGGGGAATTATTTGTTGGAATAATGATGGAATACTTTATATTCAATAGGTTATTATTTGGGCTTTGGTTTTTTATTAAAGTCACGATGAGTGCTTTTATTTTTAAACGCTAAAGCCTTCACTGTTACCACAAGCAACTTCATAACTGTGTCTCAAACCTCGGAGGTCGTGGGTTCGAATCTTGCGGGGAACACTTCCTCTTTGTGTTGGTTTTCCCAGTTTGTGAAAATATCATTGGTGAAAGTGAACGTTTAGCACGTTCGGGCTAATGAATTTCGTGCGAATCAACTACTAATAGTCACAATTTCAAAGCATTCACATGCTTCTGAAACCGCTTACATTCAGACGGATAGGTTTAAGTTCTATTTTAGTGTGGTATAAATAAATAATGTAAGAGACATCATACTCGTTACAACACAAAGATAAAATTATGATAATATTCAGTCTGGAATAGAATTCATAATTCAGTCTGGAAACTAACCTCCATTCACGTGCAGCCCACACATTATATCAAGTCATCGTGACAATGCTCAATCAAGTAAAGTCAATAGGCGTAGTTCTGACGTAATTAGTAATAGCTTATCAAATATTCGTCAATCTGTGCGTTCGCGTGTCTTTTTTTGTTTCAAAACTTTTTATTTTATCGTGGCATCTCGCCAATCTGAATGACTGAATGATTCTACAGGTGAAGCAACAGATATCCCACGATAGCAATAATATTCTCATCAAAAGACTATATGCAAACAGATATCGAATGCAGCCGAATTAATGCGATAAATCAAAAACCTTCTGGCTACTTTTTAACCATGGCGGCCGATCTTACGATCAGCCAGAAACGCAGGATATATTACTCGTATAGTGCACAAGTAAGCGCGCAAGCACAAGTGCACTCCCTTTACCCTCTCTCTCTCTCATAGTTCTGTGGGACTGCAATCTGACACGACTGTAGAGAGATCAGGAGCAGGACCAACAGCGTAACGTGCCTTCCGAAGCACGGAGAAACTCGAGATGAAATTTTTCAGTCACCCATCCGACGATTGGCCTCTGCGAAAGTTGCTTAACTTAACAATCGCAAACCGGGCGCGTCAACCACTGTATCGAGCTCCTCAATAAAGGAATATATACCCATTAAAAGATTCAGTATTCAAACAGATATCGAATGCAGCCGAATTAAGGCGATAAATTGGCATCGATTCTCGACCCTCCCATTCCGTTTAACAAGTTACTAGTCCAATTGAACTTTCCGATTGCAACATCTACTCTAGATCTATATCTAGGTACTACTAGTAGTTGTATTCTACATGCAGGCAACTGGTGGCAGGCCTCAGGTAATTTCGATACGGCATATCGCGTGTCTTACTGTTCTGTGAAGAGAATAAATTGAGACCTAATAGACATAGAGGATGACTGATTTGAAAATAGACAGCGGATTTGATATATTTATATCTAATTCCTGAAGAGAGTTCAGAGAATAAATTGAGACCTAATAGTCATGGATGATGTATTTGAAAGTAGACAGCGAAGTGATATATTTATATCCAATTCCTCATCACATATTCAAAGACTATTATTTTTTTAAGGTTTCTAATTTTTGACCAGATTTTGGAACTACTGGTTCAATTTGTCAAAATATTTTTGGATTGCATAGTCCATTTATCCGGAAAGGCTTTACAATAACACTATGTGTGCGGGAATCGACATCCACGCGGTCTAAGCCGCGGGCGGTCGCTAGACGTGTTCAATAAGGTAAAACATAGAACTCCAATTTCGAAGATACACAATTTCATTTTATACTAATTTAGTTAGATAGGTCATCGCCATATTTCGACCCACTCTGAAATTAGCACTCAAATTCAAAGCGACTGTCACTTCTTATCCCAATAACAGCAGGTCGAAACGTACGTCATGTCATACAAAATAATGTCACTAGCAAATAATATTAAACCGGGAAGAAACGCGAAATTATAATTAGGTAGGTACTCTCATACTTACTGCTTGGCGTTTCTGCTGCGATTTAATATTATTTGTTAATAATGAAACGCAAAGGTTTAATGTTTTAAAATAATGCCACAGTTTTATGGCGTCGGGGCATCTAACGATATACACTTGAGGTTTCGAGGAAACAAACGATACGACAATGGTTGGCCGATTGTTATCAGACAAGGTAGCTGTAAACCCGACCATTATGGCTTTATGGCTTGGTTCACCTGCGTTATGATAATGATAGTGTTTCTTGGCTTTCGGGTTTATCGTTAAATCTTATCGATATAACACAAACATTTAATTGCCTTTGATGAGCCCGTTAGTCTAGTGGTCAGAGGCCCTGGCTACAAAACCAAGGGTCGCGGTTTCGAATCCCGCTTGGGGCAAATGTTTTTGTGATGAACATTGACATTAGTACTAGAGTCATGGATGTTTGAAAAAGTTTTTAAGTATGTCTAGCATCCATAATACAAGATTTGAGCTTAGTTTGGGGCTAGGCTATTGGTGTATTAGTCCGAGGCAATTATAGGGTAGGTCACACGGACAACTCTTTAACCATAACACCTAACCGGTATCTATAATTGTTTTATATTAGGCGCTGAAATGAAAATTTTCGGTCACCCATCCAATGACTGGCCCCTGTCAAAGTTGCTTAACTTTGCAATCGCAAACCGAGCGCGCTAACCACCATTGAGTTTTACTACTACGTATAGAGTGAGGGGAGAGGGGGCGGATTATTCAGTGATATTTTTGACTTTTTATCTCCATATTTTATAACACGCCACCGTCTTTATTTTTCGTCTTGTATTAATAGTACATGTATTTTAAACACAACACGGCATTTTTTGATTTAAAAATGCTCAAAAAAAGAAAAATAGACGGCAACTTTGTGTTCCACGGACCACAAAGCGGGTAAGAGAATGCTAACCACTGTGCCATCGAGCTTCTCAAATTATTTCTTACAACATTATGACGTGTTGTTTCAGAGAGTATTGGAGCCAGCCGCCTTCTCCCTGTCGGCTGACCGCCGGTTCCTCCTGCTGGCCCAGGGTATCAGGAGGGTCCACCGGCACTCGTACCTGGCTCGGTATACCGTGTACGACATACTCACCACGTAAGTACATAACAAGGAGGAAAGATCCAGAAAAAAAAACCGGCAAAGAGCGTGTCGGACACGCCCATGAAAGGGTTCCGTAGCTGAAAGATGGCCCGACCGCTTAAGACACCATTTAGTGGGGGCAACTGCACGTCATAAGTTGGTCGAGTTGTATAAAAATAACTATGTATGATACAGAGTTCGCTATAGTTTTCGTTGAAAGTACTTACTTGGAGGTATACAGGACATTTTTTTCAGAATTATTGTAATAGTATTTCAAAAGTTAAGGGGGGGGGACGCTCTAATTTTAACTTTGTATTAATATATCTCGAGACCGGGGTGTTTGAGCCACATGGTTTCAAGGCAAGTTTTATTGTATTTAAAAATAGCTTTTTAACGATACCCCACACGATGGGGTAAGTCGATTTTTTTTTCGAATTTACTTTTCGCTGTATGGGAGGGGGGGTAAAAATAATTATTTTTCGATTATTTTAAAAAATCAATTCTTGAATTATCACTATACATCTCTCCACCAATTTTCGTGGCAATCGGTTCAGAAACGGCGGAGAACGAGCCAGGACAGACAGACAGACAGACAGACATGACGAAACTATAAGGGTTCCGTTTTTTTGCCATTTGGCTACGGAACCCTAATAAAAAAATTATAATTCTTAATTTTTCTATTAAATAATTCGAACTAGTAGTGCCTGATATTAGCGCGTTCAAACTAACAAACCCTTTTTCAAGCTTTATTATATGAGTATATGTAGGAACGACGGTAACCTTTTCAATTGGAAACTGATTAATACGGTAACCGTTCCAAACGGTTACTTCTAATAACAATAATAAGATGGTATTATCAGTCATCACCGCCTATCGATGCCTCTTCATTTTTCGACGCAGCCAAAGCTTCAAGCTTGGTAGACCTAGTGTGTGGCTCGGTACTTCGTCGCACTACCCACTAAAACCCTACGAAGGCATTACTAGCGCTTTGCATCCTCGATCAAGATATAAGGACTTAAGGAATGAACGTCAGGAAATCATTAGAAAGTTATCTTACAAGACGCAGAGTTAATTTTTACGAATTTAAGCTAATATATACTGGTCCATTATCTCCACTCACATCGTGTCTGATGCACAGACTATGCTCTTATAGCTCGTGTAACGTTGCTAGTGGGTTCCTGCCTTATCTACTTTACACTCGTAGGGTTCACACTTCCAAAAACATTTTATGTGATAGGTAAGCAAACGAACAAGGGGGTCACCTGATGGTAAGCGATCACCGCTGCTTATGAACATTAACAACCGTATAAGGGTCAGAGATGAGTTGCCTGCTTTTAAATCCCCATACCCTCAACCAGGTCTGAGCTCCGGTGACCTTACTCACCAGCAGACAGAGCAACAATTATTAAGATAGAAAAATAAAAAATATTAAACTTGAAGACTGCTTAATACGGATATGTCTAGAAATTCAAGCCAGATATCAAGGGCCACGACCAAATACTTTAACCACTAGACTTAACAAACGAATTTATAAATCTTTATCGCGTTTTTGTTCTATACCGGTCAGTTCTGAAGGCCAAAACACTCGTTTCTTCCAAAAAAATGCCACTGATTTTATAGATAATGTTCTAATATTTTGGGATCGTCAATTTGAATTTAGATAAACCTATAAAAGTGGGCATTTAGGGAGTTATGTAGATTGTAGGGTACCTAAATAAAAACAATACACTTTACTCTTAGAGAATGAGGTGACAACCCTACTTGAGTCACCACTGTACAAACCCCATCTCGTTTGCATAATACGTGTGTGAAGAGCGAAGACTCTAAGTAATAACAGAGTGTTATATTTCTTTTAGCTTTTAACATGTCCCGCCTGGTTTTAGATTTTAGACGTTTTCTCGGTAGGAACACTACTTTGCTACCTATATTACTATGTATGACATAAAAGATGATAAGCTGTGAAAGTTTGCGGTAAGTATAGAAAAGACTCTGGCCGGTAAAATGCGACAACGCCAGCCATGTTTGTATTGAAAACTAGCGGCCGCCCGCGACTCCGTCCGCGTGGATTTCGGTTACCAATAACCTAAAGCCTTCCTCGTCAAATGGACTATCCAATACAAAAGTATGTTTCAAATCGAACCAGTAGTTCCTAAGATTGGTGCGTTCAAACAAACAAACAAACACACAAACAAACAGACAAACTCTTCAGCTTTATTATATTAAAGTATATATAAGTATAGATGGAAGTTGACACACATTTTTTTTAAATATTTATTTATTTATTTATTTATTTGCACATGTTATCACATAAATGGCCTTAACCTAATGATGACATGGACCCTGCTAGGGTATCGCAAATGATGAGGAACATGGCGTACTTTCTTACAGTAAATTACATTTAGGTTAAACAATCATACATACTAGTAATTAATTAACACTATAATTCTACATTATACAATATCAAAAAGTAAAAAATAAAATAGAACAGAAAATTAAACTTTAAACAATTTTACTTAAAACTACATAAATGTATCACACTATTCACACTTTGCTTAAAATAAACATCTTTGTCCAAAATAATACATGATCAAACGAACTTCTAAGTGAAGTTCGATCAGTATTATATGAGTCACTTTATTCGAAGATATAGACGAGAAATATATGTATTTCTACATATATAGTATAACACGTAGTCCTTTTATTGTTTAGCAATTTCCGCACGGTTTTTAGAGTTTAAAGTTTTTAATGCTGGGCACCCCAGCTGTCCGTCCTGCGCGCCCCGCCATCTTGCTTCATTTTTAAGAGTTTTTTATTTATATTTTTGGCAAAACTAATTGGGTGGGGATGGGCGGGACCTTATACTATATCTTCGAATAAAGTGACTCATATAATACTGATCGAACTTCACTTAGAAGTTCGTTTGATCATGTATTATTATTTCGTCACTATATTCGAAGATATAGACGAGAAATATATGTATTTCTACATATATAGTATAACACGTAGATGTTCAGAGACATGTTTTGCCAAAAGAAACTGTCTGTGATGAACATCAAAGACATTCTGAAAATAAACGGCATTGATTGTAACATAATTTAACGGTACAATCACTGCAGACAGATCATTTAATAAACAAAGGAAATCAATATTTTTTAACAAACGATAAATTTGTAACAATCATTAATCACTAATATAATAACTAATAGAACGAATCAGTTTGGATTTTGGAAACACACTGATCTAGCGAAGCTATCCTCGTTAACTATGGGTCTATCATGAAATCTTGCGAAAGTACTTGATGCCGACGTCTAACCCAGTCCAACCAACAGTTTTACGTATGACGTCGAGAGATACGCCCGCGGTTCTCGAAGCCGCTTTATGTGGCGGTTAAAACGTCAGTATAAGTGGCTTAAACGTCAGTAGAAGTCTATCTGTTTCCACAATCCGCAACTGTTGTTAAATCATCTTTAATGCAATTGTCAGGCTGATAACAAGATTCAAGTGAATATGGATAATCCGCAATGGTTTTGCTCGCCCTGAGGCAGAGGTTTTAATTATGTTGGAAATAATTACCTTAATGCCATTCTTATGACATTAAAAATAGGTTCTTACCTATTTTAATGTTATTAATGTTTATGAAAGACAGCCTCTTTGTACTATGCGATGTACAAAGCGCTAAGAGAATTGTGACTTTTTTGTTAATTGTTCTGAAGAAATATCGTTATGCAGTTTTCATTTTGCTATATGATTGAGAACAATTTTGAGGTTTTAATGTACCTAAGTATTTGGGTACAGCTGGCAAAAAATCTAGAAATTAATTTATAATTATTAATATCACTATTTAATAATAAGCTTATCACAGATCTATGGCTGTTGAACGGGCCATATGCTGCGCCTTGATTATCAAGACGAGTGAGGAATGCTAAGATGGTTGATTCGGAATAATTGTTAATAAGCATCTGAATCTAAATCGTTGCAGTAATGACCCTCATAGTTTATACGTGCCTTTTATTGATGAAAGGTACTCTGAGCTAGCGAGAACAAGATAATATCTAAGGCTTCTTCCGGGGTCCCTTTTTTCTGAAAAGATTCCCGGAGAGCCTCGCAACACCCAGGGTAAGTTTGAACTGTTGCCTTCAGCTGCAAGAGAAATTGACCCTGTGTTCAATAGCGTCGAAATACAAATTTTTGAGCTACACGTGATTCTCAGGAACGGAAACCATGACTGCGAAGGCCAGTGTGGAAACCCTAAGAATCCTACAGTTCTATCTATTATTATATTTTAAAGGCACTTATCACTAGAGTAAACGGGGGAAAGGCAAAAACGAAATATGTATCATATGTATGGTTGCCAATTTGTGCGTCTACTGTAAAGGAATCTGGATTTTGTTTCCAAGATATGTGTTTCCACACTTGTCAATGGCATGAGAACCGAAGAGATCTATGTAAGGCTTACCTAAAAGGTCAGCTTTTTTTTTTTTTTTTTTAACATTAAATAAATAATAAATAAATATTTCACGACATCTCATACATTGATCTCACCCCGTGTTAAGTAGCTTAAGCACTTGTGTTACAGACATCAGAATGAACAGTGTTATTACAAATACACTTAAATCGATACAATGTTACAGCCTAACATTGTACTTGATAATTCTAATGCGGTATCTTAATTTATTATACGCATTTCTTGATCTTCTCTTACATTCGTGTATTTGTTAACGTATGAGGCGTATAGCCATATATTTCACATCTCGCGCCATTGTCACACTTTCTGTGGTAATTCCAGTTAAATGAGGAAATCGATTTCCGACTATACGATTTATACAATACGGTATTTGACTGACAAGTCAAATCACCTACTTTTTTTTTTTTTTTTTTTAATTGTCAAGAACGTAACCTTGTAGGAATAAATGTATGAAATATTGAATCGTGACGTCACGATGCAATAGTGTCAAATCAATACTCCTTTAACTTCAATTAGCTGTAAGTTAAAAGCTCAATAGTAAATGTGAGATAAAAAATTGTGCCTAATTTTTGATTTCGTCTTTAAACTTAGAATGTCATAATTTATTTCGTATGCAGTCAAATACCTAATTGATAGCGGTGGTATTATCACAACGCAATTAAATAGCATCACCAGATTTGTCATGAGCAAAGGTTTTTAAAACAAGGTAAGCTGTTTTGAGTTCCAAATAATTAATATGGGATTTTTACTCATCGGATTTCCATCTACCCCTGGTTCGCAAATCATTACAAAAAAGTGGCTGTGACAGACTGGCGGACAGACAGACAGACAGACAGACAGACATGACGAATCTATAAGGGTTCCGTTTTTTTCTTTTTTTTTTTTTTTTCTTTTCCCATTTTGGCTACGGAACCCTAAAAAGACTCCGACCCTGTCTGGATGTATCAGTAAACATTTCTAAAGCAAACGTAGGTTTGAGTAATTCTTTTTTAAGCTTAAAAATATTTTCAGACCACCAAAGAAGGTCTGGCAATATATTAGTTGAGAGATTAAATTTTGCATTATAATTATTATTATATTCATGTAAAGCTAAATATTTCTCCCTTTACAATAGTTTTGTATACTATATTATTGTAGCTATAATTATTAGCTCGACAAGCTGTTATTACAACTCCGATCAACTGGGCGAATACTTTGATGGTACATCGAGGCACGGTTGGGATTTTTGTATAAGAATATAAATGTAGTTCTGCTTTTCGATTGGCAAACTAATATACATATTTACAGAGTTGAACACAAAATATTAACACTTATGTAGTTAAATTAGTGAGATAACTTTCGTCATAATTTTCGATAGATTTAGACATATCCATTTTTGTTTTGGTCATCATGCAAGATTCCTAGTTCTTACTTGATGTACTTTTTTATGAAAAGGTATTGATATTGATCTGTAATTCGTTTAAGAACCTGTCTGTTGTCTGTTATTTTGTGCCAACAATTGTAAAAATACTTAAGCCCACCTACGTGTATCTTTTAATGTCCGAGGGCCTGCGCGAGGAGGTCTGTTTCGAACTCTCGATGAGTTGAAGTTGCTCTGGGTCGATGAAGGTCTCTGACATGCCTTCCTGGCACATTTGCCCCCCCCCCTCGACTTCGAGCGAGAGGGTCCTCTCCGGTTTCCCAAGGTAGGGAGTAGGAGTAAGAGGGACCTGGTGTTGCATTTTGCTCGATTTTTTAATTTGAGAACCCTGGTTTTTCTGATAAGCTTCTGCGAGCGTCTGAAAAATGTTTTATACATTGTATCTTATTATCGCTCGAACGCATACTGTTTTATTTAGCTCTGTTAATAGCTGTAAGTCCTACTCCTAACTGCCGTTGACAAGTTTCGATTTTCTTGCCCTTGCACGAGCAAAATCAGAAATCGCAGCAGATATTTCGAGGCATGAGTTCCCCCAAGGTACTCAGTACATCAGGGTCTAGGTCAGTCAGTGCCTGTTCTGGCACCGAATCTTCCTGACTGATTTTCGACGATTTCGTTATTCTCGTCTCGGCATCATAGGTTACGACAGCAGAAATAAATATGAAAATGTATTTGGTATATTTTTATATTTATCATCATCAGCCTTATATAAATATTTTTATATTTATATAAGAAAGAAAACATTTATAGTTCTTATTTATATTACACTAAAACTATTTAGTTTATCTAACTGGTTAACTTTCGGTTAACTCTAGGTAATATGTACTTATAAAGAGTATCCCTTTGGATAACTCTCGGTTGACTCTCGGGTAACTGTTGCTTTGTGGTTTACTCACGGTCAAATCACGGGTCATTATTGTTCTGTGGTTAACTCACGGTTAACTCTCAGGTCATTATTGCTATATGTTTAACTCTCGGGTTATTATTGCCCTGTGGTTAACTCACGGTTAACTCTCGGGTCATTATTGCTTTGTGGTTGACTCACGGTCAACTCACGGGTCATTTTTGCCCTCTGGTTAACTCACGGTTAACTCTCGGGTCATTATTGCTCTGTGGTTAACTCACGGTTAACTCTAGAGTCATTATTGCTTTGTGGTTAACTCACGGTCAACTCAAAAGCCTCGTTTTATACCCAAATCATTCAAAAGATTCGAAACACTTTTTAAATTATTTTTACCGAAAAGGTAGGGTGGAACAAGAATTCTTTTAACTTATTATATTATTATTGCTATATGATTAACCCTCGGGTTATTATTGCTCTGTGGTTAGCTCACTGGTAACTCTCGGGTCATTATTGCTCTGTGGTTAACTCACGGTTAACTGTAGAGTCATTATTGCTTTGTGGTTGACTCACGGTCAACTCAAAAGCCTCGTATTATACCCAAATCATTCAAAAGATTCGAAACACTTTTAAAATTATTTCTTCCGAAAAGGTAAGGTATAACAAGAATTCTTTTAACTTACCAGCTTTCTTCGCAATCCGAGGAATACGAGTAAATAATAACGCGTTTGCGTCGGATGTCCTCTTTTCTTCTAAGCTTCTTAATTTTCTGAGAATATTGCGGAATCTACTCCACTGCACTACGTTTCGGCACAATGACGGTAACACGTGCGTACCGATGCGCGCACAATAAAAGAATGAAGCAAGATGGCGGGGCGCGCAGGACGGACAGCTGGGGTGCCCAGCATTAAAAACTTTAAACTCTAAAAACCGTGCGGAAATTGCTAAACAATAAAAGGACTACGTGTTATACTATATATGTAGAAATACATATATTTCTCGTCTATATCTTCGAATATAGTGACGAAATAATAATATCTCTTACTGAATAATAACATTTGTCTAACAATAATGTTTTTAATTGTTTTTTAAATAAATGTATTTTAGGTATTGACTTCAGAGTGGTGGGAATTTTATTGTAAATAATTATTGCTCTGTAATATGGGCTTTGTTTGTATATTTCGAGTTTTGGTTCTGGGAGAGCTAATTTATGTTTTCGGCGGATGCTTTTATTAAATTCAAAATAGGATATGTGTTCCTGAACAAATGTTGCTATTTCTAGAATGTAGATGCAAGGGAGTGTAAGGAATTTTTCTTTTTTAAATATTGGTTTGCAGCTATCTGTTTGTTTGATATTTGCTATTACGCGTAGGCACTTCTTCTGGGCTACGAACAAGTCGTGGGAGTCTGTACTCTCGCCCCACAGGATGATGCCGTACCTGAGCCAAGAGTAAGCGTACGCGTAATATGCTGTCACCGCACATTCTGTGTATGAGTTACGTTTTAATACGCTTAGGGCGTAAGCGAAGCGGGATAATTTTAATTTAATTTTTGATATATGTGCCTTCCAATTAATATGAGTGTCTATAGTTAGGCCTAACAAATTAAATTCCGTTACTTCTGAGATGTTTTTCCTATTTTTAATGAGATTTAAATCTAAAGGTTGTTTTTGGTGGGGTCTAAATTGGATGAGTTTTGACTTTTTAGTGTTAATTTCTAAGTTATGGTCACCTAGCCATTGTTTTACTGTGTCAAAAGTGTCTTCTATGTGGGGGTTATTATTCGGGTTTTTTGAGCATTCGAACAGAAGTGATATGTCGTCCGCGAAGAGGACACAATCTGAATTGGTTATCTTGGGGAGATCGTTAATGTAAGCGAGGAAAAGCACGCAACCCAGAACACTGCCCTGTGGGATGGAACAGTTGGAAGATAGCATATCAGATTTAACTGGGCGGACTTTTCCTGTAGATTCGTCATGGTAGTCAATTTGTACATACTGGTTTCTGTTGGAGAGATATGACTTTAACCAGCGAAGAGTAGGTCCCCTGATACCCATGCTATTAAGTTTGTGAAGTAGAATACCATGTTGTACCATGTCATAGGCTTTAGACATATCTAACATTTTTGCTAGGTACCGAGTTTTGCTGGCCTAGAACAGTAGATATTACAACATTTTTGTTGATGGGATAGTCCTATGCCTAGCAGTGGACTGTAGTCTGATGATAATGATGACGACAGATGACATTATCTACTGAAGCTGTATTGAATCGAAGTGCAATTTGATCTGTTGGTTGATATTTAAAGGAATGTTTGTTACTTTTTGATAATTATTAATTAGACATGCAAGCAAAGTAAAAAATAATTCTTAATGATTTGTTCGTCACTACTACCTAAATACGTTATGACGTGTGACTCGTGTGAGTGAGCTATTTGCTCCCGCAATAGTCCGGTTAAACTATCTAGGGCCTATTGCCTCTTACAGCGACGTCCATTTCGAAGAAAAAAGTACAAAATCATTAATTTACCAATAAACAGATAAAAATTATGAATGGCAAGAATAACGTTGGATATACACTTAAATTAAATGTTGACACTGTTTATTGAGATAATAAAATTTGGCGCTTAAAGATATAAAATATGAACGCGTCCTAATTTATGAGGCATTTTAAATGACAATATCATAGAAAAAAATATTAAAAAACTTTCTTTGTTTTTCATTATAATAATATAATAATAATAAATTTTCCTAAAGTCCAGATTCATGACGCAATACTGTAGTCATCAGTGTATTGTCAAAAAAAACTTAGGTGTAAGCGGCGGGATTAATCAAAACTTTTCCAATTTTGAGGCCAGCACATCGCGACCGATGTACTCGCATAATTAAAACGGGAACTTTTGTGTACCAACTTACACTAAGATAAGGTTTTTTATGTAGCCTTGTTTATTAATTTTAATTATTTTTTTGTTCTTCCACAGACTACTGTGTGTTTAGTATGTAGTTCTTATTTAAAAAGTCTGAAGAGTTTGTTTGTTTATTATAAAATTATGTATGTACTGTATTGTCATACAGTTTTCCCTACAAGCTAACGTTTTTGGCTTTGAATGAAAATTAGTTATTTGATCTGTCAGTCAAATACCATATTGACCCACGTGCGCATTAAAAAGAGCTACTATCGTGTCGTCAAATCAATGTAATATGATATGCCTCAAACAGGTACATTAAACTCGATATACATGCCGTTTTTCAAAAAGCATGTTCGTCACAGTTTTATACATTATAGAAAATTTGTTTGTTAACGCTTGGAAAATTAACAAAATAATGTAAAGTCATACAATGTCAGTTGAAAGACATACAATAGCCGACAGTGGTAGACAGCCGAGCTGAATAATGCAAACGAACAAAAGCTTTTGTTATTTGCTTTTTAGAGTTCCTCAGTGTGAAGTACTACACTGTTCATCAGAAAGAAAACTTATTTTCTTTAATTTTTATTGTTTTTTATTGACACCCGACGACCCACTTGGTGTAATGAATACCAAAAGGTCGCTGGTTCGATCCCGCACAGGACAATCATTAGTGTGCATGAACATCAGTTTGTCATGGTCCAGGTGTTATATGGCGTCTGACTGTATCAAAGGTGGCTGGCATAGTGATCTATCAACGCACAGCGCAAACCACTGGACGGATCGAGCTGAAATTTGGCATGCATGTAGATGTTATGACGTAGGTATCCTTTAAGATGAATGGATTTTGATTAATTCTACCCCTAAGGGGATAAAATAAGAGATTAACGTTTGCAAGAAATTTTGTCAATTTAAAACGGAAAGGCTGACTCTGCATTCAAAAAGCTACTATACTCGTACATTCGCTAATAATTATGTTTGTTCCAGAGAGTCCTACCCGCTCACCCCCCTCCCCGACGAAGTGGGGGGAGTGATCACGGAGGGCCCCTACCTGCAGCTGGCCACGTGGACGCCCAAAGGCCACGGCCTGGTCACGGTCCAGGCCTGCGACATCTACTACAGGCCGGCGCCGCGCTCGTCCACAGGCTACCGGGTCACCGACACCGGCCTCCCGGGGACCATACACAATGGAGTGCCGGATTGGTTGTACGAAGGTTAGTAAGGGAAATTTCCTGTGTTCTCGTAAAATTGAAGTGACTTACTTACAAAAGTAGCGCAGCGACCCAATATGAGTGTCTGAGATCTCTTATAATTCGAGGAGTGGCAGGTGTATAAATATAATAATAATAATACGACCATGCCGGCTGACCTTACGATCAGGCAGGTACGCAGGATATATTAAAGTGCACAACTGAGTGCACAAGCACTGGTGCACTCCCTCTCCCTCACTCTCATAGTTCGGTGGAACAGCAGTCTGACACGACCGTAGAGAGATCAGGCGCAGGACCAACGGCTTAACGTGCCTTCCGAATCACAGAGGAGCTTGACATTATTTTTTTCGGTCACCCATCCGATGACTGGTCTCTGCGAAAGATGCTTAACTTAGCAATCGCAGGCCGAGCGCGCTTACCACTCAGAGTTCCTCAAGCTAATATGAGTACTGTGTCCGTACTTAATGTGGCAGAAGATCAGTTGTGAAATATAATTAAGGAAAGAGCCCCAAAGAGTGTTGAGCGCGCGGGATTGTTTGAACGCGCCAATCTCAAAACTACTGGTTTGAATTAAAAAATGTTGTGTCGATAGCCATGTCACGAAAAATGCTTTAAGCTATAGTTTAACAGTATGTGCGCGGTAACCGAAATCCCCGCGGACGGAGTCGCGGGCGGCCGCTAGTATTACTCGCTAGCTATAACATTGGTGTATTTAGCACAACTCCACAGCAACTTAGATTAAGATTGCTCTTTATTACGAACGAAAATTATACTCTCAAGATGCTGTAGTGCATCGCCAGACGAGTTTTAATCCGCTTTAGTGAGTGAAATGATCATTCCGCCCCGCTCGAGAGCAAATTAAAATGTGTTACTTTCACTGGAGAATTCGGTATAAACGTACTTTGGTTTTGGTAATCACATGTTTTCAGCGGAGAAATCTGTTGTGAACAAGTTTTTTTATTTAAGTTGCAAGATTTTTGCAGCTGGAATACAGACTGAGGAAATTAGATAAAGTTGAAGTGCCATTGTGAACTAGTGTATGTTTTAGAATGCAAACTGGTTAAACTGAACAAAATGAGCATAGTTAACAAGTTGGAGCGTAAAAAGACTCTTTTGTTTACAACCTCTGTACATAACCGAATTGCATGCGGTTTTTTTATCTGATAGAGTGAGTCAAGAGAAACAATATAATATGAACATACATGCACACTAACTAATGTAAAGAAACACTGATAATTTAAGAAGTTTCTGATCCAGAACCTGCGCGAGTCGTTGCGGGTTGCTAATCATACTTTTGTAATAAAATGTTTGTTTGGATGTTTGTTCGTCAATCACGCTGAAAATGCTCAACGGATTTTGATAAAACTTGGTTTACAGGCAGTGTATGGGCTGACTTAGGTAATAGGATACTGTTTACAAAATCCACGAACGTTTGAAAGAAGTCGCGGGCGGCCACTAGTTGGTTTTAGTTTATAGCAACATCATTTTCTCTTTTACTTACCGTCCATTTAAGATATTTGAAGAATAAAAGTTGTATTTGAAGGATATTTTATGTAAAAGATCACAAGCCGGTTTATCTTAACGAGCTTAGTGGAGACTCTGGCGACAGATTGCGCCGACACTGCCGGTCTTAATGAGGCTTCCCTGATAATATGAGGCTTAGAAAGTATTTACTTATCATCGAAGGATATAGGACAGTTTTGCCTTGCTTCCTTCCTGTACCAAAGCTTTCATGGGTTAATGTCAAATATTATTTAGTCATCGTTGTTGACGAAAACGAAATTAATATTTAACATTAGGTAATATCATTTAATATTTAACTACATAATTAATATCGCGTTTAGTCCCATTAAATAATATTAATGTTATAATGCAATGCGTAAGTCCAAAATCGTGTATGAAAATAACTGGTGGTCCGTGATCTCGAAGTACTGGGTTCGATTCCAGGTCGGGATAAATGTGTGTGGGTTTAATACTGCTTGGGTTTGTGATTATTTGGCCAGCGTGGTAATTAAGTCCAACCATTAGCCTCTTAAGTTAACCCTTAATCTTTGTCACAATAACAAGATTTCAAATGATGGAGGCATTTTTCCTGCAATGAGACATTTATAAAAAATACACTTTTTCTACTGAAACTTACTTGTTCATTACACAAAAACATTAATTCATATCACAAAGAACACGATATAATCTTTTTTTTTAAAACCATTATTGTCCCATTATATTTATAGATAAGGTAAATTATTTTCCTTTTAATTGCTATTTGAACACACCGCATAATTTGTTTGGAATTACTTCAGTAGTTTCAAGCTAACGACGCCACGGGAAGGAACAAACACCATTTCCACTCATTAATAACGCATTTACAATAGAAATGCTTGCCCAGGTTTATACAGCGAAATGAAAATACCGTTAATTTTGTTTTACACAAACTTAAAGCGCTTGAAATTCAACCCTATTTGTAGGAGAACATGGTACAAAACCGCTTGGCAGTAGAGAACACGATATGTTTACAAATAATAACAGTGGTTAAACCTTTAAGTAAACTTCACTGTGTAATTTAGCAGTGTAAGCAACACTGCTAATCTGTTAAGTTTATTTCGTCGTCATAATTTTAGTCCCCATTAACTTACTGCAGTTAATGATGTCGTATAGCCGAGTTTTGGGTATAGAGGCCATTTGTAACGATTTTACAACCAAATAGGTCATTTCATTAAAATACTTTTAGCAAAATTATTTCCATGAGTATTAAAAAGTTTAATGTTTCCCGTTTTAAGCTTTCCACCACGTTGGGCGCCATTATAACTGAAACAACACTCGTACATCCAATTTAATGATATTTTCAAACAAGGTAAGAATACTTTCAAAAGCACTTTTTCCTTAACAAAATTGATAATGTATCCGTAAAAAGAAGAACCGGCATTGAATTTTAATTCCGTCGTTGGAAATTTGATATTTATCGATCATCCCTTTTTCAATAAAGCCGGCTCCATTGCCGTAAAAATTGTAATAAAGTTCTGTGATAGCGTGGAAGCGTCTGCTTTTGTAAAAACTTAGCATCTTGAGTCTGCCTTATTGGCCGATGGTTCTGCGTTTGTGATATGATTTATGTGGATGGTTAATTAGGATTTTACTTTTCTTTTCTTCTATTCAAATATTGTAAAGAGGAAAACTTTGTTTGTTTGTTTGGTTCTAATGAAACTAAAAACTACTTGACCGATTTAAAAAAATCTTTTACCATTCGGAAGCTTCATTAGCCCAGAGTAACAAAGGCCATATTAAGTTTTGAAAAAAAAATGTGTGTACATGTTTAACATCTTCTGAAAATAATCTTCTTTTCTTAGGTTCTATCTTAAAGAAGACGACACGCACTCGATTTGAACACTTCCTTGCTTATCTACTACTATAGTAGTATAGTAAGTATCAATAGTAAGCCATTCGCCCACGTACACAAGATTGAGTCAAACAATCAAAAGTTTATTATTTACCTACTTTCCCACAGACGAGAGTTTATTAATACCAAACAATACCAACATCCAAATGCCAAACTGAAAACAGACTTTCCCGACCAAAAAAATACAAATACAAAATCCGTTCAACAGTGAATTTGGCCCAAATATCAAAACAATAGTTAAACAACTCTGAAACAAACAAGGTCATTCGACTGTATCTGGAACAAAAAGTTAAAAAAAAAGAGCATTCATTTTTCATATACTCGTATATTTCAGTGAACCTTAAAAACCATTTAGATAGGAACCGAGCTCGATATTTTACCGACTGTTTTCGAACGAGTTTCCTATTCACAAAGCTGTAGCTTTGAATGGCCATTTGTGTTTGTTTAAATACTCGGTTAATATTTTTATAGGTACTGTAGTGTGTGCCACCTCACCCACACATTAGGCTAGATGTAAGTTAGTATTTAAGTCATTGTGTAACCGAATTAGATTCATTATAATCCGGACATCTAAACGCAACAGTCTTTCATTACTCTCCCGCGCGCCACATCATTACATGGCGACCCTGCCAGGATTTTTTATGCTGCTTCGGCTGGCATATGAATATATGAATTATTGTAGGCTATATGAATTAATATTTGTTTATAATAACGCTTCAAAAAAATCAAGTAGCTAAACTACGAAGGCGTTTATTTTAGCCAATGCAATATTTTTGTACACTTTTATTATTAATTTGTTGACTATTTTTCAACGGAAACTTGTTGTAGGTATACAATATATTTGTATAATTATTATTATGTGTTGTCATTCATAAGATTGTGTCTTGAATGGTTATGAAGTTGTGCGTGCGTTTAGTGTTTAAATTATTTTGATTCTGTATGAGACTATTAGTTAATCTGTTATATTGCTATTTTATTTTAGATAACTTAATTATTATTAAGTGTAGGTATTTAGTGTTTTGCATTATTTTTGACGTTGTAATTTATATTAAGTTAATATTGACATTTATTTAATTAATTTTAATTTGTTATAAGACTGTATTATAATATTAATATCATTGCTATTTTATTCACATATGTACATACGGTTTTTTCATCCAGTAATTTATGCCGACTCGTCTTTCTCAATTCCACGTTTCATTCTCGTTTCAAGACGAAAATGCGAGTCCGCAGAAAAAAATCCCGCATTAAATTAACCTACATTCTTGAAGCAGAAGTGAAAATCAACAAAGACGTATCCATAACTTTCTGTCGAGAAGTGTTCATTAGCAAGTGTGGGGACTGCATAAAGATGTGTTCTGCAGGTAGAGTCAGCAAAAAAGTCACTGAATCCGGATCATATATATTTTGGTAGTGTCAGCGAAAAGAATATATACTCTTTTGAGTTTTAACGCAAATGTGTGCTCCGCAAGTAATGCTTCACTCGATAGTCTAAAGGCTTAAAGTACCGGGCCGTGGTCTCGAGGACCTGGGTTCTATTCCTGGATCGGACAGAATTTGTTTTGATTTTTCTAAACATATCCCGAGTTTGTGATCGCCAAACCGCATTAGGCAATCGTGGTGATTATGCTAAAACCCATCTTTGCAACGAAAAAAACGTGACTTCAAATGATGGAGGCTTTTTCCCATTAATAAGACAATAATTAATTTAATTCTTGAGTTTTTGTTCTGGGTCTGGCCTCGTCACAGATTGTTTTCTGAATGGAGTTCATTAAAATAAATGTCAGGTAGTCTAGGCAAAAAAGACTAAAACGTATTCTCAGTCGGTTTTTCTAAATCGAATGTTCAAGAAGACATCGCGTAGTACCTATTTTATTCTATGCGATGTGTTCATTAGGAAGTATGAGGACTGCATAAAGATGTGTTCAGCAGGTAGAGTCAGCAAAAAAGACAAACGTTTTCACATTCTGAATAGTTCAATAGAAAAATATTCAGGAAGTGGCAAAAATGACTAGCGTATCCACATAAAGTTATGACTTAAAGTAACGTTTTCACATTTTGGTGTCTAAATCAGGTTTGCATTCGAAGAATGTGGAAGTAGTGGTAGCAAAATAATTAAGCATGTTTGGATTAATTTATCCCTGACTACAAAATATGTGTCGATTTTTCTGAACACAGGCCGGGTTTGTGATCACCAATCCGCTTTTGGCAAGCGTGGTGATCAAGCCAAAACTCATCTTTGTAACGAAAACATAATTTCAAATAATATGATGAAGGCCTTTGCCCTGCAGTGGGACATAAATAGGCTGATACTTTACTTTACTTTACAAACGTACAATCATAACATACTGATAATATTAAATGTTCATAATATTAAAGTGCATTGGGTAAAGCGGTAAATAAAGATAGTGCGCTACACTATTAGCCAAGTACGGTCGGCAAAATAGTCAACGAATTACATTATTCCTACTTTAAGTAATATTAGTCACTAGCAAGAGGCAAAAAGCCCGCATAAATACATATAATACACATAATGCGACTAAACTAGGAACGTAGGGTCAACAAAAATGGTGTCAACATAGTAAACGTTAGAAAATTTGAAATGTAACATTAAGATTTTGTATAAATGTAACATGCGCATAAAGTACAAAATTATGAGAAAATTGTTGTTGTAAATAACAATTTTATTGCCGAAGAAGCAACCGGGAGCAGCGTCAAGATTATTATAATGATTATTCCTTGCAATAATTATATATTTATAATAATAATAACACATTTAAACAGTTTTCTTTGAATATTATCTATGATTAAAAAATACGATTACGATTACTTATATATAAGAGTGCCACTCTTCCTAATAACACGGAACAGTGAACAAGTTACTCTAATTTTTACTCAGTTTAACCTAACGCCAGTTAAAAGTAATATGCGTTGCATTTAATTTTCATCTCCACGATCCGATAGAAGCAAATCTCCATTATTGCAGCACCGCTACCATCGAAAGGTCAAGCTATATTTGTCTGCCGACTGTACAGAGCACTCGTGGACGCGCATTGTAATATAAGCTCTGGGTATTACATTTTAAGACCCGAAATAGCATACATCAAAATATTGTTCAGGGCTGTCCAATTACTTTTTGCATTTACTTGCAGCTTTTAAATTGTTGTACATATTTTATTTCACAAACTTATATCAACAACTTGTTTTGTGAAGGTGTACCGAGGTAAAATTATTACAGAAGTTTATTAATTTGTTTATTTGGTCAAGAATTTGACCTCATCACACCTTTGGGTCCGGTTATTAAAATAAAACTACTATAGTACTGACAAAATAAATGAAACTGCACATATTGAATGTAAACAAAGGTAGCGAATAAAAATTGTACCTCTGCCTTGATGTTGAATAAGAAAGTAGACGTGACTAGCCATGAAACTCATTTCATTTGATTGATTTCTGATAATTATATTAAGAAATTTATAACTTTTACAAAGTTTTCTACATTCTGGATAGTTAATTCTGTTCAAATTCTAAGACAATGATTACAGCTAGTGTAGACATCCCTAACATAGCTCATTATTCACCACAACCTTGTTATTCCAACATAAGCCCTATAACCATGCAGTACGGTCTAGTATCAGTTGCATGAACCAGTTATTCACATTAACCGCGTTGTTTAAACATAAGCTCTAAAACCATGTAGCAAGGTTTAGTATCACTTAATTTTAGTCTAGTATTTGCGGTGGACTGGAGCTTGTGCTCCAGTCCACCAGTACAAGCAGACGTTTATTTAGAAAGATCTTATTTGTTGGATGCGGCTTTCATTGGAAGCGTTTATTTTTATGAATTGAAGCCAATTTCGTTGTAGGTACGGTTTTTGTTCGATGTTAGCATAGTTCTTACTGCTTGAACATACTGTTGGATTTTTAAAGCATCGTACAACTAGATAAGTTTAGGTAATGCAAAGAATTGTTGTGTGCGTGCTCTGATTGGATTATTGAAACCAGTGCTACATTTTACTAACAAGAGAAACCGGACCACTTGGATCACAGTCGGGACCATCGGCTTAACGTACCTTCCGAAGCACGGAATCATCATTCTTGTCAGACAATCAGTTGATTTAAGCCTGCAATGTCCTAACGAAACTGGGAAATCCAACACAGAGTGAAAGTCTTCCCCGCAGTTTTCGAATCTACGACCTTCGAGGTTTTTGAGCACACTGCTCTACCACAGTAATAATAATAATAACGTGAGTCATAATAATTCCCAGAAAGTAGAAGCTTACCAAACCTTTCCAAGACATTACATTCCTCCTTATTCCTTCATACGTCATCCGCGTACCGTCGTCAAACGAAGCGAAAAACTTGAATAATGGAAAATTATCATTTAAATGAGCGCCATTAGGAACAACGTACTGAGAGCATGTTATGCAGAGCCCTCCGAGTTTGCAGGAAAATATGCGGACACACAGTGAGCTAGAAGAGAGAACGTAAGATTATCATATCACTAGTTTTACCCGCGGCTTTGTCCTCATATCAAGATTCCTGTACAAGCATTTAATCGGGATAAAACGTTTCCTATAACTTAAGTTCAAGCCCATACCCTTTTTTTATGGAGGGGAATGCATTGACGCACCATGTCGCCGCGGGCTAGCTAAGCCCGCGACCGTGTGTGGGGCTCGGGCGCACAAAATAAGCGCCCACTACCCACTAAACCCCTCCAGTTTCCCCTTTTGCTCGCATCAGGACTGGTCGCTGCCAGCCGCCAAGTGGGCGGCTTATGTTCAACCCGAAGTCATGCCCATACCCTGCCTGTATAACAAATTTATAAGTTTCAGTGTGATTGACGGGCAAACAAACAAACTCTTCAGCTTTAATATATATATTTTAGTATATTAGATACTGAGGAAAATATGTAATATTTGTATTTGCACACTAACTTTGCTACACTATATTATTTTTATGTTTAGTTGGGCTGCCGAAGCCAAAATTTGGCTCTAGTCGGGCTTCTTTTAATGATTTTAATTGGATGACTAACTAAGCTACTTCAACAAAACATAGTATCTACACCCGGTTCCTTTGAGAACGTTTATCTCTAAGCCGAGGTCAGCCAATGAGGGTTTGCGACTGAAAAATCGGCTAGACGGCTAGATAGCACTAAGACCTTACGCTTACATAAGTAAGCGTAAGGTCTTAGTGCTATGTCATTGGTGAATTTTGACATCTGTCAATGCCGTGTCAAAATTCCCAATCACATACCAGTTAGACCCTACGCCTACCTACTGCCATTAAGCGGATTTTTCATTTGCGAAAACCCTCATTCATATTTGTTTCCAAATATTAATTGGTTCATGAAAGTGACTCGCTGAGGATTCGGAAACTTTTAATTAGGATACCCTGTCGGAATTAATCGTATTAAAGTTTATTTCGGATTGGGACACAATCAAAATGGCTGTTCGGTATAATAGATCCCGGTAAACTCCTTGAACATTGCATATTTTTTATTCTTCGTACCAGCATATCTTATTTTATTTTATTAACTTATTGAAGATTATTTCAGATTCGGACACTATTCAAAATGGCCGCTTTGTATAGTTGCCGGTGAACTTCTGGATCATGGCATATTTTTCATTCTTCGTACCAGCATTTCTTATTTTATTTTATTTCTTACTAGCGGCCGCCCGCGACTCCGTCCGCGTGGATTTCTTTTTTTCGAAACAAAAAGTAGCCTATGTTCTGTCTCAGGGTCTAAAGATTGTCTGTACCAAATTTCATCAAAATCGGTTGCGAGGTTAAAGCGGGAAAGCGTAACAGACAGACAGACAGACAGACAGACAGACAGACAGACAGACAGACAGACAGACAGAGTTACTTTCGCATTTATAATATTAGTTGGGATTTTATTTACTCATTGCAGTTTATTTCGGATTCGGTCAAACTAAAAATCAAATCAAAATATACTTTATTTATGTAGGCCTCTGCAGGGCACATATATATATAAATAATATAAATCGTCAATAATAATATTACAATAAAATGACTCGACCACCGACTTCGGAATGCAGTTATCTACCGAGAAGAAGCGGCAAGAAACTCAATTTGACTCTAGTCAAAATGATTGCTCTTTATAGTTCCCGGTAAAAATCTTGATCATAGCATAAGACTTTAAACTTTCGCGTTGCATTACTCACAAATAATGTTAAAACGGGACTAAACGCGATATTATTATATAATATCGCGTTTAGTCCCGTAGTATATCATCGCAGCCGAAACGTCAAGCAGTAAGTACGAGAGTACTTAACTATACTAATATCGCGTTTAGTCCCGTTTTAACATTATTTGTTGATCATAGCATATTTTTTATTCTTCGTACCAGCTTGTCGACTATAAAACTAAGGGAAGGATGGTGGCAGGCGGATATCCGGGCGATTACACCGGCCCGGATCTCCGGCTAACTGACGTTATTAGCGTTCACTGCACTTTTCAATGAAGAATTTCCCATCGCTTAGGAAAATAAAACTTAAAATAAAGAAAAAGTGATGTTATTGCTTATTAATAAAAAGATAATGCCAATGTTTGTATGAAAGGTGGTGTCTTTTTTTATCTCGCGTCCAGCCAAACATGGTAATATAATATTCTTGACGGCATTCCAAAAAATATCACTTTCGGCAATTTAGCTGTAAACTCAGTCCGAACTGAGTGTAATGAATGAGTCATTGCAGTTTATTTCGGATTCGGACACTAGTCAAAATGGCTGCTCTGTAAAGATCCCAAACAGCATGTCGACTATAAAACTAAGGGAAGGATGGTGGCAGGCGGATATCCGGGCGATTACACCGACCCGGATCTCCGGCTAACTGACGGTATTAGCGCTCACTGCACTTTGCAATGAAGAATTTATAGTACCTTACTTCGCTGGGGAAAATAAAAATTTATTGTAAAAAGTATTGTAGGTACCTCCTTCTTGAGTCGTATTCCTCATTACTGAGGGTCGTGATTATTGTATGAAATGAAACACACAACAACTCTTAGGCAATTTAATGGAGTGGTTTGCCATTGCTATTTCACATTTCCACCGACATTTCACACACTAACTTGTAGTAATTTCCTCACGATGTATTCCTTCACCGTACAGCTGGTTTGATAATTACGCACACAGATTTTCGATAATCCAGAGGTGCGTGCGTGATCGGATTTAAACCTGAATTGCACATTTCTTATTCTTCGTACCAGCATGTCGGCTATTAAACTAAATGCCATGATCGTGGCAGCCGGATATCCGGGCTATTACACCGGCCCGGATCTCCGGGGCTAACTGACGTTATAAGGTCTTTACTGCACTGAAGAATTTGCATTACCTAAATATGCTGAGAAAACTTCGTTGAAAAAAATGTGTACGCACGCTTGCGTAATTAATTAAATGCCTAGCTCTAAACTAAGCGGATAGATATACCTATTTAAATCTATATAATAATAAATAATAAAACTGAATATTTTGTTAGTTTGTCTCAGGAACTACAAGAGACGAACTTCTTAGCTATCCATGAATTCTCCGTGCGGGTGCCGGGTCCATCGCGTGGAACAGAGAGGAATGTCAGTCGGCGCCTGGGACTTGCGACCCAGCGTGTAGGTTTAAGGGGCCCCTTTATAGTATACTAATAACGATCACCTCCACCGATGACATTCGAATCGAATTGAAAAAAAATACGTATATTGTGTTGGATTATCCATTTGTCGAGAAAGGCTTTAGGCCATACAATAATAACAACATGTGTTGAAACCGAAATCCATCCATGACACGAGTAAAAATACCTCTGTCCATCGCACAAGCATTTGCTCCTAGCGGGATTCAAACCCACGACTCTCGATTTTGTGGTCAAAGTCACAAACCCTAAGACAAACAGGCCTCAAAATTTTAGATTACATTGAGATATAATCAGAACACGAATCGATATTTTGTGTCTTCCAGTATTATTGCCATCTAAGAATATAAATATACTTGTCCTTTACGAAGTTCACATCTTAACATTAATAGCTTAACCAAATTAAGCCGCTAGGCCGATTACTAAAATCACCAAACTCATTTCAATTAGCCATTCATTACTAAAGATAGGCTTTTTCCGATAAACATCAATTAATGAGATCTAAGGAGGATACGTATTTCAAATTGACTTCTCTTCCCGACACAAACGATTGATTGAAACCCAATCCTATCTCCTTTTAAGTCGTATTCCTCATTACGGAGTGTCGTGATCATTATCACTATAATAGCGCACGCCCGCGACTCCGCCCGCTTGGATTTCGGTTTCCGCAAAACAAGTGTTCATCATCATCATCATCATCAGCCTATCGCAGTCCACTGCTGGACATAGGCCTCTCCTAGGGCTCTCCAATTAGCCCGATTTCACATACTATTCTTACTAATGTACCCTTTAACTTGAACTGAAACACGTCAAAATCGTTGAAAACAGTTAAACCCACTTAAATAAAACTCAAATTGATTTCGTAATGGCATAAAACTTTATCCACACGCACAATTTTGCGGGCATCAGCCATTCAATTAACGTCAAATTGGTGTTGCAAATTCTCTACTAAAATTTAATTTCGTCCGTTCTCGGAATACGTGACAAATATTGCCCCTTTGATCCCTGGGGGAAATTGCAACTATCGTGTAGAGCTAACATTTTGGTTCGTGTTAAATTCTGGTTTATAAAATCAAAATCAAAAAGATCTTAATTACGTAGGCTTCAAGATGCACTTATTAATTGTCAAAAAATTACACTACACTAGCATTTTACCACCAACTTCGGAAAGCAGTCGAGCGAATCTAGATGAAACGGCAAGGAACTCGATAGTTGCTCTTTTAAAATCGCTTATTTTTGATATAACAATGAATTAATTAGAAAATCTACGTCCTACAGTTCCATTGCTTATTTAAATAGTCATGGACAGATTGGCTTCCAAGCCTAACAGTTCCCAAATGTGGCACCTGTTGGCACCGACACTTGAGAGAGCCTGACCACTATATAATATGACTTTGGGCTATTTTGAAACTACAACAATGTATGATGTATTTTAATTTTTGGTTATTTTTTGACCGCTAGTTGTTACAAAACTTCTTCTTCAAAACCGTAGTCTTACTGTTTCTTCCCAAGGTCGTCCCAAAATAAACTGAATATTCGATTTGAAGTTTAACTGTACTCTCTACCTCTCATAACATTATGCATTTATGATGCAAGGCCTGAGTGTCGCATAGTCGTGTCAATGACCGCGCCGGCTACGATGCCAGGTGTATAATTAGCCGTCGGCAACATGCTAGTGAAACGATATTCCTGATATATCTAGTCAGATATAACCGCTAATTATACCGCACCGTGCATAAAATATACTCATGTCATAAAAAGCATATACATATTTTTAGAATGATTAGGGTAAATTAACCCAACAATTTTGATGTTTTTATAACTATTTTTTTGTATGACACGATATATTGGCTCCACTCTGTCTGATGGTAGGCAAAACAGGAGCCCTGATGGCCATGACAACGAGCGGTACCGTATCATATCGAAGATACTTACTTCTTCACGCTTCCCTTAAAGGAACCCAGGTTATAGGAGGGAGGATACATACGCTGGAAACCATTCCAAACACATTCCCAACAACTGAAATTACGCGACCGAAGTTCGGTTTGGTGTGACTGCACCTGGAATATTTTAAAAAGTGGATGACACACCATGCCGAAATTACATTGTTACGTTAAAATGCATTGCCGCCGAACATCGGACGCGTTTTTCCGCCTAGTAAAAATATAAAATAAATATTTTCACAACATCACATACATTGATCTGACCCCGTGTTAAGTAGCGTAAGCACTTGTGTTGCAGAAATCAGAATCAACAGTGGTATTACAAATATACTTAAATAGATACATATAACACCCAGACCAGGACAAACAGACATGTTCATGCACACAAATGTTTGTCCTGTGCGGGGATCGAACCCGCGACCTCTTGCGTAATAAGCAACATCTTGACCATTACACCAAGCGGGTCGTCAAAGTATGTATGTTTCTATAAAAACTCTCCTAGCCTCACCCACATATTATCTTTGTATGTGGGACAACAATCTCACACAAATATAGAGAGATAATCGTAAATTATAAACGTCAATAAACTGACATGATGTTTATTGAAATAGACAGAATCATTGGCTCGGTTCTGATTCATAACCGCTGGAGTTCACGTTAAATCCGTTTGTTATTGAGATAAATGTAATCGTAAGGTTTAAATTTAGCTAAATTAGCGTATCACTTGATGCAGAAGATGTAGGGAGTTCTAATTAAATGTTATTTCGAAAGATTAATCTTATCAAATGCACGTAAGCTTCATTTATTTGGACACCTTTACGAAAAAGTGATAATAACCAGTGGTTTCGCCATCTTTATGGTCAAATAAATTTTAATTTTTCATTGTTTTCAAAACTTGTGGCCCGTGTTTTTCGCTTTTACCAGTTTAAAATTGATTTTTTTTTGATTTCAGGAACACCAGATTTTACTATAATGTTTAATTTTTAATAAAAGAATTCTATTCATCTACAATACAATAATTTTGAGTAACGAGTCGAAACTCAACTATCGTGTATTAAAAGACAGACTTTTAGTACTAATTGCTAGTGAATTTTGACAACGGATATGTTAAACCCCAATTTCAATCAGCTATTTCATTAGTTCCCTGAAGATCATCCTGTATTTATGAATTGGTTGCAATTGCAATAATCTTGGCTCGTGCTGGGTGCAGCGACGTCAGAGCGCACTCAGCTATAGATGAGTTTTGTGCATCGGTTACAGCAGTGGTTCCCAAACTTATTTTGTGCACTGCCCACTTTGAGAATAAATATTTTTTAGCGCCCCCTATATTCAATAAAATAGGACAGATATATGAACTGTCTCCCCCCCCCCCCCGCCTATACACAATGCCCCCATTTTCTTTCTGGGTCTCTTACCGCCCCCCTTGAGACCTGTAGCGCCCACAAGGGGGCGTTATCGCCCACTTTGGGAAAGACTGGGTTACAGTATCTACATAATTCAATCGAAAACATTATTGCGCCCACGGACTTGTAAAAAAGTTAATTACTCCGCTCTCTGTATATTTATTCAAAGCATTTTTCATGCCAAGTATAATTTAGCCCATGTATCTTTAATTTTTAAAATTATAAACTGAAAAATTCATCAAATCTTGGGTGGCTCAGACGGGAATCGAACCCAGCGCCTGCCATGGCGACCTGCCATTATGCTGTCTGACATCTTTTATGACAGTTATTACGATATTTTCTGACTCTATTCAATGAGGGTTTTCGCAAATAAAAGGGTCTGACTAACTGGTATGTGATTGGTGAATTTTGACATGACATTGACAGATATGTCAAAATTCAACAATGTTTTGGCAGTTACTCTGAACTTAACTCACGCCAACGTATTGCCATCTAGCGGATTTTGTCAATCACAAACAGCCTCATTCCGAGATTACGGTGAAACCCGTAAACCAGTGGAGACCATAAATTAGTCACTTCTAGACATAAAACCTACCATTTTCTTCTAAATCTTATTACTTCGACGCTAACAAACTCTATAGCTTTTAGCTGAGCAAGCATTACGTTTTTCGTGAGTTTTTACGCCTCAGACCTAAAATAGGTAATAGCCACGGTCCAAAGCCTGTCTATAATCCACGAAATTGGCTCCCTTTTCGTTCACAGTCGAGCAAACCTTGAATCTGTCCTTTGCCGGCCAAAGACTTAAAGCGATAGATATGCCTTCGCCGAACTTCTACTTGCCCCGAAATAGGCACTTAAAGGAGAACGGCAAACTGAGTACCACTCGTAAAACTAAGCGTTCCCAGAACTAACTATATAGGATTTAAAGGTAATCATGAGACGAACATTTTTCAATTTGAAGTAGATTTTTAGAAGCTGGGAATAGCCGGAAATCCTTGATTGTATTATCTTATAAAATCCCTGAAACAAAACGCCGGTCATCGAACATGGAAAAACAGAACGCATTTGACGTTATCTGAACAGCGACTCTTTAATTTATGTTTGATAATGTGTCAAAATTGATCGGAAAGACATCGGTCAATTAATATTCATTTTCATAATCTTTATTGCATTCTTGTTCACAATATTTGCCGTGTTATGATTTGTTAAATGATTTGCCTTCAGTTGAGCACGCAGATACATACAATAATAAAAATGTAATATAATAATATTACAATAGATGTGTGTAGGTTGAGCACCTTTGCTCCTGCGCTGTCAGCTATTCTGCGAAAAGGGACTCTTCGAGTGTGATTTGTGTGATTATTTGTGAGGACTTTCTTACCAGATTACCAGATATATATACCAGAATGTTTTAGTATTTAGTGTGGGAACTTGCTAATGCGGTGATTATTGAAATATGCACGCCTATCACGCATACATCGTCATGTCCAATAAGACTCGAATGAAAATCTTCTCAATATTGTTCAGCGCTGGATTTATCTTATCTTACAAAGAAGAGAAGCATAATATTATTTTAGAGAAATAAATAATAATTATGACATAATGATGTTGGTCTTTATTTTCCTCCTTGTTTTATTTGTTTTGAAAAAGCAGTGACTGTACGTTGATCTATCATTAAAATGCTTAACCACCAGTAAGGTGTTCCTCCACCCTACAGGTTTATATGTATTAGTTTGCGCAATGTTATACATGATATTTAAAAAAATATCATTGGGGCTCATATTTAGTACACTTCAATTTGACAGGTTTAAAAACTGTTTATAACGCCATCTGGAGAACGAATTTGACGTTGGCATTATTTGGGACAGAACTATTGACATTTTAGACCAATAGATGTCGGTGCTCGTATATTTAATATACTCCATGGCAATAAGGTCAATTTTTGCTTACATTTCAAAGTGACAGTCAGATGGTCAAAGCCTTAGTAACATTTGGGGAAATGGCAATTCTGTGGATAATGTAAAAGTTGCATTGGAGGTTATGTTTGAAATCATCTTTTTATCCCCAGCTTTAAAAAATATGTTACCATTACATTTTTTGATAAGCATCATTAGAGGATTGATTTTCTAGTATTCACTTCTTGGAACGCTAAGTCTTTATGTGGTACTGGAAATACATGGGATTCTGCCGTTGTCCTTTGAAGCGACAGTCGCTTCTTATTTTGACGGGCCCGTTGGTCTAGTGGTCAGACCCTGGCTAAAAAACCAAGGGTCGCGGGTTCGAATCCCGCTATGGGCAAATGTTTGTGTGATCATCGGCATTGGTACTCGAGTTATGGATGTTTATAAAAGTATTTAAGTATGTCTATCTGTTCCCTAGCTTCCATAGTACAAGCTTCGAGCTTAGTTTGGCGCTAGGCAATTTGTGTGTTAGTCCAAAGAATGTACATATTTATGTATTTATTGTAGAGTCAGCATGTCGGAATGTAAGTTATGTTATACAATATAGTGCCACAGTTTTGGTTGTCGGGGCATACCTACCGATCTAAATCTATGTTGCGTGGCCTATATTTACTACGAGTAGTTTATCTGACGCGCTTGAATGGATCGGCATTCAACGGTGAAGTGCGAGTTTCTTGATGGCTTTCCAACGCTGAGTTGCAAAATCGTGTAAATCCTTTTTGACTTTATTTCTGCTAAAAGTGATGGCCAGTCACAGGACGTTTCTGCATTTACTTGTAGCGAGTATCTACTACATGTGGAACAAGATCCCTGCAGTATTTCCGAGTGTGTTTTCTTAAAAGCAAACTTCCAACCGTTGCCGATGTCCATGGTCAGTAGTGATCGCCTACCATCAGGTATCCCACTTGTTTGATGGCGACCCTCTAATGTACATCGTATTTTAAAATGTAAAGACACGATTACCTACTATGTTTATATTATAGTACACACATACGTTAATTCATACTCATTGTAAACTGTAATATTAATCTAATAGTCATAGCTTATAACAATTGCACAATTACGCAGTTTACATTGCTTAACTTTTGTAGTAGAATGATACTGTAGTACTAAAAGGTACTTATTGAATTTAGTTTCCGAAAACAAAGTTTTTGTACTTAGACGGTTTTACGTTGCGGGCGTCGCGTTGTCCCGCGCCATTACGACGACTAGACTAGATAAGCTATCCATAACTATTAGTTTATCTGCGTTTCTATCTTGTTCAATATTAATGGTATTGATTAAATTTTGCCACAGCTAAAGTTTGGTCATCCATTTGTTAAACGGTCTGTTCCCAAAGTTGCGTTCTGGAAGAAAAGCGATAAGGTATTCTCTCTAAAGAACCATTTGTGTGAATAACCGGTTACGATTAACGGAATACGGTTGTTGAATATTTACAACAATTACTTATTTTTAAAATAAATGTTATAATTAAGCAAGTCATGATTTTTTCGGTTACCCATCCAATAACTTGCCTCAGAGAAAGTTACTTTATTTAGCAAAAAAATCGCAGGCCACACGAGCTTACCACTGCGTCATCGAGCTCCTCCAAACCGATATTACACGTTATAATAAGTGTAAAATTGACATCTTTTCCAGAAGAAATACTGAAAATATTTCCTCTTATATTATTTACATAATTAATATCGCTATATATTAATATTATGTACATAATTAATATCACTTTAGTCCTTTTAACGAGACGAACTTCTGAAGTCCCAGTCGCCGACTGACATTCACCCAGGCAGCCGCACGGAGAATCCATGGATAGCTAAGAAGTTCGTCTCGTTAAAAGGACTAACGCGATATTAATTATGTAGTATAATGTATACTACATACTTACTCCTTGACCTTTCGGATGCGTTACAGCAACCGTGGTCGCAAGCGGACTGGTGATGCGGTGCGTCGTCTGCTCGGGCGCTGTTGAGAATGTTCTTCCCCTACCCCCAAATGGTCATTAATAAAATGAGGGTGTTTGCGATTGAAAAATCCGCTAGATGGCAATACGTAGGCGTGAGGGATAACTGCTTTGTCACTGGTGAATTTTGTCATATCTGTCATTGTCATGTGACCAATCACATACCAGTTAGACCCTACGCCTACCTACTGCCATCTAGCGATTTTTTCATTTCCGAAAACCCTCATATTGACACACACACCCACTCTCTCACGGCATAATTTACTAATATCGCGTTTAGTCCAGTAAACTAATATGAGTGTTATAATGTCGCGTTTAGTTCAGTAAAATAAAATTAGTGTTACAAATAATGCAACCGAAAGTCTAAAATCTTCTATTTCCTCTCGTTGCAGAAGAGATCCTGAAGTCTCGGTCAGCGCTGTGGATGTCAGCTGACGGGCACATGGTGTTATACGCCACCTTCAACGACACCCTGGTGCACGAGCAGAAGTACCCCTGGTACGGCGCCGCGCTGGACACCGACGACCCATCCAAGGTTTGACGAGCTCTGCGTTGCTTAGTCTGTGCATACTCTCAGGGTGTGGATGTCAGCTGACGGGCACATGGTGCTGTGACACCCTGGGCACGAGCAGAAGTACCCCTGGTACGGCGCCGCGCTGGACACCGACGACCCGTCCAAGGTTTGACCAGATTCCTTTTTCTTAATCAGTACTCCAATGTTGAGGATCGTGAATCCTATCGAATTTGACAATGGTCAGCCTCCATCCCTCCCGGTCGATCGTCTGATGTAAAGCGTCGCAGACCGTGATAACTAGCTGCTCAGAAATTTTACCAGCCCATCGTTTTGGGCTTCTTGCTCTTGGCTCTTTCCCTCTACTTTTCCATACATCATCAATCGCTCTAAGTTATCACCGCCTCTCCTGGCGATGTAAAATTTGAGCAGATTAGTGATTCCAAACTTTTGCTCGCAGGTAAATAAAAAATACGAACACCTTACAAACTTTTTTAGACCAAGTAAACCCGTGTTAAGTGACACGACAATCTTCACATGAACCACCCACTAAATAGTCTGAACATACCCTGAAAATTTGCTTTGGATAGGTGAATCCATTCTAGGGTTATAAAGTGACAACGAAAAAGCCACTCATTTTTATATACTAAGATTTATTTATGAGAAAGACTATACTATTTTTATTTGTCTATTACCTTACCCCCAATAATAGTAAGACAGATTTTTCACCAACAGACGTACCCGGAGATCAGGAGCGTGCGCTACCCCAAGCCGGGGACCAACAACCCCACGGCGACGCTAACGGTGGCCGACATCGCCGACCCCAAGCACATACGCACCAGGCACCTGACTCCGCCCAAAGTCATCACTGAGAATGGGTAAGTGGCACCAATATTTGCAATAATATGACCAACAGATTTACCAAGAGATCACCTGAACATAGCTCACCGGATGAACGAGCTGAAGTGGTACTAGGCTGGCCATATAAGCTGCAGAATCGACAACTACGGGATAACGCATTTTAGCACGCAGCTAAGGAAACCGTAGTGTAGGACGCCATCAAGCAAAGTGCCGATGGAAGTGCTGAAGCGGTTTGCAGGACTAGTTTCCAAAGATCGGGCTGAGTGTAGAACCCAAGAAGAGTAGGGAATTCAATTGTCTTTGCTTTCCCTGAGCGGTCGATTGACCGTCAAAATGGCTCTTACGTTCTAGACGACAGGCAAATTAAAGGACATTAACTATTACACATTGAACCTTAATCCTTAATCACGACCCTAATTTCATCGAATCCTCCTATTAATCCCCTAGATCATAACAATAACTGTGTTTAATCTCTGTCCGGACGGCGGTGGAACTATTTAATCCCTGTCTATGCCCCGTTAGATAAATGCGGGGTAGAAGGCTCTTAGGGACCCGGGAATGTCTGTAGAGCTTGATATAACTTGCGGTCAAGATGATTGATACTGTAATCTTTGAGTACAAGCTCTTGTTCTAATATTGCACAGGCACGCACTCTATGTTATACTAGAGGCTGGCCGAGACTCTGTCCGCGTGGATTTCGGTTTCCGCACACTTTGTAACACTATAGCTTAAAACCTTTTTTACAATCAATGGACTTTCTAACGCAAAAAGACTTTCTTAATTCAAACCAGTAGTTCCTGAGATTAGCGCGTTCAAACAACTAACAAGCAAACTCTTAAGCTTTATTATATTAGAAAAGTAAAGATATCAGTTTAGAAAATAGACGATGTTGTCAAGAAAATTAAGAGATATGGTGGAACTTTAGACGCAAATAAGTTGACTGTCTGGCGAAGAAGCAACAACACCTTAGAGAAGACTATAGTAAATTTTCACTTAAACATGCAGGAGTCTTGGGTCTAGTAGTTCCTTACCCTTTAGAAATGATTACAGTGACGTAGCACTTTATTTGGGATATTAGAATATCGGTAGCTTAAAACCTTCCTCGACTAATGGATAATACAACGCGAACATATTTTTCTCGATTCAAACCAGTATTTCCTGAGATTAGAGCGTTCAATTAAACAATCAAACTATTCAGCTTTATTTCATTAAGTATCGATTTAAATCTATGTAGGTATTTAAAAACTTGTTTGTCTGTATATCATTATGACAGTGCTTCCGCACGCTAAATATTTAAGTTTAATAAGTAAAATCTAGAGCAGAACCCGAGAGACATAACTCAAGATTCTGCTCGGCGTATCTTGTAATTCATTTTGCGAGTGATTTAAGAGGGCAGTACAACCAGATAGAATGTGTATGCGAAGTAATTTCATGAACACGTTTTACATTCATATGACCTTGGTTTACGTGAGGAAAAGAAGGTTTATCAGATTTCGAGTACTGCGTCAGCTAAGTCTTTATAAACTGGGGCAAAGACATATTTTCATTCTGTTGTTCTTCTGGGATAATCCCTTATTTATAGGAGGACACAACGAAACATGTCAAAACTGTTATGCTTCATTCTGGGGAAGGCAATATGTCCCTGTGTACAACGTACGTAACGTACACTATAGGCTATAGGGCACTGTAGTGATTATTCAAATACAACCGCCTCTTAACTCTGACCGCTTTTCCAATAAGGGTGTTTGCGATTGAAAAATCCGCTACATGACCATACGTAGGCGTGAGATCTAACTGCTATGTCATTGGTGAATTTTGACAAATCTGTCAATGTCATGTCTAGACTCACCAATCACATACCAGTTGGACCCTACGCCTACCTACTTCCATCTAGCGGATTTTTCATTTGCGAAAACCCTCATTTGATTCGTCTACTAATTTATTCTAATGATGATAATGATGATGATGTTTTTGCCAGGGACTACTACTTCACGAGCGCACAATGGGTGTCACTGACAGAAGTCTGCGTGGTGTGGCTGACAAGAACACAGAACCTTTCCGTCGTGTCTGTATGCAAGAGTCCGATGTGGTACTGTCAAGAGGTTAGAATTTAACATTCTTATTTTTTTTTATGACTGAGTCGGCAAACGAGCTTGCGGGTCGCCTGATGGTAAGCAATCAGCGCCGCCCGCGGACATCCGCGACACCAGAGGTATCATTGATGTGTTGCCGGCCTTTTAAAAGGTGTGGGCCTCCGGCACACTCACAAACCATACGAAACACATTATGTTTGTAAGCTCGAGGATTAAATTTATCACGAAAATAAAAGTAATTTAATAAGATTCTAAGTTGTTTGAATTCCAGGCTATTTGTGGTCACCGCTTCACGAACGTTTAAATTATCTTCTCTTACAATCCAATTAATCAATAAACTTAGCTAATTATCTTAGAAGCCATAAATAATCTGGATTATTCCGTGACCACCAGTGAACGACGTTTTCACATTCCTTAATTGAAATGTAGTTCTCATCTCCATTTTTTATCATATTTAGTTGTTTAAATTAATGTGTAGTAGAGTAGTCGCGTATATCTAAGAACACAACTAAACATCCACATTTGCTCCCCAGGTGTACAGGATATCATCAGGCAACGACGGCTGGGTGGAATCAGCTCCCTCCCCCCTCTGGTCGGCGGGTGGGGGGGCACTAGTGACCCTCGCCCCCATCAGGGACGGGCCGGCGGGGCTGTTCCGGCACATCGTGCGGACCGAGCACAACGCGCACGGGCCGCGGGCGCTGCCGCTGACTCACGGCAGCTTCGACGTCGTCAAGCTGTTGGCGTGGGACCATGCCAATCAGCACATGTAAGTAGATTATCATGCCTGATACTTATACATAAGTTCAAGAGAATATGATTGATTTGGGGGCTACTTTTGCGGTACCAAGGGTAGGTACTGAGACGGCTAATGATGCTGTCCCAATATCAAGTGCTGACTCGAGAAGATAGAAACGATGAACCCTCAAGAATCCAGTGTGAAGCTATACATCATGCTGAGTTTCAACGTGTAAACGACGCCTCAGCAAGCTTTATTCTTGAAGTACAGCATCACATTTATGGCAGCTGAAAGAATGACCTATCATCATCGCCGCAATATCAAATAATCACTGGGTGGAGGCGCCCTGATGACCCTCGCAACGCGTAAACGACGCCACAGTAAGTCTTAATCCTCCAAGGTAAGCAACACATTTTTGTAAGCTGCAAAAGTGACACATCATCGGCAACTACTATCGCCACAATTTCAAACAATCGGGTGGAGGCGCACTGGTGACCCTCGCCCCCATCAGGGACGGGCCGGCGGGGCTGTTCCGGCACATCGTGCGGACCGAGCACAACGCGCACGGGCCGCGCGCGCTGCCGCTGACTCACGGCAGCTTCGACGTCGTCAAGCTGCTGGCGTGGGACCATGCCAATCAGCACATGTAAGTGAGATGTAGCTAGATAGCTTTCCTGATATTTCCATGATGGTTTAAGAAAGATCATGGAGCTAAGGTAGGTAGTAACATAGCAGAACTTATGATGTTGCTTCAATACCATGAATAAGCTGGCTCGAGAGCACAAAGGAAAATAAACTTTCAGGAAAATTCTTGAAGCTACGTTCTGGCACTCTACATTTAGTGCACGATCCTAGCTTCACAAATGATACTGAAGCTGTTCCAATATCATGTTAATACATGAATGTATATAATATTGGCTGGCTCGAGAAGATAAACGCCATGAGAACTCAAGAAAACAGTATGTTGTAAACTTCATGCTGCGTTTCACCGAGTCAGTAACGCCACGGTAAGTCTTAATCCTCCATGGTCAGCATAAAATTTTTACCAGCTGCAAAAGTGACCTATCATCTGCACCTTCTATCGCCACAATTTCAAACAATCGGGTGGGGGAGCGCTGGTGACCCTCGCCCCCATCAGGGACGGGCCGGCGGGGCTGTTCCGGCACATCGTGCGGGCCGAGCACAACGCGCACGGCCCGCGGGCGCTGCCGCTGACTCACGGCAGCTTCGACGTCGTCCAGCTGCTGGCGTGGGACCATGCCAATCAGCACATGTAAGTAGATTATCATGCCTGATACTCATACATAAGTTCAGGACAATATGATTGATCTTGGAGCTATTTTTGCGGTACCAAGGATAGGTACTGAGATGGCTAATGCTGCTGTCCGAATATCAAGTTGTGACTCGAGAAGATAGAAACCATGAACCCTCAAGAATCCAGTGTGAAGCTATACATCATGCTGAGTTTCAACGTGTAAACGACGCCTCAGCAAGCTTAATTCTTGAAGGACAGCATCACATCTATGGCAGCTGAAAGAATGACCTATCATCATCGCCGCAATATCAAATAATCACTGGGTGCTGGTGACCCTCGCAACGCGTAAACGACGCCACAGTAAGTCTTAATCCTCCAAGGTAAGCAACACATTTTTGTCAGCTGCAAAAGTGACACATCATCGGCACCTACTATCGTCCCAATATCTTTAAACAATCTCCGGGTGGAGGTGCCCTGGTAACCCTCGCCCCCATCAGGGACGGGCCGGCGGGGCTGTTCCGGCACATCGTGCGGACCGAGCACAACGCGCACGGGCCGCGCGCGCTGCCGCTGACTCACGGCAGCTTCGACGTCGTCAAGCTGCTGGCGTGGGACCATGCCAATCAGCACATGTAAGTAGATAATAGTGCCTGATACTCATACATAAGCTCAAGAGAATACGATTGATCTTGGAGCTACTTTTGCGGTACCAACGGTAGGTACTGAGATGGCTAATGATGCTGTCCTAATATCAAGTGGTGACTCGAGAAGATAGAAACCATGAACCCTCAAGAATCCAGTGTGAAGCTATACATCATGCTGAGTTTCAACGTGTAAACGACGCCACAGCAAGCTTTATTCTTGAAGGACAGCATCACATTTATGGCAGCTGAAAGAATGACCTACCATCATCGCCGCAATATCAAATAATCAATGGGTGGAGGTGCCCTGGTGACCCTCGCCCCCTTAAGGACTTGCCGGCGGGTTACGGAAGAAGTTACGGAGTTCAGAAGACATTCCCTCCATTGTATTCACTAGGCTTGTCAATTCAGGATCTAGTCGCAGCGTATCTTGGCTCCGAGACAATAACTGAGGATAGCACTATAATATTTTCCATCTTCAACTCAGCAACATAGTCCACACCACATTTCTTTGAACTGTTATCTATACTGACTTGTTTTTCTTATGTTATAGTCCACAACTAATGAATCACATTTCGCAGATACTACCTAGGCGTCCCGGAAGGCAAGCCTGGCCAGCAGCACCTATACAGAGTGTCGTCAGAACCGCCGCGGCCCGGTTCGCCGCAGAAGCTGCCTTACTGTGTCACGTGTAATTCACAGGTTGGTGACTTACCTTTACAATGTCCAAGTAGATATTCATAGGCTTTAAAAGTGCACTTTTGAATCGGCAATCAAAATACGAGAGTCTCGTACGAGAGCTCCGTAGCCGTATAGGTAGTAGGTAGTTGAAGTAAAAGCAGCAGATCACCTATAGACGTAAAGACTTTCACTATTACATTGTTTATATAACTGTTTATTAATATTTTAAATCGAAAAGTCTACAGCAACAGCGGATCTTGCTGTAGGACTTAAAGAAAACTGGCCAAAAACAGAACGTATGGAAAATTTTGAATTATAAAAGTAGAATAATAATAAAAACTAGCAGCAAATGCGCGCACTGATTGGGATTTCTAGCCATCATGGAGATCTGACCATCCATGAAGGTTGGAAGAGAACGGCACCGTTTGAGACTCAATTACGCAGTTTCTATCAAGACGAAGGAAGGAATTCAATATTTGGTTTGTTTTACTGGGAAAATGTTTTTACTATTTCTTAACTCGAAAAAACAGGGACAGCCCTGTTTTTTCTGAGTAATCACAAGTGTTATAACAAAAATAATTATTCAAAACTGAACAAAAAACCTCATAAGATTTCTGTCACGATTTTCACTTACATTTCTTATTCCACCCAGCCGTCTCCATCAATAAACCTGGAGTACTACGGCAACCTGGCGTCCTCCGGCGACAGCACATGGGACGCGGAGTGGGACGAGGAGCTGCCGGCCACCTCCCCCTCTCCCAGCAAGAAGAAGAAGAAGAAGCACCCTGGTGAGAACTCTCATTGAACTTATTTCAGATAAGGACCTGCCGGTGAATGTATTCAGTGATAGTAATTTCTTACTACGCTGGCTCAGAGACCCGAAGTGGATCTTGGCCTCCGACACCAGATCTCGCCACTCTGCTCTGTTGTGCGCCGTCTTTCCAGGATTTCGACGTAAACGGTAGCGAAAAATCTTAAAAGTGGCATCTTGGCTAGCCTACCTGGTCGAGAGAGATCTAGTTTGTCCCCAGCGTGTGGACTGGCAAAGAAATTACAATAATTTCTTCTGATCTTATGTTTTCAAATTTTAACTGAGATATTATTTTTCAATCTCAAATCCATAGAACACCTGCAAACGAAAAATAAAAATAATAAAACATTCAAAATAAGGACCTAAGAAATACAGCATTTACTCCCAAAAGAAAAATATTCAAAGAAAATGTTTACAATCAACTTGATGTTACGAGCCGTCACAAGCATTTCATCCAAAGCCGTCACAAGGATTCCAGTATTTCTAAGTATGAGGAATAAATTAACCCAATTCTTTTGTACCGCATTCCGTCTTTTTATGGAGGAATCTGTGTGTGAATGTCTTGTACGAGGAAACACAATCAGACAAATAGGGTCTCAAATGCTGACTATACCTACGAACTGCTTGCAAGTAAGTCGCACTGTTAAGCGAACTCCGTGATTATGGATTCAGAAGACTCAGTACAGAGTCTGGAAATTAGTTGAGACATTACAATACACTCCAAAATAGTAAAGGTTATGCAATGATTAAAAATGGTATGAAAAGTTTTTTATATGGGCGCCGTAATATTATTCTTATTTTTTTGTAAATTCAGACAACAAGCAAGTGGGCAGCCGTGTCCGCTGCTGTTATTTTTCTGGAAAAGGGCTTATGAGTTGGTATAATTCCTAATTAATATTGGAGGTTTACAACTTTCATCTCTTGGACACTTTAAAGTGCCAATTGATAGTATAACTCCCCATCTTGGGAAGACTTATGTCCAGAGGACTACAACAGCTGAATGATAATGATGCTTTCACAGATGGAATCCCTCAAAACCTGCCGTGCCTATACCACGAAGCGCACTTCAGCCCGTCATCGGCGTACTTCGTGCTGGAGTGCCTCGGGCCGGGCGTGCCCGCCTCCAGCCTGCACAAGACCGCGCTGCCGGAGCCCAGGGTCGTCCTGCACCTGGAGAACAACACTGCTGTCAAGGTACGTCATCCAATACCTCCCGTGACTATACAACGAGGCGCACTTCAGCCCGTCATCAGCGCACTTCAGCCCTTCGTCGGCGCACTTCAGCCCGTCGTCGGCGCATTTCAGCCCTACGTCGGCGTACTTCAGCCCGTCATCGGCGTACTTCGTGCTGGAGTGCCTCGGGCCGGGCGTGCCCGCCTCCAGCCTGCACAAGACCGCGCTGCCGGAGCCCAGGGTCATCCTGCACCTGGAGAACAACACCGCTGTCAAGGTACGTCACCCAGCACCTCCCATGCCATGTAACACATGTGCCTATAGCACGAAGCGCACTTCAGCCCGTCGTCGGCGTACTTCAGCCCGTCATCGGCCCACTTCAACCCATCTTTGGCCCACTTCAGCCCTTCGTCGGCGCACTTCAGCCCGTCGTCGGCCCACTTCAGCCCTTCGTCGGCGCACTTCAGCCCGTCGTCGGCGCACTTCAGCCCTACGTCGGCGTACTTCAGCCCATCATCGGCGTACTTCGTGCTGGAGTGCCTCGGGCCGGGGGTTCCCGCCTCCAGCCTGCACAAGACCGCGCTGCCGGAGCCCAGGGTCATCCTGCACCTGGAGAACAACACTGCTGTCAAGGTACGTCAGTGAACACTTACTAGTACGTCATGGTACTTCGTGAAGTGCTAATCATCTTAGCGCTACTCTTGGTTGCATCCTTGGTCATAGCCTCGGAGCCCAGGGCACGTTACAACTGTGATCCTGATTTGACCTGCATGGTTATTACATTGGAGCGATAGCCATCTGACATCCTTAAATGTTACAAGGGTAACCAGGAAGCACGGTATCATCATTCTTTTTAGGCAATCAGGTAATTTTCTTCAATTTGAGAAAACATAAGCATCGTGAAAATGGTCCCCGCAGAATAAGAATTCATTACCTCCGAGGTTTTAGAGCTGGCTGCTCTAACAACTACACCAAAGAATCATTCAAGGTAAATCATATTGAACAACCTTACTAACCCTAGTCAGGGGGCAAAATTAACTGGTCCACTTCAGCAATATTGAGTTTCCTATCACAAAACGATCAGCACAATGAAATCTTGATAGATATGGAATAATCCCTATAATTACCATCTAATTCAGACGGGCTTTTGTGGACGCTCCGGGCCTTTCAGAGCGCCAGAGGAATGCTAGGGTGACCATACGATTTTATACTACATAGGATAAAATAAAGTCGCTTTCTTTTCGTGCTAGTTTAGGATATACAAAACAATTAAGGATCTCGCGTTTAAATATTCCGCTTGATGGCAATATGAAGGTGTATGGCCTGACTGCTACGTGATTGGTGAATTTTGACATATCTGTCAATGTCATGTCAAAAATAACCACCAACAGACAACTCATTGTGCCGAACATCACGTCTTTTGCCCATAAAAATAGCATTAGAATTTGTCTGTGACCTCACTACTAGCTATAATGTTATTTTTCTGTGTTCATTAATTTATAAGAAATAACAACAGCCTGAGACATAAAACGAGTACAAGAGCAATCCATTAGGAGTTATTACTAAATTACATATATTAGGCCAAAACTGTAATTAGACTACACGGATTTGATTACAAACAAAGTTCAAATTGACAAAGACCTATTTCAATTTTGACAGTTAATATCCCTAAGATTTGATTAACTAAACGCTTTCGTGTCATCTGTTAATAAAACTATCATCGTAATAAATCTCTTCCTAGTCAGAATAATTAAGTGTTCCATTAATTTAATAACTTGTTTCGCGGCTAATTGATTATGTCAACGAGCTATTAAACAGTCAGTTAATTATCATAATCATATCGTTATGTCTTATAATTACTTATGTTCATTTTAACCGGCTTATGATCGAAAAATGAATGATATGGGGTCCGCTTTGTGTTTTGTTAGTTATTAAAATGAGGTAAATAGTCACAGACATACCAATATCCAGATTGTGGCAAAGGATGATTGATTATTAAGACAGAAGTTGGGAAACGACTGAAAATAGCATGTGGAGTTCGTTGTTATAATTTTTTCGCCTTGAACAGTGTAGCAATAGTTTAAGAATGTAATAAATAAAATAAATAAACTTCAAAGTAAATTATAAATTCATGGTCACCCTACCGCTTCCATTGTTTGCGGTTAATCTGCAGATTAAAATATGTGCGTCATCTTCATTTTCTTTCCATTGTGTTGTACAAGCTTTTCACGAAAAACTGAACCATTATGATTAAAGGGCATGGTTAAATATAACTTGTAGGTGTAGAGTTAGGTTATTTTAGGATCACAGTCTGTTTTTGACGGTGAGTAAGGTCTCCAGAGTTCAATTAGGGAAGGCTGGGGTTTTGAACGCAGTTAGCGATCAAAACCCCAGCCTTTCCTAATTGAACACATTTACACACAACACATTTATTTTGCCGACGTGCTTGGTGTAATGTTCAAGAAGTTGACTATTAGACCAAAAGGTCGCAGGTTCGATCCCCGGACAGGACAAACATTTGTGTGTTGTTTTTGTTTGTCCTACTAGTCAGGCTGATAATAATTTGTCTCTTTAAGTATTTTTGTAGAATTAAAAAGTATTAAAATACGTGTAAATACGTGTCCAAGTAATTTATTTATATGAAGGTAGGTACTATTTATACATTTATTATGTATATGATCATAGGAGGCGGTGATCAATTACCAACAGACCACCTCCTTGATCGTTTGCCTCCATCTATTACAAATAAATAACATATACTTTTTTCTCTTCATTTTACATAATAATGGCCCCTGGTGTTTTACCAAAATATAAAATAATTCTCAAGTTACCAAAATATCGGAGCTAAAATGTTTATAATCGACTCTGTTCGCAAATTCATGTAGGATCTGGGAATATAATAAAGAAAAGCGCAGGACACTTCTTACTATTTATTTACACAATATGATCTACACAATCAACTCTCCTATTCCTAGCCCGACGCCATTGTGCCATTCTGTCATTTCATTCATTCTCTCGCTCGCACGCTATCTGTCGCATTCATCCACCATCCTACACTCGGCCATCCTGCTAAATACCTGTCCTCAGGTATTGTCATTCTTCACCAAACGCTCCCCCTCACATTCAAACTACATCCACTCGGCCTTCCTGCTCGATATCTGTCCCCAGATATCCATGCATGCCTGCTTACGGAACACCTATCTATACACACGAAGTGACGTCGTTAATAAACAATAAAGAAAAATATTTAAAAAAAATACGTTACAAACAAAACTTTAAAATACTCGTAATCAACAAAATTTAACTTAAATTCCTCTAGACAACGGGTAATTTCTTCAGCTGCAATCAAACTCGGCCCTTCCGTTTCTTTTTCCGCAACCTCTTGAAATCATACCGGTCTTTACGTTTGATTTTCACGAGCTTATAAGGTTTAATGTATTCAATGCGTCTTCTGTCTAAATCTTGTTGCTTGTTCTTTTTAAGTGTAAAGAGTCGCAGTTTACGAGTTGCTGGGATGTTGTCCTTTGCCACGTTTAGTTGGAATGGAACTTCATTTACCGTTATCCGCCCAAGGTTGCAACTTCTCTCGGAATCTGAAACTTCCTTTTTTAATAACAATGTCGAAATAGGAGCCTCCACCACGTAATCATTCAAGCGCATGTCACCATGCACATTATCCAGGCATACGTCATCTAATACATCCTCATCTTTACATACCTTCACCATTCCTCGTTCAAACGCAACATCCATAAACTCCTGTCCTATTTCTACTTCATCCAGCTTCGATGATTTTATATTTAAGTCACCTGCCGTGTCCATCTTCTCAAACAAATCATAACATTTACTTTTCGACATTAAAACCACGCTGTCAACAGACCTAGTGTCATCATCACTGTTGACATCTTCTTTCAACAGTTCAAGTTCATCGCAGGTGGCGCTAGGGTTTCGTTCCACAGTTTGCTCTTCTTTACTATCTTCTTTGGTCTGCTCCTCTTTGAAATCGTTCGCGTCAAGTACGCCATCACTCGTATTATCCGAACGTAGTCGACCGCTGCCGAATGTCTCCGATGCCTCGCGATCGCGCAGCCGGCCGCACGTCACATCAACATGACCGAACTTATCGCATCGGGAACATTTTAGGCCTTCGTCCTTGTGTGGGCAGACTGCAGAAGCATGACCCAGTTTGCCACATCCGTAGCACCGAATCCGCCTGCTCCGAATCTGCTGCGTCTGCTTCTTATCTTCTTTTACCCCTTGTCTCTTTTCGTCCTTGTCAGGAAATTCGTTCATCAATGCCGCCTTTAAGTCATCCCATCGCATTGGGCGCTCTGACCGCAGCCACAGAGCCGCTGTCTTTGTAAGTGAACGCCTTGCCACCACCAGCTTTTCAACATCTGACCACCCAAATGTCTCTGCCTTCGATTCCACGTCGTTCACCCACCTGGTTATGGAATAACTGCCTCTTCCATCAAAATTTGGCACGTTGTAAAAGCTCATCACGTCTTCAACCGTCTCGTTTTGCCGTCTTTCCATCGTGTTTGTCGTCGTCGTGTTCCTCCTTTGCCGAAAAAATAGTCGTTTCTTCGTATCGTCGTTGACAATGGCCGTCGTCCGTCTTTCAAATCGTCGTGTCAGGGCGAGAAAATTTTCTTCATCGTCGTCGTCGTCATCGTCTGTACTTTCTTTATTTTTTCCAGATCCCGGACGAGCCCCCAAATTTGTAGGATCTGGGAATATAATAAAGAAAAGCGCAGGACACTTCTTACTATTTATTTACACAATATGATCTACACAATCAACTCTCCTATTCCTTGCCCGACGCCATTGTGCCATTCTGTCATTTCATTCATTCTCTCGCTCGCACGCTATCTGTCGCATTCATCCACCATCCTACATTCATTATTGATCATTTGATATTTTCGGCCCCGGGCTTCAAGTGGAAGGAATATTAAGTGTCTCCTTTTGAAATATTAATTGCTTTCGCTTCTCGTTGTCAGTTTCAGTAGTGAGTTGACGGAAAATATTATATCTTTGAACATTATTTTGTATTTATTTTAGGGTATTCGAGTACGTAATGGTTGTGATTCGTTTTCTAGTGAACTAGTTAAGTGAAATCAGGAAACAGAGGGGCTTGTAATGAAATGTGAAAAGAAAATTACGAAATTGTTAGTAGAAATAAAAGAGTATAAAGTACCTTACATTCGCAATCTTTGGAACAGGTACCCGAAATAGGGGTGCCAAGATAAATGACTGGGTATTCAACCGTTCATAGGCATGTATGGAAGTAAGTACCATACAACATTATAACGGGACTAAACGCCTTTTTTAATAAGTTTTTGAGTACTTACTATTTTACGTTTCTGCTGCGATGACGTAGCCTTGGTCACAAGCGAACTGGCGTATGGAAGAAGTCAACGTATTGCACCCAACCCCAGATAAACTGGGAAATGGACCCTACCCATCAAGCTTAAAGAGATCTAAAAACTCTTTAAGGCTCGTATTTATAAATCGCACTCAACTCTGAGATCGAGCAGGAGTACGAACTTGATATGTCATTCTCATATAAAACAGCACCTCAAGTTTGCGCTCAAGTTCGATCTCAGAGTTGAGTGCGATTTTTTAATACGAGCCTTGATGGTTAAGCCTCAGGGCAGGCGACTGATGATGATTCAACCATTCTCTTCTCCCCAGGAGCGGTTGGCATCCATCGCGCTCCCGACCCCCCGGACGTTCTCCGTTCAGCTGTCGAGCGGCCACGCGGCGCGGGTGCGGCTGCTCCTGCCCCCTGGGCTTCGGGAGGACGAGGTCACCAAGTACCCGCTGGTGCTGAAGGTGTAAGTATGATGCTGAGTAGTGTTGTGACGCCGGACGTTCTCCGTTCAGCTGTCGAGCGGCCACGCGGCGCGGGTGCGGCTGCTGCTGCCTCCAGGGCTGCGGGAGGACGAGGTCACCAAGTACCCGCTGGTGCTGAAGGTGTAAGTAAGATGCTGAGTGTAAATAAATAAATATTTCACAACATCACATACATTGATCTGACCCCGTGTTAAGTAGCTTAAGCACTGTGTTACAGACATCAGAATCAACAGTGGTATCACAAATATACTTAAATAGATGCATATAACACCCAGACCAGGACAAACAGACATGTTCATGCACACAAATGTTTGTCCTGTGCGGGGATCGAACCCGCGACCTCTTGCGTAATAGGCAACATCTTGACCATTACACCAAGCGGGTCGTCAAAATAAGGCATAAGTAGTGTAGACTTGCGCGTCTCGGAGTTGGCGCAAGAGAGAGACGGTGGAAGTCTCTCGTTTCGGAGGCCAAGACACACTTTACGTCGTTGAGTCAAAAAGACGCTATTGTGGCACAGCAAAGGATCTGACGACAACCTTAGCTCAAGATGACATCAGCCGGGAGAAGTCTTCTGTTGCACGGAAGCCTCCATGACCACTCATAGTCACCACGCTTATGGGGGCTCCCGGTATCTCCCGGTCGGTTCTCCCTGTTGCATCCTTGGTCACGGTGCCCACGTTAGGACTATGATCCCAAATTTACAAGCCTGGTAATTTTAATATGTACAATAATTTCTTTAGTTCCATAAAAAGAAACGGTGGTTTTTGAGCCCAGCGCTCTAACCTACACCGCGGAGATAGTTAACTTAACACACTAACTATACTATACACCAGTATTCTAGACAATAGCGTAGATCGATAATGCTCAAAATGGCAGCATGTCAACACTTACTCTAAAACTTGCTCTAAACAGTCCAACCCCAAACGCTAATGTCGAGCTCTCGCCGCTCGGACCAACAACTTCGTTAATTAATCGAGCGACGTTTATCCGACCTTTATCTGCTCGGGTCGCTCGTTATGATATCGAAATATTTGCCAGGCTGGCACTGACCGGGGTGCTTCCACAAGTTATATTAACTGTGGGTTCGTTTCCTGCCAAGGTTCGACGATTAATAATAATGTTGGATTTAATTTGAGCATTACGATCTAACAGGGATATTGATTTTGGTCGTAGAAGCCATTAAGCTTACGGAGGTTGGACGATAATTCTACTACATTATTAGGTAAGGCTTGTTTTGTGTATGAATAAAAAAAATATTTTCAGAGGTAAAGATTAGTCGAACTTCCACTTGAATTAGTCGCTCGTCTGAGGGAGTACCTCCACCTTACAGAAGACCACAGTGATATAACGCTTCGGAATTGTTGTGCTATGTTTCTGCTGTTAAGTAAGGTGGCTAGAGCGCATTTACGATACCTCAGAGTGCGCGGATGTCCATGGGCGGCGGTGATTGCTTACCATCAGGCGACCTACTAGCTCGTTTTCCGCCTCTGCCGTAAAAAAAACAAATCAACAACTTATTCTCTGTGAGGATTATTTAACATCAAAATATTTTTTGAGGTCCTTATAGATTTGTAATCTTCTTATTATTACTAGTTCAAATATAACGAATAAGTAAGCTATGTGAATCCGTATTAGCGGGGATGGAAGGATAGAAAATTGTATCGATAATGGATGTACCGAGATACCAACGTCGTTGCCTATTTATTTTTTATATAAGAAAAGCCAAATCCAACTCGTGTTTCAATTTGCCGTTCCTATGCTTTTCTTTTGTCATTTTAGTACCTATTATTACTTGATAATTTTAAATATTAATGATATGATACTGTGAATTATGATAGAATTTTAGACAATCTTGACACCGCCAGATTACTCAGAATTCTCATTTATTTCAAATTAGATTCAATCTAGGTTTCACCCAAGACTTTGCCTTTAGTTTAAAGTTGCCGTAACTACGTTTTTCTTTTACCATTTTTGTACTCTTAATAGCAATTTGATTTCTATTTGAGTTGATTAAAAAATAAAATTAAGAGATCTCAATTTTTTTTTTAAACCTTTCCACCAAAGGATCTTTTTTGTGTTTCCCTTGTAATTTAATGATACATTATGTACTTGTATAAGAAACTTTGGCACTTACTAAACTCTCATTCAGATTTCAAAGACATGTAAAAGTTTGTATACAGTCGGAAGCATATTCACTTATCAAAGAGAAACGTGTTGTTGTAACAACTATCATTGCTTAAGGGCCAGATTTCATAAACTTTCTGTTCCATTGTTATCATTCGGGGACACACGGATTGAAATGTGTTTTTATAATATGTATAAGTATACCTATTCTTTTTCACAACTAGATCGAATTCGAAATCTATACTAATTTAGTAAAGCTGAAGAGCACCTAAGTGTGTTGTTATTTATTTGTTTTGAACGCATTGAGGAACTTCTGGTTCGGATTGAAAAAGTCTTTCGCTTCGGTCGGATAGTCCATTAGTCGAGGAAAGCTGTAAGCTTTAGTATAACACTATGTGTGCGGAAACCAAATTCCACGCGGACGGAGTCGAGGACGGCCGTTATCCAAAAAGCGAGAGATGCGCGTTCGTTTCCTGCATGAAACCTGAACAACGATGGATCGTTTTACGGCAATCTAGACATTTTGAGAAGCGGAGGTTCCTAAAGTAAAAACATTACCAATATAATACTAATCCGTATTTTCACTCCCGTTTATACAAATGACTTTAACTCAACAACGAAGAAAAATTTCCTAAAATGTTTTAACAGTTTCGCTAACAGTTTGCCTCCACTCGAACACAAACTCAATAAGTGGCGTGAGGCGTAAACGCCCGGTGAACTGATTGTCCACTTCAAACAATAACGGGTGACGTCAAAGAACATCTCGAATGATAGCAAGTTTACGGACTGCGCTCCGCTCGCTCGCTTAAACCAGAAACTTGGTTAATTAATCTATCGAGCGGAGTTAACAGCGCTTCGAACTGAGAAACTGTTATACACAAAGTAACAATATTTTTTTGTACCCTCAATTAATTAAAGGATTGTATTTTTTAATGATTTTATTCTCTGTATTTGTATGTTTTTATATCATTGGAATCCAATAAAAGTTTTATTCATTCACTTATTCAATTATTTACGCTAATCTACATCTGTATTTATAGGCTGTAACTACACTATTAACATGAGCAATGAGTGTCGTAATGTGTATTATGAAAAATAGCAGTTTCATCTGTGTCAACTTGGATTAAAGCTTCCTAGAATGTATTAATAGTTTGCCGTAACTTAAACAGTTATTATGTAAGTGGCGTAAGGCATAAACGACTGATGAACTGATTGTCCACTTAAACAATAACGGGCGAGCGACGGCGAGCTCGCTCGCTTAAACCAGAAACTTGGTTAATTAATCTATCGAGCGGAGTTAACAGCGCTTCACGCTGAGAAACAGTGTTACACACAGAGCTAATTTTTTTATGAGTTGAGAGCCATAATGTGTGTTATTTTCAAAAGTGGTAAGAATGCCTTTGCTTTCCCTTTTCTTATATATTGTAAATACTACGTAGGTACGTACTTGATGGCTGTAAAGATTACCGTAATTGAAAACTTGAAAGCCAGCCAGACGGAAATTAAAGTTGGTTTGAGATTTATGATCAAACTGTTAACAAGATCTGTTAAAATCATATCTACTATCACTACGGTAAATTCAATTTCAACTTCGTCAAAGTTAACAGTGTGTAGCAGCAAAATTATAATGATACGAACTTCAATAAGTTCAGTGATAACAAGTTGGCAACAGGACGAGCGTACTCTGCATCGGACTGGCGATTTGATTAATTAATCAAGTAAGCGCTTGCACTACGGATTTACGTTTTCAATAATATCATGATTTATTATTCAAGTAATTTTATTGGCCTTTTGCTCTTGGTTCTTTTGTCGCAAAAAGCTCTCACAATTTCAATATGACTAATTTATTATGATTTTGGTACCGAGTCCGGTTTTAATACCGAGTCCGGTTTGTTACCGGTAAATGGTAAATATCGATTTTTTTTTAAACTGATGGTTTATTTTATTGCACACTGAGCTCCTGCTCAGCGTTGGCAACTGTGTACTGTGAGAACCTATTATTAATAAGAGACGAGCGATACGTCTCGAGCAGTGGACTTCAAGCAGCTGTTGATAAAGAGTCTATTTATTTGTTAATATGATTTCATCCAGGCACGGAGCTCCCGGCACTCAGCTAGTGACGGAGAAGTGGAGCCTCGACTGGTGCAGCGTGGCGGCGGGCGCGGGCGCCGTGGTGGCGGCGGTGGACGCGCGCGGCGCGGGCGGCAGGGGGCTCGCCGCGCACCACACGCTACATCGCCGGCTGGGTACCGTGGAGCTGGCGGATCAGCTCGAAGTCGCGGAGTAAGCTATACCGAACATATTTTTCGATTTGAGATTTTGGAATGTCTTGGTTCAGAGACCGAGTTTCTAGATGCAGGCAGGAGGCTCGCCGCGCACCACACGTTACATCGCCGGCTGGGTACCGTGGAGTTGGCTGATCAACTCGAAGTCGCGGAGTAAGCTATGACGAATTTACTTTTTGGTTCGGAGCAGTGGATCGGCGAACAAGTGTATAGATGCAGTCGTGCTGAATGCAGAATGAGTCACATAGCTTGCCGCGCACCACACGCTACATCTCCGCCTCGGTACCGTGGAGTTGGCTGATCAGCTCGAAGTCGCGGAGTAAGCTATACCAAACATATTTATTTTATTGCGATTATGTAGTCTCTGGGTAGAGGTTCAAGGACCGAGTTTCTAAATTCTGGCAGGAGGCTCGCCGCCCACCACACGTTACATCGCCGGCTCGGCACCGTATAGTCGGATATCAGCTTAAGTTAGCGAAATAAGCTATACAGAATAGTTTTTGAATCAGAATTTTGGATTGCCTTGGTAGTGATTCAGCGACTAAGTAAGTTTCTCTGTGAATACAGCATTAGTCAGCTAGCTCGCCGCGCACCACGGGTGACAGAGCTGACCAGCTCGTAGTGGCCGTGAAAGCTTTGTGTAATTTGTTTTTGGATCTTACAAACAGGATACAGACATAACCTTATGGTCTCCCACCAGATACCTCCGCGACTCGCTGCACTTCATCGACGCGCGGCGCGTGGCGGTGTGGGGGCGCGCGCACGGAGGCTCCCTCTCGGCTGTCTCTTGCTAGCTCCCTCAATCTCATATAACCTGGAACATCTCCCACCAGATACCTCCGCGACTCGCTGCACTTCATCGACGCGCGGCGCGTGGCGGTGTGGGGGCGCGCGCAGAGGCTTCCTCGCCACACTTTCACTATTTACCCCCTCTTATAACGGCTCTGTCTCTTGCTAGCTCTCTCTTATTCTGGAACTTCTCCCACCAGATACCTCCGCGACTCGCTGCACTTCATCGACGCGAGTCGCGTGGCGGTGTGGGGGCGCGCGCACGGAGGCTTCCTCGCGGCTCTGTCTCTTGCTAGCTCTCTCATATTCTTGAACATCTCCCACCAGATACCTCCGCGACTCGCTGCACTTCATCGACGCGCGGCGCGTGGCGGTGTGGGGGCGCGCGCACGGGTCTTCCTCGCGGCTCTGTCTCTTGCTAGCTCCCTCTGTATCTTACAAACAGAACACCTACATAAACTCCTCGTCTCCCACCAGGTACCTCCGCGACTCGCTGCACTTCATAGACGCGCGGCGCGTGGCGGTATGGGGGCGCGCGCACGGGGGCTTCCTCGCGGCTCTGTCTCTTGCTAGCTCCTTCTGTATCTTACATACAGAACACCCTCATAAACTCCTCGTCTCCCACCAGATACCTCCGCGACTCGCTGCACTTCATAGACGCGCGGCGCGTGGCGGTGTGGGGGCGCGCGCACGGGGGCTTCCTCGCGGCTCTGTCTCTTGCTAGCTCCTTCTGTATCTTACATACAGAACACCCTCATAAACTCCTCGTCTCCCACCAGATACCTCCGCGACTCGCTGCACTTCATAGACGCGCGGCGCGTGGCGGTGTGGGGGCGCGCGCACGGGGGCTTCCTCGCCACCCTGCCACTATCTTACCCCCTCATATAACTTGGAACATCTGCCACCAGATATATCCGCGACTCGCTGCACTTGGGGGCGCGCGCACGAAGTCTTCCTCTTGGCGCTGTCTTTTGCTCTCTCTTACAAACGGAACTCCCTCATAAACTCCTCGTCTCCCACCAGATACCTCCGCGACTTGCTGCACTTCATCGACGCGCGGCGCGTGACGGTGGGGGGGGGGGGGGGCGCGCACACGGTCGCATCCTCTCCACACTGTCTCTATCTTACCCTTTCATTCTCTTTTCGACAGCCCATTCTCATAAACTCCTCGTCTCCCACCAGATACCTCCGCGACTCGCTGCACTTCATCGAAGCGCGGCGCGTGGCGGTGGGGGGGCGCGCGCACGGGGGCTTCCTCTCCACACTGTCTCTATCTGACCCCCTCATTCTCTTATAGACAGACCATACCCATAAACTATATGTCTCCCACCAGATACCTCCGCGACTCGCTGCACTTCATAGACGCGCGTCGCGTGGCGGTCTGGGGGCGCGCGCACGGGGGCTTCCTCGCGGCGCTGGCGCTAGCGAGCCCCCTCAACGTGTTCCACTGTGGCATCGCGATAACGCCCATCGTGCGCTGGCGGTACTATGGTGAGTATCACTTATTTTCTATTTATTCATGAATAAAAAGAATTTGGTTGTGATTCATTTAAAATAAAAACCATCTTTGGAACGAAAAAATGATGGAGGCCTTTGGTCTGCAGTAAGACATTAATAGGCTGATACTTAACTTTATATTTTTTATGATACCCTATTTTTTAATCTCGTCTTCGTTGACCTAGTGGTTCAAGTACAAACAATGATCTCGCGGACCCAGGTTCGATTCTCGGGCCGGGTAGATTTTGTGATGGTTTTTCCAAACAGAGCCCGGTTTGTGTTCACTAATCAACAATTGGTAAACATTGTGATTCAGTTAAGCCCAGCCAAATTTAGCCATATTTGAAAGAAACAAAAAATAATCTTGTCGAAACTTACAGGCGGGAATCGAACTCGTATCCCTCAGGTCCTTCCAATCAATCCTGTAAAATGCAACTATTTTATTATTATTATTTTTTTTATCTAATTTTTTTCTCAGTCATAATGACCGGTATGCCAAGATAGCACGGGCGCTTGCCAAGTACTACCTTCTATCCTAACAAAGCTGTATGTGTATTAAGTGGGGGTTGATTCAGTGATGTGTTTCTATTGTCACTATCTATCTGTAAAAACTTTCGCACAATCCTACATGTATTCAGTATAACGGCCTTTTGTAAGTTTGTATATAAATATTTTGGCAGCTGAAGATATTTCAATGCTTGATGGAGTTGCTTTGGTATGATACCCGTAGTGGAGATGACGATTGGAACGATGGTTACTTTTTGTAATTTCCATAGAAGAATTATTTCATTTTTCAGGTCTACATATTTTGTGAGTTTTTCTGCAATAGTAGTTTGTAAATTATGACTATTTAGGACGGCTATATCAATAATATGTGCTGTTCTGGTTACTTTATCTAACAAAATTATGTCCGGTCTATTGTAATGAATTGTACGATCTGTCAGTATGGCTCTATCAAAATATATCTTGTGGGTCTGATTTTCAAGTACTGGTTCCGGGTTATATTTATAGTAGGCTGTAGGGGGTTGTGATAAAAGCTTGTACATCTCTGCTAGTTTCTGATGGACGATGCTGGCTACTTGATCGTGCCGGTGTTTATAATCGGTCTGAACAATAGCTTTGCATGCTCCTGTAATGTGTTGAATTGTTTCTGATGCACTATTGCACTTTCTGCACATGTCAGTGGGTAGGTTGTGGTTTCTTATTATATATTTCTTATAATTACCTGGTCCTGAATCGCCAACATGAACCCTTCAGTCTCTGGGAACAACTCTCCTCGATTAAGCCATTCGTTCGACGCATCTTTGTCGACGTGGGGTTGATTATTATTATGCTAGAGACCTTATTTGACCCGTTTTCCATTTAAGAATCGCCACAGACGATCATTTCACTCCTGTATCTATTTACTAATTTAAAAACGTCAACGGTATATTTGCTTCGAGCTGTTTGTATTTGGTCACTGTGGCAAATTCTTGGCTAACCAACAGACATAGTGATGGATCAACTGTAATCCGGCTAAATAAACGTTGACGTTGTGTAAACATTAATCCCGCTCTCTGATAACTTAAGGGTATTCGATAGAGGCAAGGGATTTAGTTGCACGTACTTACGGTTTGTGGTTGGGTATATTGATAAGTCGTGTGCTGTAAGTGGTTTAGTCCTATTGATTTATCTTTTGAAAGCAAGTCGGATATTATAGGTTTGTTGGTGGGTGATTGCAAGCCACACAAAGAAATGAGAATATATATTTTTTTCAAAAATGAAACCTTCAGTCACTCCTTAAAATATAGATTAAATAAATAAATAAAATCCACAGACCAAAACAACTAATTAAACTAACTTTTACTGTGGATGCTAGGGATACGGATAGATTACAGAGACGATAGAGTTAAATAATGTTTATAAATATAAAAATCTATGACTCGAATATAAATGCCGATGTTCATTATGGCCAGGGTCTCTAACCAGTAGACATAAAGATCAGATAACTCGTAATGTCACCAATTTCTGCTTATACCTGGCTGTTGTGACCTCAACCTTTACATATGTAAAAAACACATGCTAATCACTGTTGCGGCTGTGGTTAATAAATGTTTTCCTTCATACCCACCAGCATCCGCCTACGCCGAGCGGTACATGGGCCTGCCCAACGCGACGGGCAACTACCGGGGCTACGCTGACGCAGACGTGACCAAGCAGGCCCCCGCCCTGCACGACAAGATGCTGCTGCTGGTGCACGGCACGGCGGACGACAACGTGCACGTGCAGCAGACCATGGCGCTGGCCAAGTCGCTGGCCGACCAGGGCAGTATGTTCCGACAGCAGGTGAGCATAGTGGTAATTCCAGAATGATGAGACGCTCGACCTACAGGCAACAGCACGACAGTTACTTTGGACTATGTACTGAACTTATGTCAAGAGCACTATTCACTTTGTCAGGCAGGACAACCTTAGTGACTAGTTTGATGATAGCCCCGAGCCCTACACACGGCTGCAGATCTAGCTAGCCTATTCCTTATGCTAGAGGCAGCACATGATCAATCAAGTCACCTGATGATATGTAGTGCTCCTAGACACGTCTGACCAAAAGAGTCGAAAGTACGTTGCATTCAGCTGTTGTGCGTCCATATGTTCTCCTGCCTCAATGAATTGCCGTGAAAAAGAACGACTATACTGCCGGGGCTACGCCGACGCTGACGTGACGAAGCAGGCATCCGCCCTGCACGACAAGATGCTGCTGCTGGTGCACGGCACGGCGGACGACAACGTGCACGTGCAGCAGACCATGGCGCTGGCCAAGTCGCTGGCCGACCAGGGCAGTATGTTCCGACAGCAGGTGAGCATAGTGGTAATTCCAGAATGATGAGACGCTCGACCTACAGGCAACAGCACGACAGTTACTTTGGACTATGTACTGAACTTATGTCAAGAGCACTATTCACTTTGTCAGGCAGGACAACCTTAGTGACTAGTTTGTCGATAGTCACGAACCCTACATACGGCTGCAGATCTAGCTAACCTTTTTTCTGCTAGAGGCGGCACACGATCAAGCGAGTCATCTGATGGTATGTAGCGCTCCTAGACACGTCTGACTCCAAAAGAGTCGAAAATACGTTGCATTAAGCTGCTGTGCGTACATATGTTCTCCTGCGTCAAGTATCAAAAGCGCGACTACACTACCGGGGCTACGCCGACGCAGACGTGACCAAGCAAGCCTCAGCCCTGCACGACAAGATGCTGCTGCTGGTGCACGGCACGGCGGACGACAACGTGCACGTGCAGCAGACCATGGCGCTGGCCAAGTCGCTGGCCGACCAGGGCAGTATGTTCCGACAGCAGGTGAGGTGGAAGTAGGGAGTTTTATAGAGTTATAGAACATAGTGGAACTATCGGACTGATAAGGCGCTCGTGTGACAAGGTTCTGACATCAATACGGCAGATGACGATACACTTGGGACTTTGTACCGCCCTAATGTCAAGGGCATACGCTCTTGGACCGAGCATGAGTTAGTCGCAAGAGCTACTGGTCTCAATCCACATGGGTGCAAAGAAAACTGCAGAGACTAGTGAGTATTAGGTGGACAGTCCCAAGCCCCACACACTGGTGAAGATCTAGCTAGCTTGCATCTACGTAACGAAGCAAGCGTCCGCCCTGCACGACAAGATGCTGCTGCTCGTTAAGTCATCTGATGGTATATAGCGCTCCTAGACACGTCTGACTTCAGAAGAGTCGAAAATACGTTGAATCCAGCTATTGTGCGTCCATATGTTCTCCTGCGTCAAGTGTCAAAAGCACGACTACACTACCGGGGCTACGCCGACGCCGACGTGACGAAGCAGGCGTCCGCCCTGCACGACAAGATGCTGCTGCTGGTGCACGGCACGGCGGACGACAACGTGCACGTGCAGCAGACCATGGCGCTGGCCAAGTCGCTGGCCGACCAGGGCAGTATGTTCCGACAGCAGGTGAGGTGGAAGTTGGGGCGTTCTATATAGTGTTACAGCATTGTGAAACTGATGAAGAGCTCATGTGACGTGGATCAGACATCAATACGACAGATGGCGACACTCTTGGGACTTTACACTGCCCTCATGTTAAGGGTATAAGCTCTTGGACCGCGCATGAGTTAGTCCTAAGAGCAACTCGTCTCCCTCCACATGGGTACAAAGAAAAACGCAGGAGTCTAGTGAGTAATAGGACGACAGTCCCAAGCCCCACACAGCGGTGAAGATCTAGCTAGCTAGCATCTATGGCCTGTAGATGCGTTCACATACTGCCGGGGCTACGCCGACGCCGACGTGACGAAGCAGGCGTCCGCCCTGCACGACAAGATGCTGCTGCTGGTGCACGGCACGGCGGACGACAACGTGCACGTGCAGCAGACCATGGCGCTGGCCAAGTCGCTGGCCGACCAGGGCAGTATGTTCCGACAGCAGGTGAGCATAGTGGTGATTCCAGAATGATGGGACGCTCGACCTTCAGGCAACAGCACGACAGTTACTTTGGACTATGTACTGAACTTATGTCAAGAGCACTATTCACTTTGTCAGGCAGGACAACCTTAGTGACTAGTTTGATGATAACCCCGAGCCCTATACGAGACTGCAGATCTAGCTAGCCTATTCCTTATGCTAAAGGCAGCACACGATTTAGCGAGTCAGTGCTCCTAGACACGTCTGACTCCAGAAGAGTCGAAGATACGTTGCATCCAGCTATTGTGCGTCCATATGTTCTCCTGCCTTAATAAAGTGCCAAAAGCACGACTGAACTACCGGGGCTACGCCGACGCCGACGTGACGAAGCAAGCGTCGGCCCTGCACGACAAGATGCTGCTGCTGGTGCACGGCACGGCGGACGACAACGTGCACGTGCAGCAGACCATGGCGCTGGCCAAGTCGCTGGCCGACCAGGGCAGTATGTTCCGCCAGCAGGTGAGGTGGACATAGAAGTAACAGAGGATTCATGTAACTTAGATTCTACAGCGTCGATGGGACGCTCGTGTGACAAAGTTTCTACTAGATAGCACGTCAAACGACACACTTTGTACTTCGAGCCATGGAAGCGCTTCGCTAGGCAAGCGCGCTGGTACCTACCTCCACACGGGGGCTAAGGAAACCTGAGAAGTTAATTGAGTAGGAGAACGATCGCTAGTGCCGACCCTAAGCCTGCCGGCTGCAGCTATGGCTTGTGAATGTGTCCTCATACTGCTGAGGCTACGCAGACGTGACTAAGCAGGCGTCGGCCCTGCACGACAAGATGCTGCTGCTGGTGCACGGCACGGCGGACGACAACGCGCACGTGCAGCAGACCATGGCGCTGGCCAAGTCGCTGGCCGACCAGGGCAGTATGTTCCGCCAGCAGGTGAGGTGGAAACAGAGACATTTTGTAGAGCATAGTGGTAATTCCAGACTGATGGGACGCTCGTGTGGTGACCTACAGACAGTAGCACGGCAAATGGCACCCTTTGGACTTTGAACCGAACTTATGACAGCGATAATTCCACATGGCTGCGAAGGAAACCGCAAGGGGTTAGTGAGTGAAACAGTAGCCTCGAGCCACACGGCTGCTAGAGGCGGCTCACGACGACGACGAGGCGACGCTCGAAGTTAGATGGCGTAAAGTAAACGTATAATCTAATTTTTCGTGGCATTGTTCAATGTGATGATAGATATGACGATGCTTTTACGTGTCCTACAGAAATAGACCAAATCATATTACAGTTACTTTTTTAGTTGTAGCCTGGTCGAGAATCAACTGGAGAAAAACAAATGGCTCGGCACACATGGATGAAATATTTATTGTTATTTACCATGTTAGATAGTACAGCAACAGTTAGTGGCGTAACGCCCTAATCCTTATTATGAAGCAGCAGGCGTTAAATGACCTCTGATGGCACAATAATCCATAGTCCGAAATAATCTCTTACCGTTTACGGAGCACAATGAGCTAGAAATCTGCTCAAATATAACAAACAGGCTGGCGTAGGTTTGGAAGAGATGACTACAACAATTGAAGACTATGCAGTGTCTCAAAGTTATCACGAAAGTGAATCACGTTAGTCATAGCATGTTTAACAAAGCGCAGATAATATTCAAATATAGACAATGCATTTCGGTATCAAACTTCGCCTCGTGATAGTTGCATCTGAATTTGAATTTGAATTTAAAATAAAGCTTTAACAAATTCGCTCTGACGATGTTTATCTATGTAGATGACATGCTAATTTTCAGATGAATGCTACGAAATGCGCTTATTGTTGTATTTTGACACGTTAAAAAGCGCTGTATTTTACAAGCGAAATAAGTTTGCTTGCTCTGGACATTTAGATTATGATAACTCGAAATAAAGCGAACGAAATACTTGAATTTCTAAATGTAATATTTACTGGTATCTAGTATTGTTTCATCGATGAACATTTACTTCATGTAGTTGACATGATATTTTGGGCCCTGACATTCTGGAAACCACTTTACTCGAATACATTATGTAAATGACGAACAAATTTACGTCGAAGTACTTTCGACAATTTACTCTTCGTACCTCAGAGAGAAAAGAAAAACATTCTGTGTCAACCCCAATTTACCCCCTGAGTATTGCAGGACCTGACAGCAAGTGATCGGCTGACGCATGCAAAAAGCCATTTTAGGTACCAGTGGGAAAGCATTATTAAACAACTATCGTTACAAAAAGGTTCATGTTGTGTAAGATTTTAGTTTGCCAGTTGTGCTATGTTTAAAAAAGGTTGTTCCTTTTTTGTTTCACATGGGCAGAAGGTACGGTATTACTCGGTCCTAATAGGTCAAGTGGGAATTATGCTGTTTTTTTAAAACAGTTTTATTTTTCATATAACAATTCTCAAAGCAGTAAATACAGCTTTGAGAAGATGGCCTGCCATCGTAATTAAAAACAAGTCAATTTAGAAATTACTCAGTGATTATCACATTTTTCATCACTCACAGCTAAGTTTAGTTTCCAATATTATCAGCTATCCACCAGACAAATCATACTTGTATGTACTATTTTAGATAATCATCAGAAAGTCCTCGCAAAGTAGATATTTTCTGACTGTTAATGTTGTATTTTAGCATTTCGCCCGCGACTCGTGGATTTCGGTTTCCGCACACATATCTTTATATTAAAGCCTTCCTCGACAAATGGACTATTGAACAATAAATGTTTTTTTTAATTCGAACCAGAAGTTTCTCAGATTAGCGCGTTCAAACTATGAAACAACTAACAAACTCTTCTGTTTTATTGTATCAAAAAAAAAAGAAGTATAGATTTTATAATTTGTGTCCCCCAGATCTACCCTGACGAAGGCCACGGCCTGGACGGCGTGAGGAGGCACCTGTACCGCACCATGTCTTCCTTCCTCGACGACTGCTTCCGCAAGCAGGTGCCTCCCGAGACCAAGGCGGGCCTGAGGAACGGCGGGAACCTCGACTGAGACACGTGGCGGGATGAGGAGTTGTACTCTTGGTGAGTATCAGTGAGCGGCTGGCATAAGTCCAGCAGTGGACTGCTTCCTCAAGCAGGTGCCTCCCGAGACCAAGGCGGGCCTGAGGAACGGCGGGAACCTCGACTGAGACACGTGGCGGGATGAGGAGTTGTACTCTTGGTGAGTATCAGTGAGCGACTGGCCTAAGTCCAGCAGTGGACTGCTTCCGCAAGCAGGTGCCTCCCGAGACCAAGGCGGGCCTGAGGAACGGCGGGAACCTCGACTGAGGCACGTGGCGGGATGAGGAGTTGTAATCTTGGTGAGTATCAGTGAGCGACTGCCCTAAGTCCAGCAGTGGACTGCTTCCGCAAGCAGGTGCCTCCCGAGACCAAGGCGGGCCTGAGGAACGGCGGGAACCTCGACTGAGACACGTGGCGGGATGAGGAATTGTACTCTTGGTGAGTAATCATAAAGGCATATAGGTACCTAAACAAATAAATGGAAGGAGATAGGAGGTTATATAATAATTCGAGGACCAAGGAGGTTAGAGAGGCATTTGCCCTCGAGTGGGAGTAGGCTCCTAATAAATAAATATATTAAATACCTATGTTTGTATGTAAAATTAAAATAAAGTATCAGTCTATTAAAAAAAACTGACAATCGAACCCAGGATCTCGAAACCACCGACCAGTACTTAATGTTGTTTTACTTCAGGAGAGACAAAATTTTATTGCAGAACGAGAAGTTATTCCTGAATAATTATTTATGATATAAATTAATTATATATTTTTCGTTTATTTCAGGTAAAGCACTTAATAGGCAAGGAACTAAGTAAGAAATCTTCAAACCCTTTCGACCCGTAGTACAACCTTTTCCATATCCTGTCCAAACACTGTCTACTGCCAATGAGTGGGCTACTCTACACATCAAACTTTTATGTGATAAATAGTTTATAGACTTTGTGTGACGATTCGGAACATTTTTATTTAGGCAAAATACTGATGCTGCGTTCACTGCCGTCTTCATAAGACTGGTTGTGGTTATCTGTCAAACTGAATTTTGTGTATATCGCAGCCATATTGTAAAATGGCCGCACGTTTAAAATGGCGCAGTTTTGGGCGAAACATGTATAATTAATGTCCCCAGAAGATTTATTAGGCTTACCAAAAAGAATTACAACTATTACAACCTTTAGGACTAAAGACTAATCCGATGGATATAAGATTAAGGTGACCTTTTTTGTAACCTCTAAAATCTTCGTCATTTTAAACTACCGCGTTTGCAAACGAGTTATTTCTTACACAAAATGGCTGCAACATGTCGATTGTCAAATCCTTGTTACTGAAACGATGCTACTATGTGGCAGTATGTGACAATAACGAAAATATCATAAATTTTACTGTATATAATATAATTCACGATAATGCGGGTCGCAGTGAGCGCGGCATTACGTAAGCCGAGTAGATTTAACTTGGATTTTAAGGACTTCTTCGTGATGAATTCGTACGTCAAGTTCATGCAGAGATTTAATTAAGCGGTGGAACTAGAGGGTCTTGTGTTAACGATCCTTATCTTTAACTCACTTTATGACGTGCCCTGACTGTAAGTTTTACAACCCTTTGGCAAAATAAAATTGATCTTTATAACCTTGCTTTAAGGTTGAATACCAATGAAAAAATTTGGCTAGGGCCTAGGCCTAGGAGGCATATTTCTTGAGTCGAGTATCTTAATGCTGATTGAGTCAAAGCTGTACATTACAATTTGAAGCATCGCTGGTCGAAGCAAGTAGGTATTGTACATATGTACTGTATTAGAATTGTCTCAATCAGTGTATCAGCAAAAAGCAAACATGCAAAAGTATCTTATAAAAGAGACCTGAACATTTTCCAATCTTTTCACAATCGTGACACCTTTTTGCAGTTGCAAAAAAGAATGGTCGGTTTATGAACCAGTAAAATTAAATAAATGGAAATGAAAAACAGGGCAAGATTTATGAATCTTTCAAAACATAAAAACATAAAAATATTGATAAACAAGAAACTTACAATCAGGTCGCAGCTGTGTACTCTTAACTTTAAACAGCTAAATGTGAATGCTGTGAAATCGTTGAACTTTAAATTATTGTTAAACAATACGATATTTCGAAGTGAATAATTTAACGTGTGCAATAGAATTAAAAATTTAGTACTTAAATACTTAGTCGATTTAAAATTGAAACGTGTTACATAATTGTGTTACGCGCGAAATTTTGTAAAGAAACGTGGCATTAGTGCTAAAATCGTAATAATTGTTACCAGTAGAAAAGTTGTTATGAATAACATTAATATTGTCACTTGCGTAGTATTACAAAAGAGTTTCATTTATCAAATGCAAGGAAACTTCTGCTCTTCATGGTTGTTTTCTGAGGCCTTTTAACCGTTAACGAACAAATACTTATACTACGGTTAAAGTACCTAAGAAACCTTCCATTAATCGCACGTAAAATAATTATGACGAACAAAAGAAGCACGTTCATTATTACGAAACAAAAACTCAAAATTTGTAAATTAGATTTTAACTGAAGTCTTTCTTTTGCATGTAACATATTCGCAGATTTTTTAAAGTTTACTGTTATTCGATAATCTTCTTTTTAGAAACATTGTCAACTTCAAATTTTTCATGAATCACTAATTATTATAGTATTTTTTTCTTGAATAATACCTGTCCTTCTGAATTCACAAATTTAGATTTGTAGGATATAAAAGTGAACTTTCGTTTCCAATTAACATTTTTGTTTGACATAGTTATATTCAACCAACATCAAACAGAACAGGTACAGTTCAGCAAAGGTTTTAGTAACATAACCATTCGTGTACTAAAACCTTTGTTATACTGTTACAATCAATGTGAAATGTTGATACAACGCAAATACTCACCTAGTGAAGAATAAAGGAATTGATTGTAGCTCTTTAGTCAATGGGTTTTGTGATCTTAGTAGTAACTCGTTATAACTAGTCGATACCTTGCGTAGAGTCATCTTCATTTTCATTGTGTACTTTGGGAACATACTATGCCAGATTGTATTATTTGTTTAGTGGCCCAAATTAAAATGGTCTTATAAAGTAACTAAAAATTTAAGTGAGTGGTCGAGGCGACATTCGACCACTATATGGTGAGCCCTTGCAGAGGCCTATGTCCAGCAATGGACTGCGATAGGCTGATGATGATGCGAAATCAAAACATTATAAACAACTTCTTATCTCTTGGCACTTTCTTAGTAAAATAAGATGAATGTTTTTCACCCCAACAAAGGGGAAGAGATTGAAAAAGAACATAGCAAATAATACAAGCTGACATTTTGCCTTTCTGACATTGAAGTCGATAACTCGAAGAGAGATTTTGAGCCACCGAATATAATGGCTATGTTTAAAGCCAAAGTAATTATAACTTCAGTATACTAACTCGACATTGGTTTTCATCAATGGATTTTTTCTCGAAGAACAAAAGTAATATGGTCCTTCGAACCAGATATTATGTAAAATTAGCTATTATGAAATAAAAAAAACATTTGATCGTGATTTTTGTTGTACAATTGTAATGAGTTACTAAAGAACGCATTTAATTGTAACTAACATGTATTAAGAGCGATGAACAATTACTTTTAGCACCGAAAATACTTTTGCGGTCGAATATGTGAAAGCCGAGTAAGTATTATGGTATATTTCAGGCACCTAAATGTCACCAAGGTTGTAAGCATTTGTACTATGAATAATATCTCATTCGGTGGCTCGAATAACATTTGCATTATGTTTATTAAGGACTAATGACACCACGAAAAATTAAGGTAAAGTGAAATTTCTAAATGACAAATAAATGTACAGTCGTAATATTTCCGATTTAGATATTGTAATCACGCGCTTTTCAAGTGTGTTGCAGAAATGTTAAAGGTTCTCTTCGAAGTTGTAAATTAACGTTTTTGTAACATGCACGGTTTTATGTGTGGAACAAACCAGAAATGTTTGCTAAAAATTGTCTTAGATGTGATAAAATTATAAATTTTGGAATGTAGCTGTTTTGGCAAGGCTTATGGTTAGTGAAATTACAAAAGTGTTTAAGTACTTGCTTACATCTGATTTAGCTTATATGTACATTAGTATAAACCTCACCACTTAATTTTATTCACAGCCATCCTCTTTTGATGGCATTGCCCGCAATTTCGGTGACCACGTTAAAAGTCTGACTACAAAACTACTCTCACTAAAAACGATTCTCACTACAAAACTACCATTCTTTATTTTCTGGGTTGTTTCACAACACCTCCTGTATTTGGTTGGACATAAGTAAAAATTGCTCATTTTCATCTAAAGAGTTTGCATGTCTAGTCATTTCATTAACATTAGCGTTAAATAAATTTTTATTAAAGACCAATAGCGTGTTAAAAATATTTTACTAAAAAACTTAAGGTTTTAAAACTAATTAGAGGTTTTGAATTTAGTAATATTTAGGGGTTAACTAACTAGACTCGTTTGAAATCGTAAAACTTTGACATAAAATGAAATTAATTATAGCAATAAATTAGCGACAGTACTTTTTTAAATAAGCACCCTTTGAGAGCGTAGAATTAAAGATCCTTCATGTTTTGTAATTAAGTTCCATTAAGATACCAATTAGAACCACAGTGCACTTAAACCGCCATGTTTTAAATAGGAACTGTTTAATTGGGCCATACGAAAATCACCTCATGAAATTCATTTTTTTATATTTTATCTCTTAAATCACATCTCAACTTTTAAAGTGTAAAACAAATGGTACGTTTTTTAGTAGATATCTGAAAATCTGTGTTTCAAAATTATTGTATTGTGGTACTATTTGGATATTTGAACTGCATTTTAAAATTTTAAACCGTTTTAATATCAATAAACGACAGAATAATAATAGGTTACAGCGAACCTGATTTACAAATTTTTATTCTGACTATGCATGTGTGTGAATAAAATTGATCATAGCATGTATGCTTTTTAAAACAATAGAGCACGAAGGTTTATCGAGTTCTAAATGTATATCTGTTACAAATATACATATTATAAATATACATTGTAAATAAATTTACTAGAATCACACACCAATTGCCCAGTCCCAAACTAAGGTCGAAGCTTGTGCTATGGATGCTGGAGAACGGTTTCGATCAGAAATGCCGATGTTCATCACACAAACATTTGCCCCTAGCGGGATACGAACTTGCAACCCTCGGTTTTGTAGCCAGGGTCTGTGACTACTAGATCAATGGGCCCGTCAAATATAATATAATAACTCTATATCTATTTATCTGAGAAAAAATAAACTATTTATCAAAAAACAATATTTTAACAGTTTCCTGTAGCCCATTAGTTCTGGTGCGAAAATAATCAAAATATCGACGAAGAATCATAAATTCATAACAAAATAAAAGACCTAAGTGCCAAAACGTTACTACTAGAATTCCCGAGTAAGTAACTATAGTTTCACGTATTAGCTCATTGCGGTTTTCTTATAGATGTAAATAGTTAGAATAGATGAAGGTACGGCACATAACTCACAAATCACTTTGGGTAGTTTGCAAACAAACCAAAAATATCTAGTTTCACAATACAAATATTCGTATGGTTAAGCTAACAAATATTGTATTGTTCCCGATTATTTTGTATGTTTTGTGAATTAGTTTTCTGCCTAATATAAACATTTATTTATGACTTCGTACTAGTATGGAGCATAAAAAGTGGGTTGTATTTTGGTGGTTGTTCAAAGATGAATAAATATGTAGGTAAAATAAACATTTACAAGTTGTCCTTGAGCAGAACTGGCATGGCTTTATTTACTTACAAAACTAAGAAACGCTTGAACTGAAGGAGTTACTTATTTACTTTTTAACCGCGGTTTTGCCCGCGTTTACAAGATTCCTGTTTTATCCCTTGGGAGCATTTAATGTCCTATCGGAAATTCCGCTTTTGGGTTTCGTTAAGTGGTAATTTATTTTCCGGCTGTTTCTAAAGAAACAATCGGAAATAAATTGATATAAGTCATTTGTAACTCGAGTAAGCTTCTACGGCAAAAAAATTGGGATTTATTAAAATAAATCTTAAATATATTAAGTATGTTCCCAAAGCATTGCCTAATTAGGTTTTCTAGTTACCATAATGTGCCGTACCTTCATACAACAACAAACTCATGGTTTTCTGCATAGTTTTCGTATTCTCGGCATGCCTTTAGCGTTGTATGACATTTATTGGACAATTTCCAATATTTTCCCGAACGTAGTTAAGGATATTTTGTTAATTTTAGTCATAGCTGAAATATGTAAATCTCTAATCGAATATTTGTAATCGAGTTGGTATAGCTATTGTAATAAAAATTATGTAAACATATCTGATGACTCTTATTGATGGAGTTGCACTACTGCACTTTGTGAACGTATAAAGATAAAGATACAACAAAGAGAAAAACATAGATAAATATAAAGATATTTATTGGTTCAAATATTATGGCCAATAGATGTAGTCAACTTGTATTAACAATAATACATACTTAATACCTTCTTAGAATTTTATATTATTGCTATGTTGTATAATTTTTTCTTGTTACATTATCTCGTACACGAGATAAAAGAAAATCTTTAAGATTATTCATTAGGCACACCGAATTAATAAATGTGAGTGCGCAAGCACAGGTGCACTCCCTTATCCCTCACTCTCATAGTTCCGTGGGAGGAACAGCAATCTGCCACGAACGTAGAGAGATATAACATTTGTTATACATAGTAATATGAATGTGTCATTACGATTAACGACTTTATACAACTACGAGCACGATTCACAATCGTTTAAACTTTAAGCTGTACACAGAAGTTCAAGATACAGTGACTATGTCCTTAAGTTGGTAGTGCAACCCCATCATTAGGGAGACTCAATCGCTTCCACACGACTCGACTAACGCACAGACGTGATGTTTGCCTTATCGGTGTTACATGTTGTTGTTTTATTTTGTGCCAAGTTTGTGTATTGCTCGAAACCAAGTTATTAATTAATGTTAATAAACTTAAAAATTCTTATAAAAAAAGCTGGACGTTTTCCACTCTGTCGCCCAAGATATACTTTCAAAACTGCCCGATCCTCTCCCGTCTCTCGTTTCGGAGGCCAAGACACACTTTGGGTCTTTGAGCCATAATAGTTAGTTATTTTTAGTTATAAAAAAGCTGGGCAGTGTTACCTATTTTAGTCCTAACAAAGAGAACTTCCATAACTTCAAAATTAAACACAAGTTTAAAATCGAGTATATGTGAATGAAAAGGTAAGTTTTGTCGATGTTACGGTTTTTAAATGCAATCATGATTCTTTCCGGCCGAGTTCCTTAACTTAAAAGAGAATGTTGACCAAATTGTCATGGTGAATTTGACACAGATCTTTTCAAGGTTTGTAGAATAAAACTAGCTATCTACTGATATCAGTAAATCATAATTGGATTGGTAACTGTCTTCACGAAATATGTTTGTATGTTGACGATATTTTAGCAACGGCCACTTTTCCTGAATTGGATCCATCATTATGAAAATGTAATAGAAGACCCCAAATGAGATTTTCTGTACCTACGTAATGTTAACAAAGAATAAAGGTAGGAAATAAATGAAAACATAGAGAAGGCACTTTTCTGTTCAATTCTTTACATGTTTCAGGCAATACACAAATATTCAATAAACAAAAAGGCAATGGTGCAATCGCTTTGTGATTACAATTATTGTGTAAATTAATATTAATTACTAGTTTTAAGCTAATTTATTGTAAATTAATTTATTAATAGTCTTCGACTTCGCGACCTGTTCGATGGAAGATTCCCTTCCAGGGTCCAATCTTTATTAAATCCAACGATCTCATTGTCAAATAAGATAGCCAACGTTTCTAGAGAATGAATCTGCCATTGATATACTCGTATAATTTGAAAATGTAGGTATGTGTAATTGTGTATGGAAATTCATAACTGTCGTGATGGTTTTTCTGTTGGTATGGTTTTTTAATAGCAGGCAACGCCTATGACTACTGAGAGACCCTTTTGAAGTTGTCAGGGCCATCTTTTACCTATTAGTGGCACTGGGCACATGGGCCTTTAAAGCGCTTGTTAGGCAAATGTGGAGCCCCCAGAACCTGGTCCAGGGGCCCTAATCTATTTTTTTGGCAGCGGTGATACCTTCTTGGTCGATTGCCTCACTCAAACACAAAATACTCAAAGAATCAGAATTTAATATTTAAATTAAAAGCCACCCACAAAAGCATATATTTTACAAGTTAAGCTGTTTAAAGCAACACATTTACGTAATAGTTGTGCTAGGAGCTACAAAGATCTTTGAACCAGCTAGTTATCTATAATTTGGCAATGGGAACGATTTGGCGAACTTTGTTACGTGTTCTGGAACTATCTTCAGGCATTATTAGGTTGAGCTTAGCTTTTGTGCAATTTCATAAGCAGTACAAGCCAAATTCAACCTTATTGGTATTGGGGTACCCAAGACCAATCACTCATGGTTATGTGCAGGCCAGCACATCAAACTGTCAAAATGTTTCAATTGATTATCAACTTAATCTCCAATAATTGTGGTTCAATATTGATTGAAGAATTTTGATAGTACAAATCTAGATGTAACAAAAGAAAAAGAGTACGTAGGTACGTACAAAATTAAGCTCTTCCAAAAATTGAATGTTCCAGAACATTGGCCTTAATTCTTCCTATCTCTTAAACTAATATTGTTTAATTTTCTGATATTAAAGTGCTATTGTTTCTCATCACAACCACATAGTTTACAAAACTTGACACATAGCTGAACTGAGTGATGCCAAAATTGTTGCGTAGCGTTTTCACGAATTACGATCATGTTGTTTGATTAAATCAGAGTATTAATAGGTATATATGCCGTATGCAGTGTGGTGATTGTTGTTTTATATATTTTCGTGCAATAATTATATTAGGACGTCTTTGCGTCCTAATATAATTATTACTAAATTAAATAATTACCTACACACACAATCATTTGCTCCTAGCGGAAGAAGAACCCGCGAATCTCGAAAGTGAGCCTGACCGCCACACTAGACCATGAGGACTGTCGAAAATAAGTTAAAAGTAGTAGTAGTAAACTGTAGTATGCAGTTTAGCTGTTAACTGAATCAATAACAGCAGTGTTAATAGCAAAATAAAGTTATACTGCGATGAGCGTCTTAAATTATTAAGCAGAGAACGTCTAGAAGTTAGTGAAGGCCTATAAAATATAGTCTCATAAAAACAGTACAAAAAAAAAATCTGCCTTACTGATACAATGAAGCGGAGCGATGATTTTAAAAAGTTTTAATTACTCGCTCACACATTTCGAAGCATCTTTATCCTACTTAAGTTAACATACGCGACAAATTATAACGTTGTCCACAATTTCCGTTTGACCGACAAAAATAAAGGCTACAAATTTTAGCTACAATTTACAATCACCACACTGGGTATTTAATTTTAATCTAACATCTAAGTACGCTGTTATTGCTACAAATTTTATTTACTTACTGTTATTAATCTATTAATATTTCACTCACTTCATCGAGACTTATCTATTGTATTATGAAATCAATAAATAGATTAACGAATATGTTGTTTTATTTCTTTTAGCAAATGCAATCTTAATATTTAGACTTTCATGAATAAATCATTTAGGCCGCTAGAGTTAAATGGAGATGTGAGTGATATTACCTACCTATGTATTGTATGTACCTACCTATACATCATCATCATCATCTAGTCATCGCTAGTATAGGTTTCTCTGAAGATTTAAATTTCATCATCATCTCACATGTAGGTACCTATATAGTTGCTAAATAAAATTAGTACTTCAACCAGATTCGATTACCTGCTATAGTCAAACCACGAAAATGATTTAAATCATTCAAAACTCAACTTAATTTTTTTCATGCTAAAAGTCCATTACACAGTGAAGAAACCTATTGTTATTTTAATAATCCACATGTTTTTTTTTTTTAAATCTGGTAGACCAATTCCTTGCTCGCTGTACCTAATACGAGTATGAGTTGAATTTTTTCCTAGTTACAATCATCAAGTTTGCCCAAACACTGTAAAATTTTAAGAAAAATTACATCGAAATACAAGTGATACAACAATAAAACACAAATAAAGAGAAATAATTTACGGAGGTTCGCCGTCTCTACGGAATCGAATAGTGCCATTATGTGCCATTATGTGCCAAGATGTGCCATTTTCCTGGCAACTTAGTGCATTGGTGCGTGAAGATAACCAGAGCCTAGTTCTCTTTCTATGTCGCAATTCGCTCGTACAATAAGATAGTATTAGAAAAAAAATATTACAATATTGGAAAATACTAAGTACTTCTATTAAGGATTGGGTGTTTCGCTGGAAGTCGTTTATACCTAAATAAATATTGATACGTACATCATTGACGATAAGAGATCAATGGCGCAATGGTCAATGCAATTGTTAAGGTTAAGCAACCTTCGCAAAGACTGGTCATCGGATGGGTGACCATAATTTTTCATCACGAGCTTCTCCGCGCTTCCGAAGAGAATCCGCGCTGAGCCCGCGTGGTGGTTTGAGCAGGGCGTATACCTCAGCAGTAGGGACTGAAGATGATTATGTTGATACACCACTGATAAGCTGCCTCCGTGGTGTAGTGATTAGAGCGCTCAAAACCTCGGAAGTTGTGGGTTCGAATCCCGCGGGGAACACTTTCACGTGATTCTGATGGTTCTGATTTTCCTTGTGTAAACATAAGCCCGGGCACAGTCCCACTTAACTTATGATGATGGTATGATGGTTTCCCTTGTAAGGGTTACGGGGGTATATTGAATGAAATTTAACAATTTATAAATATAAAATAGATATACATTATAATCATTACATACATACATATTAAGTAAATTATTGAATGACGGCGTCCTCCTCGGCCCTACACTTTGTCAATAAACCCAACATGGTCCATAATTGTACTGCTTATAGTGTAACATCTCTAGCATTATGGTTTGACAAATAAATGAATATGATAATAATGAGCTGTAATAACGAGGCTAGTCAATTCAGGATCATCGTAGCGTACCCTAGGCTCCGAGGCAATGGCCAATGATGCAACCGGGAGAGGCGCTAGGATGATGATGAAGACATTATTGATAAGCTGGAGCGTCGAACACGGGGTCATATCATATAATAAGTCCCAAACTAAATAAAGCTAGCTACAATAAGTGCTAAACGAGCAAGGATAGGACGATATGGAGATTGTTTGTAGAGGCCGTCCAGCAGTGCCCTACGATAGGCTGATGATGATGTATACGAGTGCCGAACAGAAAACCCCAAAATAAACAGTATGTCAAAGAGAAACGAAACTTTAAAAAAAATTACATATTTCGTTTGGGAATATTTTGTCAAATAAAATTTTATAAAACAGTAAATATCTCGAAAACTATGCGTCGTACGTAAAATCTGATGACATTTTTGATCCCCTTTTAGGAAAACCCATTAGATATTTTAGACCTTTCCGATGACCTCACCCAAAAAGGTCAAGGACGAGGTTGACTTTTTTTTTATCTGTGTCGATGATGTCGTTGGTGCCGATCGCTTACTATACTAAAAAAAATTGTGCTGGATAGTCGCACTCGCATGTGACGAGGAAGGCTCTATACAGTGTGTACAAAACCGAAATACACGCGGACGGAGTCGCGGGTTTCGGCTAGTCGTTAAATAAATGCTACAGTTTTCTGGCCAGAATGTTTTTTCAATTCGAAGCAGAAGTTCCTGAGATATTCGCGTTCACAAACAACCAACAAACTCTTCAGCTTTATTATTATACTAGCGGCCGCCCGCGGCTTCGTCCGCGTGGATATCGGTTTTCATGATACAAATAGAATTTTATAAAACAGTAAATATCTCGAAAACTATGCGTCGTACGTAAAATCTGATGACATTTTTGATCCCCTTTTAGGAAAACCCATTAGATATTTTTGACCTTTCCGATGACCTCACCCAAAAAGGTCAAGGACGAGGTTGACTTTTTATCTGCATTAAAAATCGATCGAGTTTCGGTAACAGCTTTACATTAAAAATGTCACTGACCTGACAGCAGAAAACTTGTAGCATTGTTTTGTTTAACGTAGCGTACATTTCAAAATGCGTTAAGATGACATTATTGCTAAGCTGGTGTGTCGAACATGGGGTATTAAGTCCCAAACTAAATAAAGCTAGCTACTATGGGTGCTATACAACCCAAGGTTGGGCAACATGGAAAATTGTACGAGGAGGCCTATGTCCAACAGTGGCCTACGATAGGCTGATGATGATGTGTGCCGAACAGACAACCCAAAATAACAACAGTTTCGCGAAGAGGAACGAACTTAAAAAAAAAAATTGGTACCTATTTCGTTTGGGAATATTTTGTCAAATAAAATTTTATAAAACTGCAAATATCTCGAAAACTATGCGTCGTACGCAAAATCTGATGACATTTTTGATCCCCTTTTAGGAAAACCCATTAGATATTTTAGACCTTTCCGATGACCTCACCCAAAAAGGTCAAGGACGAGGTTGACTTTTTTTTATGTGCGTCGATGATGTCGTTGGTGTTGATCGCTTACTATACTAAAAAAATTTGTGCTGGATAGTCGCATGTGACGAGGAAGGCTCTATACAGTGTGTACAAAACCGAAATACACGCGGACGGAGTCGCGGGTTTCGGCTAGTCGTTAAATAAATGCTACAGTTTTCTGGCCAGAATGTTTTTTCACTTCTAAGCAGAAGTTCCTGAGATATCCGCGTTCACAAACAACCAACAAACTCTTCAGCTTTATTATTATACTAGCGGCCGCCCGCGACTTCGTCGGCGTGGATATCGGTTTTCATGATAAAAATTTAATTTTATAAAACAGTAAATATCTCGAAAACTATGCGTCGTACGTAAAATCTGATGACATTTTTGATCCCCTTTTAGGAAAACCCATTAGATATTTTAGACCTTTCCGATGACCTCACCCAAAAAGGTCAAGGACGAGGTTGACTTTTTTTTATCTGTTTGGATGATGTCGTTGGTGCCGATCGCTTACTATACTAATTTTTTTGTGCTGGATAGTCGCATGTGACGAGGAAGGCTCTATACAGTGTGTACAAAACCGAAATACACGCGGACGGAGTCGCGGGTTTCGGCTAGTCGTTAAATAATTGCTACAGTTTTCTGGCCAGAATGTTTTTTCAATTCGAAGCAGAAGTTCCTGAGATATCCGCGTTCAGTAGATATATATATAAATATAATAATAAAGCTGAAGAGTTTGTTGGTTGTTTGTGAACGCGGATATCTCAGGAACTTCTGCTTCGAAGTGAAAAAACATTCTGGCCAGAAAACTGTAGCATTTATTTAACGACTAGCCGAAACCCGCGACTCCGTCCGCGTGTATTTCGGTTTTGTACACACTGTATAGAGCCTTCCTCGTCACATGCGACTATCCAGCACAAATTTTTTTAGTATAGTAAGCGATCAACACCAACGACATCATCGACGCACATAAAAAAAAGTCAACCTCGTCCTTGACCTTTTTGGGTGAGGTCATCGGAAAGGTCTAAAATATCTAATGGGTTTTCCTAAAAGGGGATCAAAAATGTCATCAGATTTTGCGTACGACGCATAGTTTTCGAGATATTTGCAGTTTTATAAAATTTTATTTGACAAAATATTCCCAAACGAAATAGGTACCAATTTTTTTTTAAGTTCGTTCCTCTTCGCGAAACTGTTGTTATTTTGGGTTGTCTGTTCGGCACACATCATCATCAGCCTATCGTAGGCCACTGTTGGACATAGGCCTCCTCGTACAATTTTCCATGTCGTCCCAACCTTGGGTTGTATAGCACCCATAGTAGCTAGCTTTATTTAGTTTGGGACTTAATACCCCATGTTCGACACACCAGCTTAGCAATAATGTCATCTTAACGCATTTTGAAATGTACGCTACGTTAAACAAAACAATGCTACAAGTTTTCTGCTGTCAGGTCAGTGACATTTTTAATGTAAAGCTGTTACCGAAACTCAATCGATTTTTAATGCAGATAAAAAGTCAACCTCGTCCTTGACCTTTTTGGGTGAGGTCATCGGAAAGGTCAAAAATATCTAATGGGTTTTCCTAAAAGGGGATCAAAAATGTCATCAGATTTTACGTACGACGCATAGTTTTCGAGATATTTACTGTTTTATAAAATTTTATTTGACAAAATATTCCCAAACGAAATGTGTAATTTTTTTTTAGTTTCGTTCCTCTTTGCGAAACTGTTGTTATTTTGGGTTTTCTGTTCGGTACACATCATCATCAGCCTATCGTAGGCCACTGTTGGACATAGGCCTCCTCGTACAATTTTCCATGTCCTCCCAACCTTGGGTTGTATAGCACCCATAGTAGCTAGCTTTATTTAGTTTGGAACTTAATACCCCATATTCGACACACCAGCTTAGCAATAATGTCATCTAACGCATTTTGAAATGTACGCTACGTTAAACAAAACAATGCTACAAGTTTTCTGCTGTCAGGTCAGCGACATTTTTAATGTAAAGCTGTCACCGAAACTCAATTGATTTATGTTATGATGCAGATAAAAAGTCAACCTCGTCCTTGACCTTTTTGGGTGAGGTCATCGGAAAGGTCTAAAATATCTAATGGGTTTTCCTAAAAGGGGATCAAAAATGTCATCAGATTTTACGTACGACGCATAGTTTTCGAGATATTTGCAGTTTTATGAAATTTTATTTTACAAAATATTCCCAAACGAAATAGGTAATTTTTTGTGTAATTTCGAAATATCCAGAGATGTGGATTCGAACCGCGGACCTCACGTATGTGAGGCGCCGCCCGTACCATTAGGCCACCATCGCTCATAGATGTAGTGTAGTGTAAACTGTGTAAATGTATCTAAATTAAGGGTAGTTATACTTACGGCTGTCTTAGCGAGTCAAAATTGTCCTCTAGTTGCGGCGTTCCAATGTCGTATAAGTGTACCTAAGTGTCGTAAAGATTTAGTGTAGAGTAAATGTACCTAAATATAGGGTCGCTATACTTACGGCTGTCTTAGCGAGTCAAAATTGTCTGGCGCCTCCCGGATAGTCTAATATTGTGATGTAACCTTGAACTTTGCAGACATCTGCGCGACTGTGCGTACTATCAGCAAACAAATCGGAAGCTGATAGTTTAAGGCTCGTATTAATAAGTCGCACTCAACTCTGAGATCGATCTTGAGCGCGATCTTGAGATGCTGTTTTGTATGAGAATGACTTATCAAATACGCACTCAAGATCGAGCTCAGAGTTGAGTGCGATTTATTAATACGAGGCTAAGTGTAGGATCACACGAGGTTGAAATTACGTTCGGCGGCAATGCATTTTCTATACAAAATTACGCAACGTAATTTCGGCCATAGTGTGTCATCTACCATATTAAAGTACATAGGTAGATATGTCATGAACACGACGGAACGTAAATTCCTCGTAAATTGGAGTTTATTCCGCATAGTGTTCTAACACTTAATAAATAAGCATTTTTCGGTTACTATAGCTATTAACACGCTTTTTATTGCGTTTTACTAATGCTTAGCTTTTAAAAAAAAATCTTTTGGATCTTTCTCTATCTGTTATCCTGATAATAAACACCATTTTTCATACATTGTTTTTTTTTCCAACTTAATTAGTTTAAGATAAGGTCCAAAACTTAAAAATGCCATGAAATGGTAGTTTGGATTTGCCAACGCTACATACTTTCCCGAACGAGCGCGCCCTCCACCGGTGGGTCAAAGTCGGCTATTCCGGGAGAGTCACGGCCGCTGCAAGCTGGAATGGACCAGTGCTCATAGATTTAAATGGTTTAGATATGCCGCGACAACAGAATACTATGATACTATTGATATGAAGTTCGTTTAAACATTACAGAACATACAAAACAGCAAGCCACTCCACCTTACAGAAGACCACAGTGAAGTAGAACTCGGAAACTGTTGTGCTATGTTTCTGCTGGTGAGTAAGGTCCCCAGAGTTCAGTTATGGGGTCTTAATGGCAGATAACGCATCTGCGACCCTTGTCCGGTTGTTGATGACCATGGGCAGCGGTGATCACTTACCATCAGATGACCCTCTTGTACGTTTGCCTCCCAATAACATCTTAAAAAACATGCTGTAGTTCGTTAAATCGGATGATATTTTGGGCGCCCTTTGAAAACCCCTTACCAATTTTTGGAAGACAACAGTACTTTTAAATTTTTAACAATCTTTTTTTACACATATTAGAATATCTCAGAATTTTCTACACGTTCTCGCGAGTAAGTCTATTCCCGTCGAGTTACGGCCGTGACACGGGCTCACTTCTGACCCTCACAATATTACTAATTGGGACTGTCCATTATTTAGCACGTCTGTACACAAATAAACAAATTGGAGTGGCTTCCCGTTAGAAAAAAATATAAGTACCTACCTACCTACTTGACTATATCATGTCATGTTATTATTAAACTAAGACCCGGTTTTAACATCTCTAGATAAATCTATTAAGGCTGACTTCATTATGTAATTAGTTCACTAGGTATTTAACAATAAAAATTAAACTGTCAGTCAAAAAAATACAATTATCATTTTATAATATTTATTCGTCGACGAGTTATAAAAATAATATCCTATACAATATCAATTTGTGTCTATATTCCATTACAAGCAACATAATTCGTTATACATCAATGTACGCAACGCTAAAAATTCTGTATACAATATTTTGCGATAGAAAAATTGTGTCGAAGGAAAATCATTCATTTGAACCGTTGTCGTGTTGTCCAGGAATTTATAAGTTCATTGGGACGACCTGAAAATAAAAAGGAAATTTTCTTAAAGCTTAATGATTGGTAACCAAAGAATCCTAAAATAGTGAAGAATAAAAAGTTTAGATTAAGAATACAAATAAAAACACTTTGGCACATCGTAAACCTTTGCTTGGATCAATAAGAACAATATTTTTTTTAATTTGGTCATGATAGACGGTACTTGTTTATTTACTCGCAAATCGTAAAAAAAATATACGGTATGTAAGTGAATATTTATTTTTTACCACCAAAATTATTGTGTTTTAATTATCGAAGGAATCGGCCAAGATGCCAGGAATCTTTTCAAGCCTTTTCTGATTCAGAAACGGTATTGCAAGCATCAAAAATATATAATGGTGCCAGTTAGAAAATACTTTTCGTCCACCTAGTAATATAAACAAAAAATCATAAAAAATATCCTTCGATCAACGGTTTAATATAAATAAAACAACAGTTAGTTCAAAACAACATTGATGGATGAGTGAAGAGATAGCTCGCAAGTGACATATGCGATACGGGAAAGACGGAATAAGGGAGAATGTGCTATTATTATATTGATGGGATAATAATTACATATTTCCGTCGTGTAATAACGTGTATTTATGTTCCTTGCAGAGTTTCCCCGTCCCACGTTGGATAATATGCGTGGGCTGGCATTATTATTGTTGTTACGATGGATTTAGGGATTCTAATGGCTGATAATTCTATTACGAGGATTACAAGCGTCAGACCATTGTAAATTGTCAAGCATATTCTAAGCAGGCCATCATAAATTGTTTGATATACAAAATAATTAGGTAGTACATAAATCAAGTAGCAAAACAATTGCTTCGACTTTCAGATTTAAAAAATGCAAACATTTGTGGACGCTTTGACAAACATATCTGTACCTGTAAGTATTATTTGTGGGGATGATAAAAAAAATATTAACCCATCAATATTTCTTAACATAAAATCCTTACTAATATTATAAATGCGAAAGTAACTCTGTATGTCTGTCTGTTACGCTTGCCCACTTCCACCTCTCAACCGATTATAATGAAATTTGGCACAGACAATCTTTAGACCCTGAGAAAGAACTGGATGGACTACCTTTGATTGCGAAAAAAGGGATCTGAAATCCACGCGGAAGAAGTCGGGGACGGCAGCTAGAAATGTGTATGTATACTAATATATAAAACTGAAGAGTTTGTTTGTTTGTTTGAACGCGCTGATCTCAGAAACTACAGGTCAGATTTGAAAAAAACTTTTTGTGTTGGATAGTCCATTTGACGAGGAAGGCTTTAGGCTATTGGAAATCGAAACTCACGCGGACGGAGTCACGGGCGGCCGCTAGTAAATAAATATGGCTGCTATTCATCTAAAACACGTGAACACACACACACACACATGACCACCAGTACACTCCAGTACTTCTCGGCTCTCGTCTGGAGACGACTGTCTGGAGATGGGAGGACGACCTAAGAAAGGTGGCGGGAATGGCGTGGATGCGGATCGCACAGGACCGGGATGGCTGGCGCACTTTGGGGGAGGCCTACGTTCAGCAGTGGACGGCAACAGTCTAAAAGATAGACATCTGCAAACTAAACTTGCTCTTAAACTCAAATATGCGAGGTCGACATTACCTTCCTCTGTCGCTAGCTGGACTGCGAAGTGCTTTTACTCATCAGCTTAGCCACCATCTCCTGCACTCTCTTCATTTCTTCTAGTTGTGACGTCACTTGGAACAACCGGTTCTCACGCTCCGCCACTGTCTTCTCTAGTTGTTTGATCATCTGTGGACATAAATATACGTTGTACAAATATGTTACAGGTTCTCTACTGATTTTGTCATTTTAAGTGTAGGAACACACTGGGCTGAAATTACGCGGGCGAAGTTCGGTGCCAATGCATTTTCTATACAAAATTACGCGATGTTGTTTCGACAAAGTGTGTCATCTTCCTTTAAAATACATTGCAGGCGTAGTCACGCCGAACTTTGGTCGCGTTTATTCCGACTAGTGTGTTTCTATACCAATAGTTTGGTAGGTCAGCAATCTGACACACCGGTAGAGAGATCAAGGTCAACGACTTTACATGCTTTCAGATGAATGGGGATTAGGAGACCCATATCGCTTGTCGCGTAGAACAACGTTTAGACCAATAGGAACACCTAATACTATCCTCAATCCATTTGGCCGTTATTGGTAATTTTTTACAGATTTATTTCCAAAGAAACCATCATTATTGACGATTACTTTACTGAGGATAGAAATAATGCCACTAACCGAATCTTTCTGGTCCATTTCCCTCCGAAGGGTTGCTTCCGAAGTAGCTGCTTCTTCCAGCTTCTTGTCGCGTTGTTTCACGCGCTCTTCGAACTTTATAAGTACTCCTGCTAACTCGCTGTTTTTACTCGTCTGTTGACAATAGGATAAAATTAATACTAGCTTTAGTTTAGTTATGAAACATAGCCGACAACCATCTTAAAAATCGCCATCAAAGTTCTTGTTGGTTTTACATAACATTGTCTATCTCAAAAAGTCATAAAAAATCATTCTTACATCATCAAAACCCTGAGGCCGAAAAGCTGGTATTTCCAAAATACTCTTTTACATTACGCAAACATTTAAAAAAATTATGGGAAAATTAAATTGGTTTGGAATCTCGGGATAAATCTCATGTATGTGACTAATATGATAAACGGGAAAGTAACTCTGTCTGTCTGTCAATAACGCTTTCACGCTTAAACCGCTCAATCGATTTTGATAAAAATTGGCACAATCTTTTAGACACTGAGAAAAAACATACATAGCTACATTTTATTGCGAAAAAAGGGATCTGAAATCAAAGCGGACGAAGTCAAGAGCGGCCGCTAGTGCGAAATAAAAGAGCCTCACCTGTTGGTCCAGTTTCTTCTGCAAGGCCTTATTCTCATGTTCGGCTTGCTTCAGCCTCTCCTCTGCCTCGCGTTCGCGCGCTCTCATCTCTGCCTCGACGTTCTAAGAAAAATAAATAAATTATAAATATATAGATATCTTAATAGATGTCACTCAACCCGCATTAATAACGCAGTTGCTAGTTCAAATTACTATGGTACAATACAAGTCGACGGACCCATTGGTCTAGTTGTCAGAGACCCTGGCTAGAAAACCGAGAGTCGCGGGTTCGAATCCCGCTAGGGGCAATATTGGTATGATGAACATCGGCCGGCATTTGGACTCGAGCCATGGATGTTTATAAAAATATTTAAGATTGTCTTTCCGTTCCCTAGCATCCATAGTACAAACTTCCGGCTTAGTTTTGGGCTAGGCAATTACCAATTGCCTATTATCCTAATGAATTTATTTATTTATACGGCATTTTTAAGTATCCCACTAAATGAGTTTGTTAAAAAAGCTAATACCCATAAAAATAATAAAAAGACCTCTTCCTATCCTACAATGATACTCACACTCAATTGCACTTTAAACTCTTTCTGCAGATTTTCCTTCTGGTTTTCCTTGTCCAGTCTCTCAGCAGCCAACTTGGCTCGGAACCCTCGTAACGTGATCTCAGCATCTTCCAACTGCTTGTGGAGGTCTTCTATAGTCTTTTTGTGTCTACAATGGAATTTAATTATCAATTTCCGTAACATTTAAGGCAAAATATATAATTGCTGAACGTAGGATCTTCAGCAGTTGCATGATAAATAATAATAAATTACGAATTTATATAAAATGCAATGAAAATAACGCAAAATATTTTTTTTTTATATGTAGATGTTATCGCGGTAAAATAGGCTGCAAGAGTTATGGTTTCACATATTAGGTGGCTTGAGCAATTTTTTTTAAGTCATATCTTAAACAATTAAAAATTAATATTATTAAATATTTATACCTATCTAATTCATATATAAAGTTTAAAAAAAAAAATAAAGTGCAAAAAGAATCCTGCATCGGCCGGGAATCGAACCCGGGCCGCCCGCGTGGCAGGCGAGCATTCTACCACTGAACCACCGATGCTTATACTAAGACGGTAAATTTACTGTCCTGTTGATATGGTTTTGAGAAATTTTGTAACTAAGAAACTACATGGGGGAAAAGAAAATCTTTTCAATAAAAAAATTATTTTGAGCTAAACACATTTGGTTCAACAGCAAAAAGTAATACATTTATTTTAATGCAAAAAAGAACGTACTTTTGAACTTAATTCAATTATATTATATTATATTATTAATGTAGACCTTTAAATTATTTTCTGAAAATAATATTAATCCATATAGATTACAAAACTGACTTTTAAATACATATAAAAAATTATTAAGGCGCTCGAAGATTTATTAAAAACTGAAATTTAATATTGTCTCCCATTAAAACATATTTAACTAAATAATTATACAGTAAAAAAATAATAAAAGCTTGTAAAAAAATTATAATCGAACTCAACAATGAACTGATTATTCAGTTATGACATGTAGCGCCATCTATTATCGGCCGTGCGTACTTACTTCTCGTTCTGCATCTGCGTGGTGTAAAGCACGTCCTGCTGCGACGAGTTAGTTGCCTGCAGCATCGCTAGGGAGTGCTGTAACGATGCCATGTGTTCACTCGCGCCCTGGTAGATAAAAATTATAATTTTTATATTATAAATAATATAACAAAAAAAAAACATTATAAATTATATAGAATGTAACAAAAAATTATGATTACAGTTTGTAAAAAATTTGATTATTGGAAAAGTTATAAAATAGAACACATTGATTGAGATTAGGACACATTTTTTATATTATTACTATAGCTGAAATTATGCAAGATTATGGTGTTGTATTTTGTTAAGATTATTACCTGAAGTGCTACTGAATGTGAATGTAGTCTTTGCTCTAAACAGGTCATTTTGTATCCATACAACTCCATTACACTTGACGTGGCGATGTCTGATATCTGCAACAGAAAGTTGTACTAAGAGATTCTCCTGAAATAATAGGGCGTAGATGTAAAATATACAATTTAATACGAAATGTTGTATTAGAGTGGGAATGTAAAAAAATCCGAATAAAGACCTAATTAAAATAATTAGTTTGATGTATGGTTTAGTATTGGCGTTTATAATGTGTATGAAAACATTTAGTTCCTCAAGTGAGCACTAGAGGCGCTGTACATTTTAGTACAATATATTGAAAAAACACGGAGAAGCGCGTCGACGGTCGTTCGATTATCTTGAAGTCGCTTCTAACGACAGATTGTAGTATTCTAAAGTCCGTTTTTCTCGAGCAGGAGAAAGAACGAAATTACATGCTGAGTAGGGGTAGGTCAGTGACCACAGGAGCACAGGAGAACGCCTTATCTCCAAAGATATCCTTTAGTCGCTTCCTACGAAATCCCCAGGAATAGTACGACTCAGGCTAGCATTCCTACACTACGTACATACCTTGCCGTTATGCTTTTTCACCAGACCCTGACACTTCACATGACGCGGGGAGACCTGAGTCAGGCGTGGTCGATGTTTCTGACAGGCTGTATACTCATCATCAGCCTACTGCAGGTCACTGCTGGCCGTTATACTCCGCCAGGTGGGAGGTTATGCCCATAGTCATCATGCTAAGTAGTTGGGTCGGTGACCGCAGGAGCACAGGGGGATGCCTCACCTCCAAGGATATCCTTTAGTGGCTTCCTCTGACACCCTCAGAAAGACATGGAGTAGTGCAAGGGTACTACCCCATGTCTTCCTGGGTACTAGGGTAGCAGCAAGTTGCAAATGTTTACCTTGCCGTTATGCAGTGCAGCCTACTGCAGATCACTACTGGACGGTGGCTTCTTTCAGCGCACATAGTCATCATGCTGAGCAGGCGGGTTGGTGACAGTATGTGCACGGGGGAACTCCTATATCCAAGGATACTAGGGGATCCCTTATGGGCTTCCTCCGACGCCCCCCAGGAAGCTATGGAATAGTACTTCTTTAGGCTAGCACTACTACACAACGTACATACCTTGCCGTTATGCAGAGCATCCCCCAGCGCCGCTACCAGCTGGTCTACAGCGCGCTCCTGCGCCGGCGCGAGCCGCTGCGCCGCGCACCACGCGCCCTCGCCGCCACCCGACACCTCGCACGACGCGGGGAGAGCGAAGTCGGGCGTGGATGATGACTCGGATAGGCTGTGTACTCGTCATCAGTCTACAGCAGATCACTACCGGACGTAAGACTTCACCAGGTGAGAGGTTATGCATGGGCATCATACTGTATAGGCGGGTCGGTGTCCGCCGGAGCACAGGGGGACGTCTCAGCTCCAAGGATGTCCCTTGGTCGCTTCCTCCGACACCCTCAGGAAGAAATGTCATTCTTGTCTTCCTGGGTACTAGGGTAGAAGCCTAGGGTAGTAGTGTACCTAAGTACCTAAGCTACTACACTGGTCATGTAGTAAGTGTCACCGTACCTTGCCATTATGCAGAGCATCTCCCAGCGCCGCCACCAGCTGGTCTACTGCGCGCTCCTGCGCCGGCGCGAGCCGCTGCGCCGCGCACCACGCGCCCTCGCCGCCACCCGACACCTCGCACGACGCGGGGAGAGCAGAGTCGGGCGTGGATGAGGACTCGGAGAGGCTATGCTCATGATCATTCTACTGTAGATCACTGCTGGACATGAGTCTCTGCCAGGTGGGAGGTTATGCCCATAGTCATCATGCTGACTAGGTGGATTGATGAACGCAGGAGCACAGGGGAACACCTCACCTCTAAGGATGTCCCTTAGGGGCTTCTTCCGACACCCCCATTTTTTAAAAATCCTTGGTAAATGCCTATACGCATTGAACGGAGGTATGTGGAACTCCGAGTGCGACTACCCATTAAACACCAAGTACTTCCTCACAGTCGCCATCTATGTGCCCAATGGGGACCAGGGTAGCATGCGCTCAATCCTCCGACATCCCTGGGAAAAGGTCGGGTAGTACTAACCTAGGCTCCAATACTGGCCATGTAGCAAGTATACACCGTACCTTGCCATTATGCAGTGCATCTCCCAGCGCCGCCACCAGCTGGTCGACGGCGCGCTCCTGCGCCGGCGCGAGGCGCTGCGCCGCGCACCACGCGCCCTCGCCAGAACCTGACACCTCACACGACGCGGGGATAGCTGAGTCGGGCGTGGATGAGGACTCGGAGAGGCTGTGGAGGGTCTCGCCGAACACCTGGTGGTAGAAAGAGACACCATCAGTATGTTCTGCCGTCCAAAGCAAAGCAATCCCCAAAATATCGTAGTTTACTATAGGACGTATTCTCCTGATTAAGATTATGCCTTAAGTACCCTAAAAACTAAAAGCTGCTTCCCAGTCCTATCCCCCCAAAATGTCACTTAATTACTTTTGACAACAACCCCATGAAGAAATAGACTATTGTGTATGGCGCTACACGTCTTCATACAAATTACGGAGGATGTCCAGTCCAGCATACCCCCTTAAATTTTAATATTACAAAAAAAACGCTTGTTGATATTTTATTTTCTTAAAAAATATACCATTAATTCATTATCTATGTACACTGACACTTACTTGGTTCATCTGATCCGATGGGAAGTAGTGATGTTTTACCAGCTGCAATATCTGCCGTCGTCTCGAGCCATTGCCGCTTGTTAACCCCGCACACAGCAGCTTTCGAACCTAAGAACATCAATTCTTGAATATTTTTTCATAAATATGCAATGCCAAAAATTCGGATATTCCGGATAGTGACTATGTGAATAGCCCTCTTATAGGCGAATCCTCCGTTTTGCCGTGAATTGCAACTGGTCAGTGATGATTGGTAAAGTACAAAAAAAAATATTTTTAAACAGCAGCTTAACCGGACTATTTTGGGAGCGGATGGCTCACACACACCACATAAAAAAAAAGTAGCGACCGCTTAGTGGCGCTCCAAGGGGGGGCACCAATCTCAGCCATGGACCTCGCTGGAGACGTTAATCTAACGTAACTACCCGATGGGAATCTTCCCGGCACGAGCCAGTTTTTAACGAATGCATTACCTACTGGCAATCGTGATGTTCTCTTCGCCGGCGAGGACGAACAATCGGCCACCGAAAAAAAATATCTTTGAATTTCTGATAGGTCTGCACAGCAATGGCTATATACCTGATGGTGCGCCAGCAGCCTGTTGAGAGCGGCTTCCCAATCTCTGGACAGCGGCGCCAGGCTCAGCGCCGTGCGACACGACACCGTCACCGCCAGCTGGCCCGACTCCACGCCCACTGGGCCGTTCTGGACAATATAATAAAAGTTACTAGTAATATATATCTTTTTTTTTTATGTCAGAGGCGGTAAACGAGCTGGCGGGTCGCCTGATGGTAAGCAACCACCGCCGCCCATGGACATCCGCGACACCAGAGGTATCGTTGATGTGTTGCCGGCCTTAACCCCCTACCCTCCCCAACTGAGCTCTGGCAACCTTACTCACCAGCAGAAACATAGCACAACAGTTACGAAGTGCTACTTCACTGCGGTCTTCTGTAAGGTGGAGGTACTTCCCCAGACGAGCGGCTCATTCAAGTGGAATTTCCACAAAGCTCTACCTCTCTTAATATCTAAATTTATATCACTCAAAGACCCGTTCACACTAGTCGTAAGTCGCATATGACTAAAAGTCGAACGCTCTGGTCACCATACACTTTATATGGAGCTGTTCACATTGGATGAGGCGCGATTTTTGGTATAAAGTGTATGACGCCTAGAGCATCACACTTTTTGACACATGCGACTTACGACTAGTGTGAACGGGCTGTCACTTACATAAAAGTGACTGACTGACATAGTGATCTATCACAGCCAAAACCACAAGATGGATCGGGCTGAATTTCGGCATGAAAGTAATTTTATTTCATGAGTAACAGTCGCGTAAACCTAAGAAAACATTAGTAGAACTTGCAAAATTTGCTGCTCATATTGGGCTTTCCAGATGTCAGTTGGGGAGGAATCCAATAGCCGAGGATGCAACCGAGAGGAGAGCTAAGATGATAATGATGATGAAATTACCTGAGAAGTATACTGCAATACACTATACAGCGTATCCTCGAATGTGTCTGGCGTCACTTCTTGCAAGACCCTTTCTTGCGTCTCAGTCGATTCACACAGCGCCCCCACCACTTGTAACTGGAAAAATTAAGCATAAAAATACAATCAAAATCTTTTTCTTAAATAGTTGCATAATCAATAAAGGCTGCTATCAAATTCGCCCCTGAAGTCTTTATAATGTCGTCCTTCCAATAGCAACAGTACAGGACCGAACTAGACAACGTAACCTGAAGGGGACCTACACCAATTCGATGGTTGAAAATGGCTAAGAAGAAGAAAAATAATCAATAAATGATTACTGCGTTACTGGTATGACAAAACCCTACCTTCTCGAATGCGAATTAAATGGAGGTATTACGGTTAGTCTTTAGTTAAGACACCACAAGATAAGGCTGCAAGTGGGTTTTCCTTCATCAAAAAAGTATGTACTTGGTTTGCTGCCACCAATATTTATTTATTACTCACCCATTGTAAGCCCGCTTTCCCTGGCTCCAAAGCTGGTGGAACAAGAAGTCCTGGTAGACCATCACTGATCACCATTATTAGCTCTTGTGGTAAGCGGCCTTCATCTGTAAATTAAAAGATTTTCTTTTTTAAGAGAAGTGCCATGCCTTTTTACAAGGGAAAGTATAAATTAACAATTATAATTTTATAAAATTAAGACGCTACTAAGTTACATGAAAATTTGGGTCTGTGATATTATTTTATAATTAAAATCATTAGATCTGTTTAATAAATCATTAGTGTTTTTTCTAGGAACTTGCATAAAAGCTACAGTTTTGAGATTATTAAGGCAGATTGTTGGAATACCGAATACAAAACATTCCAACCTTTTTAGGTGTGAAGTCTTTCATTGCTTATGAACACATTCAGAAGACTTAATGTAGAACGTCTTTCAGTATATGATTTAACTAGCGGCCGACCGCGACTCCGTCCGCGTGGTTTTTGACTTCCAATAGCCTAAAGCCTTCCTCGCCAAATGGACTATCCAACACAGAAATAATTTTTCAAATCGGGCCAGTAGTTCCTGAGATTAGCGCGTTCAAACAAACAAACAAACAAACAAACATACAAAAAAACTCTTCAGCTTTATGTATTAGTAAGTAGTTTTTAAGTAGTAATTCATAACTTACCCCTATACTGCAAGATGAGTGCAGCAAAGAGTTCCAAAGCCTCCGGCAGGCACACGCGACTCGCTTTCATGCACAGGCAAACCAGCTGACTGTGGTGACACCGGAGAGAATACAGGTCTGGAAAATAGTACAAAGTTTACATTACATATCCAAAAGCTTTTAGCTAGATAGCTTGTTTGGTGGAATTAAATACAATTTAAAACAAAAACCACAAATATAAATCAAACTATGTAATCGTACTATAAACTGATAAAAATTGTGGTTCAATCAAAAGTACTTATTACAGTTGTTTTTTATTTTATAGTTTAATATATATTTTTTTAAAGTTAATGTCATGAAGGTTTTTTTCTGAATATTAGTTCCGCTCGATGGCTTGTTCAGTCTATAAGTATATGCAAAATAGAATAATAAATAATTTCCCTATAAACCAAATTGCAAAATATGAAAACCAACATGGCGGACTTACTCAGCGTAATTACTTTGCGTTATATTTACCTAAATAGACTATTACTGTGAGGAACTTCAGCGCATTCCTGAGACAGTTGACAAGCTGCTCTGGTTCGTTGGCATCGTCTGGGTTTATTTTGCAGAGGCCGTCCACATCCTGAGAGCAAAGGAAATAATTAAAAAACACCCTCCAACTTTAAGATCCTGTTTTTAATCGCAGGGGAAGCATTTATGCCCCATAACTGCAGTCTAACTAGACCTACAGCAGTATGCGTGGTTTAGGACTAAGTTTTCCCAATAGGAACTCAAAAATGCGGTTTACTTCACACCCGCGTAGAGGAAAAGCCTGGCGCCCTTGCTTTTGGTATATGCCCAGTCAGCACCTTAAGTACTTCCTGATCATAGCTGGGCACCGTTAATAAGATAGTTAACTTCGTTAATCGTTAATCCGCTACAAAAAAAGTTAGCTTCGTTAAACGTTAAAGCGTTACATTTCGGAAGAATTAACGCAAGTTAAAGTTAATCGTTAATCCGTTAACTATGTGTAAAATTGCATTTTTATATCGTTGCGTAAGTGAACTTATAAAACCTGTTGGTTGGTTTAGTTTCTAGAAGTTGACAGGTTAGGAACAAAACAAAATACTTGTATAATTCAAATAAATGTGTAATTGAATCGTCGGAAATAAGGTGCATATTCCCATTCATAAACATTAACATGTTAAAGTTCTCATCTGAAAGCGAGCCTCGTTTTGGTGTTAAAATGTCATTACCCGTGGGAAACAGACGTTCTACAGCAGCGCTTGAGGGTATAGCAGTAATGTATTTAATAAATAGATTTATAAATATCTGTTCCCCGAGGAAAGCAGCATCGTTGAATGAGTCTGTCGATTTCATGTCCAACCACATTTTATTGAGACTGTGCGCTTTACTCTTTAAAGAGGTGGTGATCTTTGGTTTTTCTATAGACTGAGTGACAGAATTAAAAAAGTCTTCAACGTCATCATCGTTGTTAATCGTATTTCTCCCTAGACTCCCTTCGCCATTCAAACAGCCACTCGCCGCGTTCGCCGCGCCCGGCACTGTCTAAACCTGTTTTTCGCGCCTCGTCCCGCTGAGCCATGCCGTAAATAGTAGGCATTGGATTAACGATTAACGGACTTCTGCATACTTAACGGAAGTTAACATGTCCGTTAACATTTTTTGAAGTTAACTTAAAAGTTAATCCGTTAATCAAAATGTTAACTTCGTTAATTAACGATTAACGGATTAACGAGTTAATGCCCAGCTATGTTCCTGATCAACTTTAATACCCTGAAGGCACGTATATTAATCGAACATAAAAAAAATAAGTGATCGGAATTTGGAACTTAGAGCGGCATTATTATTGTTGGGATAACAAAAGCCTCTTATACTTTCGTTAAAGATATTTTCGTCTGCCACTTAACTTTAATCCTACCTGAAGATAAGTAATGACACAGTCAAAGTCACCCAAATTACATTATTCAACCTTTAACGCAGGCAATGCGTTACGCACCATAAAACATGTCGAATGGGTTAATAAATTACCTTTATAGCGTCTTGGAGTCCTTGTGAGAAGTGCGGATAGGTCAGTACGAAGCCTCGTAAATTGTTGTCAGAGCACAGGTCATTGATGAAAGTGTAAGCATGAAGCAGTTGAATTGAGTCTTGATCACTGAAAATTGTAACATAATTTATATACTTTATAAAAAAAATATACTAGAAATCTATGGGATAGAGACAATTAAATGATTCCGCTGCAAAAAAATCTAGCATTGCTTTATTTGTTTACGTTAATCCGTCGATCGAAGTGTAAATGGCCCACATCGCCAGATCAGATTATGTTGGTGTCTCCATATACCCACTAAACCCCTTGGCTCCTTCCAGTTGGTCGACCCAGGTGAGCTTTCTTGACACTAGTCTTTTTCCATTCTTTTCATTACTCAGCTCGTACCAAATATGGTAGGGAAGGGAGAGGAATGTCGCTGGGTCGCAAGTCCCAGGCGCCGACTGACATTCCTCTTTGTTCCACGCGATGGACACGGCACCCGCACGGAGAATCCGTGGATAGCTAAGAAGTCTCTGGCCAAGCCAACATGATGATGATGATGATGATGATGATGATAATGATAATGATGCAATACTCACGCAATAGCCTTGTTGAATGTACGCATGGTACAGTTGAGGTAGCTATGCACGTCAGGCTGACGCGTCGCCGCCGCCCCTCTCGTGGCTCCGGACAAGCAGAGCAACAACCTGCATACTTCCACACCTCCATACCCACCGTCCTGGCAAATAAATAAAATACAGTAGAAGAAATTTGGCTTTTCAATGTTTAAGAATGATTTTAACTTTTTAGCCCTTGTTTTAAGAAACATTATAAATGTTTGTTTACTAAATATTTTAACTATCTATACTCATATAATAAAACTGAACAGTTTGTTTGTATGAACGCGCTTATCTCTGGAAGTACTGGTCCGAATTGAGAAGCTCTTTTTGTGTTAGGTAGTCCATTTGTCGAGGAAGGCTTTAAGCTATAGTATAACACTATGTATGTGTGTGGAAACCGAAACCGAAAACCGTGTCGCGGGCGGCCGCTAGATAATAATCATAAAAAAATTAAAAAAATTGTTTTTTAAAACAAACAGTATAACCAGGCTGTACCCTGGTTAAACACCAGTCCACAATTAAGCTGTTAATAAAAGAAAAGAATATATGGGTCGATCAACTTTTTAACCGACATAAGTTTGTCCCGACGACATCGCATTCAAAAACGACTAAATTAAGACAATTTAGAAATTATTTCTATGTTTTGTTCAATTAACAGTTAAGTAACCTTAATAAAAAACCAATGATATCTAGATAAAATGAAGAAGGAAACGTAAAAACTATGGTAACTCAGTATACGACTTTGCATAAGACATAGCTTTCCATACAAATTTTAGCTGTCCCTTCATCGAGGTGGCTATATGTAATTGCTAATTTAAGAGTTTTTTTCCTTGGAACATTCTTAAGTCTGCTAATATATTGCTTATAAATTAAACAAGGTTTAGTTCTTACTATGTTAAATATAAAAATAGGTCTTAATTTTAAAGGAAAAAAGGCTTTAAAGCTCTGTCCTTAAGTCATCTCATTTTGTGGTGTATACTGAGTGACCGCGAAAAAACGTAAAAAATATTTATTTATTTATTTATTTATTTATTTGCTTAAGGACAGCCAACAAAACAATCACTTAAGTAACATTATTATAGCGCTAGTTACAATATTCGTGCTAAAGTGACGCCTTAATTAGAGGCTGCCACGACATGCATAATAGAAAAAGAAAGAAAGAAATACATACATGCTTTGAAAAACTGTGACAACTGCAGTAGCCCTACGATTACGGATCTTGGGATCGAGAGATTCTCACTAGTGCAGCTGTCACAAAGGTAACAATTGCTGCAAATACAACTACAGTACCCACTGCGGGTTCAATTATTAACATTGTTTATTTTCATTATAATTGTAAGTTATTGATCTCATAAACACTCCTGGCTTAGCAAATATGTCCACATTTGTGCCTTTTGAGATTTTGTTATAAAGTAATTGCATTCTATTTACTGACGACAAATGACCGATATTACTTTTGAACAGTTTAGTGGAAAACAAGGTATATTTAGAAGGTCTAGGAAGTTTTTTAGGACAATTGAATACAACTTGTGATAATAGCATCGGACAGTCCAAATGTCCGTTAAGAAGTTTATGCAGGAACTTTAGATCAGTTATATCTCTTCGCCACTCAAGACTTTGGAGCTTAAAATAGCCTAAACGTTTATGATATGATGAAAATTGTTTGACTTTATGATTTTGAAAGGCTAAATGCCAGAGAAACCTCCTGTTTACTGATTCGACTCTTTTTTTATGAACTTCATACATTGGTGACCAGACTGAACTGCAATACTCCAGTATATTTCTTATAAGACAATTGAAGACACATATCTTACTGAAGGCTGTTTTAAACTCTTTACAATTACGGTTCATAAATCCAAGCAACTTAAAGCTTCTTGTAACAATGTTTTCAACGTGTTTATTAAATTTAGGTTTATTATCTACAATAACACCCAAATCGCGAATGTTGTCAACCTCCTTCAAGTCGTGGTTGAATAACTTGTAAGATGAAAAATGTTGTGCTTTTTTTCTAGTAAAATGCATATAAGAGCATTTATTGTGATTCAGTTTTAAGCAGTTTACTTTACACCACGACTCAAAGCGGCTAAGGTCATCCTGCAGTAACTTTATATCAATTTCGCTTGATATAGTTTTTACAATTTTGAGGTCATCAGCATATAAGTAACAGTTGGAATGATGAAAACAGGAAATCACATCATTGATGAAAAGTATGAAGAACAGGGGCCCCAAGTGTGAACCCTGGGGGACCCCGGATGACGCCATATACACTTGAGATTCGTAGCCGTTAATAACAATTTTAGATTTTCTGTTTGATAGATATGAATTGCACCAAGCTAACAATTGACCAGAAATTCCGTAAAGTGAAAGTTTTCTTATTAATATTTTGATATTGACTACATCAAAAGCTTTACTAAAATCAGTATATATAACGTCAGCCGAGGCTCTGGAGTCCACCGCTTCTGCAACATCGGAAATAAAACTAACCAAGTTTGTTGTAGTGGAGCGACCCTTAACGAAACCATGTTGTTGCGGATTAATAAGGTGTTTAATGTGCCAGTATACAGCAGAGTATATCAAGGATTCGAACACTTTACCAAATACTGGAAGAATAGATATGGGTCTGAAATTCTCGACATTTGACTTATCTCCAGACTTGTAGATTGGCACAATGCGAGCCTCTTTCCAGAGCATCGGAAACACACCCTCAGTTAACGATCTGTTAAATATCATGGAAAGAGGCTTTGCCAGTATGTCAGCACATTTTACCGCGTACATAGGCGATAAACAATCACAACCAGCTCCTTTGTTTGCATCAAGATTTTTTAGAGCCTGTTTTACTTGATCAGTCGTAAAAGTAATCGTATCAATATGGTTAGATGTGAATTCGTCCATCTGCAAATTATTCAAATTAACATCCGGACTATTAGATCTGTAAACCAAAGAGAAGCATTTCGCGAAAAGATCACATATCCTAGAACCGTCAGTAGCTGAATCGTCTTTATAGTACATTTTGGAAGGGTATCCATTACAGTTACTTTTTTTTTGTTTTATAAAAGACCAAAAGATCTTTGGATTACCTTTTATATTTGATTCTATAGATGCTATATAGTTTTTATAACTTTCATTTATTAATTTTTCTGATCTCTCCTTGAGTAATTTAAAAGATATCAAATCACGTGGATTTTTAAATCTCGAATATAACTTCCTATATTTAAATTTTTCTCGTAACACGCAAATAATTCCTTTATTAAACCACACTGGATAGCGATTCTTAGATTTAGGAGCAGAGCGGGGGACATACAATTTTATTGTTTCCCTAATAATTTCATAAAATTTATCTACCATTTGATCAACTAAGCTACACTTGCTGAACAGTTCGTCCCAGTCCACAGCATGCAAATGTTCAATTATTTTTGAATAATCCCCCTTATGAAATTTGTAAGTATGACTATTAGAACTCGGTTGTAAACAACTATTGTCACTAAACTGATTAACTACTTTTATTTCTATAGGAGGGTGGTAGGGATCGACATTTACCAATGGGGACATGCTGCTTTTCACACTGTCAATATCTATAGTAGACAATAACAAGTCCAGTGTTTTGTTTTTATTGTTCAAAGTATGATTGTACTGCTTCAATCCATTATATGATACAAAATCTAGCAACTGAGCGGCGTACGAACTATTTGCATTGCAAGTTGCTGTTAATGGCGAGTTAAGGGCACCAGTCCATTGAATACAACTTAAGTTGAAATCACCCAATATCATTGAATATCTGTTACTTAAAAGAACATTATTAGTGTTACATATAAAATGATCCAAGACATGGCCTTGTATGGGTGTATTATGCAATACGTCACAAATTTCTAGTAAAGAACGGCGATACGATCTTATTCCTTGCACGCGCGGCGGCGAGCCTTAAATTCTTGCCGGCTCGCCTTCAGTCCGCAGCAAACTCTAGAGGAGTGCGCGTGTATTTATTCAGTGTCGGCAGAGTTACCGGATTATTTCGATGAACGGGTAATTGTCTTTTAATTTCTTCATCAAATTTTGAAGGTCCTTAAGGCTGATTTCCTATTGGTCAATTCAAACCGTTCGCCATATTAGTAAATTTTAATTTACAAGCCATTATGTAAAAAATGTCTGCTGAGTTGCCTGTACACTGCGTTACCAAAGTGGTAACTCCAAAGACAATTTTGGTAACTCTTTAGACATTGTGCGATTTTCATAGACTTAGTTTCATGAAAAGTCGTAATCAAAATTACTTTCAGATTGTAAACTTGCTACTGGCGGTGTCCATGATGGAAAACATGTATAACACACCTCATAAAGCCGCTCAAGTTGTTACTTTATTGCAACAAAGGCTCAGTCAGCGAGTAGTCTCTTCCTACCTTCTCTTCAGTCAGTCTGCTGTATCCCGAGTATACAAACAATATAAAAAGACTCGATCATTATTTGGAGACTAACAACCAGCCGCTACCGTGGTACTTCTGAACGAGAGGACCGTTTCATTGTTTCTATCTGCCTGTGAATTCGACACCTTACGGGTGTGGCCGTGCAGGTGAGCTGAGGCGTGTTCGAGATGTAGCTGTCAGCGAGTGGACAGTAAAGAGACGTCTAAAGGAAGCCAACCTGACTGAAACAGATCCAAAATTGACTGCAGGCCTCCGGCAAGCTCGGTTACAGTTTGCTGGAGAGCATCTCAACTCGAGTTTTGGGCAATGGAGGTCAGGACCCTGTTCACAAAGGGTGCATGATGTGACAGGTGAGACCGGGACTGCAGGCGTCCGGGAGAGCAATTTTCCCAATGCTGGTTCGCAGAAACCGTTGCCTTTGGTGGCGGTTCTGGCATCATGTGGGCTGGTATCTCGTTGGGAGATAAAACCGAGCTCGCTTTCATGCCTGGATGAGGCCGAGAAGGACTAGGAGCTGAGGGGCACATCACAAACATTCTTCTGGAACATGTTGTGCCCAACGCAGGATTTTTTGTCGAAGACTTCATCCTAATGCAGGTCTAAGCTCGACGCCACACAGCGCGCGTTAGGCAGCAGTTCCTTCAAAGAGTCGATTTGAACACAATGGACTGGCCTGCGCTAAGTCCAGACCTAAATCCCATCGAGCATTTATGGGACGAGCTCAAACGAAGGTTGTGAACAAGAAATTCAGCCCCATCAAGCCCAGAAGAGTTGAAGGCAGCTTAATTAGAGGATTGGGGAGGTATTCCTCAAGACACCGTCGAAAAATAAATAAGGTCGATGAAGAACCGACTACGGGCTGTAATTAGGGCTAGGCAGTACTAAATCCTGGACCCATAATTTTTATACTCTTTAAGAAAAAACCCTGTTTTATTTGTGTCAATTGTGATCTCAACACCTATGAATACCCAAAATCCCATTTTCCCTCATTCAAGTTCAGACACTAATATAAAAAAGTAAACATGGATATTAATAATGATGATATCACATCAAATCTGAAGTTTTAAGCGTCCAAATGACATATCATTTGTATTATAATGTTGCATACTTTTACTTAGAACAATGTTTGAATGCAAAGGTTGCGCTTGAGTCGATTTGGTTGCTCGCGAGTGTAGTTATGTGCAGAAGTTTATAGATTGTTCTTGTCTCTTGAGTTACCAAAAATGTCTCAGTCGTTACTAGTTGTCCCTAAATTTGTAAGCCGTTTTTGCAAGGTAACAATATGTGTTTGATTTTATTTGTATGAATATTTTAGGTTCAGGGTAAAATAAGGTTATTTACTTTAATTTCAGAAAAAACTGTGACTAAATTTTAAGTTTTTAAAGAAGTACAGAGAAAATTAACAACGTGTCTGACTCGTTAGTAACTCAGCATACATACATCTCATATTTTAATGTCCATATATTACAATTACATACAAATGCTGTATACCAAACTATTTGATTTTGCATGACAGAATAAATCCACTAAAATAAAAATTTAAGTCTCTTTTTATTCAAGAATTGCAGCGAAATAACACTGGGTAACTCCGGTGACAAAAATTTGGGTCAAGCTTTACACTTTTGAGTTTTTCAATAAGAAGTAGTTTAAAAAGTTCGCTGCTCGATTAGGAAGCCGTATCTCAGATATATTTAACACACTTCTGAGTAAATTAAATAGTTACATAAGCAAAAAAAATTTTTTGAAACACGCCGAAATTTTTTGCCCGTTTTGTCGGTTAAAAAGTTGATCCACCCATATATTTTTTTATTCATCACTACTATCTAAGTAGTTACTATTAAGTACTTAAAAAAATTCGATATGGGCTTAGTTGTAGTATTTTAGATAAAAAAAAGAAAAGTTTTACACACATACCTTCAAACTTATAAGATGAACAACAAAGTCTTTAGTGTCAACAGTTCTCATCAACGCATATATTGCAGGCAAATTGCCATAGCATATATTGACAAGCACAGTTAGCGATTTGTGTCCTATCGTGCGATGTTGGGGTTCGCTCATTGGTTGCGTTATCCACTCTGTCAGCTGTTTCATTAGACTCGTTAAGTAAGACTCCTGCCAGCTTATTTTAATGCCATATGATATTTCCTGAAATATTAAAATTTGGGTATAAAAGAATGTTCTCATTAACATATAAGAGACAATGTAAGAGCAAAAATTTTTTCACATGAACTGACTCTAGGCACTGTAAGGCGATCAACACTGAATTAGTCTTTTTATATTAATAAAACTATTGCTCACCTGCATTACAGACAGCAGTTTGATTTTTTTGTCATTTGATATGGAATTTGATAACAATCTAGATAAAATAGGCATAAATCTGGAAGAAAAAAAAAATATTAATATATTGGTGCTTAACTTGCAATTTACAACTAAATATTTAAAAAATTAATACTTATATCATTAAAAGGAGGCTAAGAAATTTTAAGATGGATAGGATGGACATACCTATTAAAATAAATAATAAATAAATATTTCACAACATCACATACATTGATCTGACCCCGTGTTAAGTAGCTTAAGCACTTGTGTTACAGACATCAGAATCAACAGTGGTATTACAAATATACTTAAATCAATAGATACATATAACACCCAGACCAGGACAAACAGACATGTTCATGCACACAAATGTTTGTCCTGTGCGGGGATCGAACCCGCGACCTCTTGCGTAATAGGCAACATCTTGACCATTACACCAAGCGGGTCGTCAAACCTATTGCACTATAGAATCACATTAATAACACAAATATTAACTAAAATATGTTGAAACGTTTTGTAATAAAGATTCAAAACACCCACAAAGAATAAAACATGGTTTATTTGATAACTTAACTCAAATAAACTCACTTGTAAGTATGAGTCAAGGCATGCCTTGTGCTGGGTTCTATCGCAGCACGAGACAACACCGCCACTCCAGCCCAGTGGGGGCCTCGTCCATCGCACATAACCCGCCAAAGAGAGCTGAAGAACGCACAGACTTCCGAACGACCAGGGGAAAATATGGTAAGATCACATGACGATGCTATGAGCTAAAACAGAAGAAAATAATACATTTCTATATTAAATACATACAAAGAATGTCTTAGACGCTGTTCCAGCAACATAAACTCACAAGTTTAGGGATAATAATAGTTAAAAACAAAGAATTGAGGGTCGAAATGGGGATGATGTCAAACTTACACCGAGATACCGGTTCATCAAATTTACAGCAGATTCGCTGTGAGTAGCCTCAAACTCCCGGGCAGATGTCACAAAAGCTTTCAAGTTTGCAAATTTTCCTCCATCAGGAGGATTGTTCCAGCTTTCCACGCTATCCACTTCCATATCTTCAAATGACCAGTTCCAATATAATACTGGTACAAACAGAGCACCTAGTTCGTGTATTTATAATGGAATATCGCGTTATTAATCTAAAAAATGTTCAAAGAACTGTATTTATGTACAAAACGTATCAAAAGTCCAAAATTAACTCGTCTGAAGTTTTAATTTCAACTGTTTTCTATGTCAAACATTTTTTGGCAGCCATTTTCAATGTTTATCAAATAATTTAATCTGATTGGTCAGAAAATTCCAAAGACATTTTGCTCTATTAAGGTGCCTTCTGACTAGGACATATGTGCGTGCAAACCATAGAGCAAAATAATTAAACAGGTGGCCAAATCCAAAAGTCCAAATCTACAAACGAAAAACTGTTAACAATTTGTCTATGGCTTTTTGACACATTTCACGTTAATGACAGCTTGAAAAAAGTGAAAATCTCTTCTGTTCCCTTTTTTGTTTTATGCGAAAACTAAACTACAACTGCTAGATTAAAATATTCAATCACCTGCTACTAATATAATAATGGGTGTAGATATAGAAACACTGTCTCCTGGCAACGGTACGTGATTTTTCCCAACGCATAGTGCTCGCATAACCTATAACATTCTTTGCAAATCAATTTCTTCGTGTTTTTACGTTACAAATGAACCCATTGAATATGTCAAATTCTTCGCTTTACAGGGTCCACTTACCCAAAACCTGGCCAGACAGTAGTAGTTCACTACACTGGTACTTTACAAAATGGTAAGAAGTTCGACTCCTCAAGAGACAGAGGACAGCCCTTCAAGTTTACTCTTGGCAAAGGAGACGTCATCAAGGGCTGGGACCAAGGATTGGCGAAGGTATGCAATATTCATCATACTTTTACTTTGTCGAGTTTCTTGCCGATTCTTCTCGCCAGTAACTGCTTTCTGAATCGGTGGTAGAGTCATTATTTTGTAGTTTTCTGACGATTAATAAGTACTTCTATGAAGCCTATGCGAATAAAGAATATTTTGAATTTGAATTTGATTTTCTATTTTTCTCACAGTAAAGTATGACAATGGCAATAAATAGGTATCCACAATAGTAATCCGTTGTCATGGCAATTAGGGCTCTTCATTTGTTTACTATCACTCAGAGTGGAGCCAAAGTACTGTGCATCTATAAAATACCCTATCCCTAAAAAGAGTTTAACAAATCACTTTATTTTTTCAGATGTCTGTAGGAGAAAGGGCGAGACTAACTTGCTCTCCAGACTTTGCCTATGGTTCACGAGGCCACCCCGGCGTCATCCCACCTAACTCTACTTTAATCTTTGATGTTGAACTGTTGCGTGTTGAGTAATTGCATTTATTCTTGTCATACATTGTATGTCTCCTATTACATTGTTATTCATTTTATTATGAATGTTTTAAGAATATGCACTTACTAAATTGTTGTGTTAAGACAGTATTCTCTCTACTTATTAATCATTGGTGTCGTTTTTCAAATTTAAAAGTATTGAGCTTAATATCAACTTATAATTGTTATAGAGAGATGACTGAGTTTTGTTATTATCGTTTATGTATGCATTTAAACATTTTCTCATTTGGCAAAGTAGGGTCCCACATAGTTCCTTATAATCATACTTTCAACAAAGAGGTCAAGATTGAGAATGATAATAATTAAATTAAATCATTGTACTGCTTTAATTAAGGTGTCAGGTTTGGGTTAATTATTTTTCTTGCCTTACATTTAGTAATTTTATAATAAATTGGCTCGGAACATAATAATTTGTCTATTCTATAAATAATGTTATACAAGATAAGTTTGTACCTGTATTAACAGTTTATCTTTGCTAATAAACATGATGTGCCTACCTAAAATACTTCAAAATATTATTGTAGAATCTCTGTGAACATGGTGTAGGTTTATAGATGTGGATATTAATGTATTTAATTTGTTAGAAAGATTAGGTACTTACTGCCTCACATGGATGTAAAATAAATGACAAATGTGTCTGTAAAACCAATGTGTAATAAAGTTGCTAGCAACTTACTATTATTGGATTGAACTAATTTGATATAACTCATATAATATGTAAAGCAAACTGATATTATTTATAATATGTACTTATCCATTAATAGCGCACACACTTGCATTTCAGTTAATATATCTTGGATTACATAAAAGAGCTACTTACATAGTTATCAAGTGAGGCAGTAATTATAAGATAGGACCATGGAACTGAATAACATAGTTCCTCATAATGGTTGTAAAATTTAGAAATTTTGTTATAGCTATTGCTTAACAGGCAGTTATGTTAAAAACTTAATTTACTAACATCAGAATATTAATTATTATGTTAAAAATAAATAGAGCTTTATGTAATGAAGTAGTTTATTTTATAGATACAAAAAATATTACCTTCACCCTTCACCCATCCATTTTTCTCTTTCCCCTTTTTTCCCCATAATATGAGAAGTTCAAAACTCCTGTCTTACAATTACGGTTCTTTGGTATAAACTATTTGTTTGATAAAATGCCTAAGATTGATGGATCCCAGTAGTCCTTATGCATCAACTCAAAGTACAAGGGCAATAGTTCATCAGGGGCACCACAGAATTCTTTGAAAATGGTGATCGACATAGAGCACAAGTTTCAAGCGCTCCATAAGAACAATTCATACAAAATATATGGCCACAGGGCAGCACACAAGGTTGTATTATCTCTTCTAGACAAGCAACACAAGATTTACTACTGTCAACTTCATTTGGGGTCTCATTTAGAAGGTCCATATGCTTCTTTGCTTGATAAAAACTCTGTCCGCAAGATATAAATGCATGAAGCAAAGTTACAATACCAAGTAATCTCAAATGAGCATAGTAGGCCGCTGCAGCCGGCCTTACGTGAACATAATCTATACCGGTCAATGTCTTTCCTATTTGCAAAGGTCCACCACTAATGTAACTTAACGCTCTGTGTATACTCTCAATTTGTGGGATCATAGAATTTAAAGCTCTCAAAACTATAAGAAATGTATTTTGCGCCTGTGGTTTGAGGTGGGTATTTCTTACCACACTATTTTCAGCTTGCCGTAGGACTATTCTTGTTAAATTCTCCCCAAAAGTTGACAGAAGAATGCTGGATAATCTACTACATAAAGACGGTAGCCTGTGGTAGCTATCATCAACTTGCACTATACCAGAGTATTCTTCACCAAGCGTCTGGAGATCTTTAAGGGTCGTAAAGGACTTATATAGAATAGAAGACACAGGAACAGCCTTTGAAGCTTGTCGAAGGGGTAGGATTCTGGCAAGTGATTCAGCTAGTTGCTTTTCGTACATATCATCTTTTTGATATGCTCTGAGGACTTCTGCCGGTTGCGCGGCTGGTAATGCCATCTTGAGGTATGAATTGAACTTTATAGTCAAATTCAGGCTGTATTGTAAAAATAAATAACACAACGTAAAAACTTAACCACTGCTCAGTTCATTTCAGAGACATTTAATTAATATTTTCTTGTCAAGTTGTCATATTGACACTGACAGACAGCTGAAAATGACATATAGTATGTTTAGTTTTTTTATTTAATACTGGCAAGGATCATAAGCCTAAACATCTTTATCTTATTTAACTTATCTTAATATCATAATTCTTATTATATATAATATATATTACTATTATAAATGTGAAATTTTGTTTGTTTGGATGTTTGTCCGTCAATCACGCTGAAACTACTGGGCACATTTTGGTGAAATTTGGTATACAAGCAGGGTATGGGCTGACTTAGGTGATAGAATACTTTTTATCCCGATTAAATGCTCCCACGGGATAAACCAAAATCCGCGCGAAAGAAATTGCGGGCGGCCGGTAGTATTTACTATAAACTCTTTGGTCGTAATAAAGTTAAAAATACAATAAAATACTTCCAATATCTTTGAAATATACCAACACAAAGGTATTGGAAGTCTTCCAATATCTTTGTACCAAAAGGAATCTCAAATAAAAATAAAACATCCAAAGATCTTGAAAAAGTCAAAAGATCTTTGAAAACATCTCTCCCCATAGGCACCGTGAGTAGCGATGACTCTGCCATCTTGTGACTCATATTTGAACTGACCAAGCTAAATGTCAATCTCAATGTCGGTAATTCTACTGTCAAACCACAGAAAACACCGTGCCTTATTCTGCCATCTAGTGACTCGAATTCGAACTGACCAAGGTAAATGTCAAATTTTACTGTCAAACCCAAAGATTTTGGAAGTTCCAAAATCTTTGGTCAAACCACAGAAAAAAAATCGGGATTTTAGCGCCCTCTATAGTTTCTGCACGGTGCCTATAAACGACAAAAATTCATTCAAGACGACGCGTCGTCGTTAATGGCGTCATCCCACTTGACATAGGCGGCGAAAGTACGTGACTATGTGTATCTGCTATCTTGCTCTATCACAAGCGGTTCATGCTAAGGAGAAATGAGATAGCTGAAGTGTCAAATTATTAGCTGCATCTATTGGTCCATCTGTCTGACTGAGTTTTTTTGGCTCTCGAGTCGAGTATTTCTTTGATTGGTTTTATTATGGTCATAGAGGATAATAATAATGGTTTTATTAAATAAACTTTCGACTTGAGGTTTGAAAAGTCACAATTTTAATACATTTGATGTAACAATGCCCCGCTGTGCCGTGTATGGTTGCTATTCTAGAAGCGTAAAAAACGACTCGGACGGAAAAATCCGTTTCTATAAGTGAGTATATTTTTATTAATTTTGTAGTTTTACGTGTTCCTCTGAAGCTGGATCACAATTTTTATTAATTTAGCGCATAATAATACCTACCCAAAGTCTACTTTGCTCGGAATACCTATGTTTTTTTTTAGTTTCTATTGAACTTATAAGCATAAACAGGTTATTAAGTCTTAAACACTTATAAAATTGTTTCATTTAAATGTTAGATTGCAATACTTTTTTTTTTTATAAATGTTTTTACGGCTCTGGGTGCTTGCCCTTTTGAGCCCGTATTTCTAATTGCAATACTTAAGGGCCAGAGTTGACAGTATAAATAAATAAATTTACTATTCTTATTCTTTTCAATCAAAGTAATTGGAAGTACATTTACTTTGTTTTCAATACATTTTCTAGGTTTCCTGAAATAAAAGACATCCGTTCCAAATGGTTTTCTGCTGCTGGCCGCAAGGAGGATAAGTTTAAATTATGGTGGAGAATTTGCTCGAAACACTTCACACGAGATTCATTTTCTGGCAAAAGAGTTCGGTCTCGGTTAAAAGAAAATGCAGTGCCCACATTGAATTTGCCTGTTAATCTAGACACTGTTTTGGTAAGTGAGGTTCTGTTTTATTAAATAAGATAGTACTCATTAAAGTAAATGAATAAGTTGCTTGTATATATTAATATTTTCTTTGGAACTGAGTCAATGAAGTTATCATGTAAAATATTTTTACTTTATTCATATGCAAAAAAGGAGTTTTCCACATTTAAGGCAAAACTGCTTGACTGTTCTTGACTATCTATTATCCTTTGTCAAACAGTTTTATTTTTATTTTTAGTAATTGATAAAAGCTAATTTCTTAATTATTATTTTTAGAGCCTTATGAGACCTGAAGGAGTTATAGTTCAGTATCCAAATAATATAAGCAGGACGGCTCAACTTCCCGTGCAAAGGACAGTCCATACTGCCTGCAAACCCATACTAAAAGAACGCACAGCAGGCCTAGGCGCTCACAAGCCAGAAGAGCAGTCCGACCCACTGTCACCAGACCTCCCTATTAAGCAAGAAGTTACATCTCTTGACGAGGTATGTTTCTTAATTTATATAAGATACAATGAATGTTGGTTTTTTAATAAAGTTCAATTTTACGAGTTAGTCTGTTCAGTGCCAACGCCGTGTGGGCCAAAATTCTCTGAATTAAACTGTACGGGAAATCCTGTTGCGATCTAAAGTCTCATACTGAAAAGGCCCATTGGCGACCAAGAAAACTAAATTGACATGCCGAATACCACCGACCCTCCTGTTTGTTTGCCTCCCAATGACATAAAAAAATAAAAAAGATTTTTGAAATTAATAAAATTATTTTTTATTATACATACAAGAAAGTGTGTGAAATGGAGAAGGCAATGGCAAACCACTCCAGAGATGTTGTGTGTCTCATTTTATACTATGATCACACACGACTCTCAGTAATGTGGAATACGACTCAAGAAGCAGGAGGATAAAATCTTTTGTGTATTTTTAATAAGTAAACGTTTAGATTCTTTTTATTAATTGTTTTTTTCAGAGATCTACAAGTCCTAAAGTATTTATCATTGAAAAACCAAAGAGAACCGGTCAACTCCCAGTGCAAAACGAATCAGATACTGGCAACACACAGACACGAAAAAAAACCACTGCAGTTCTAACCACGCTCAGGCCAAGAGGCCAACCGTTGTGTGTAAAAAGCCCCACTGTGCCACAAGAAACATTTCCTACTGTGGTATGTAACTAAACTACATAGATACTATGTTCATTATTGTTTATCTCTTAAATTTTATGAAACAAAGTAGCTATCTTCTGTCCGACATTATGTATGATTAAATCTTTAAAACTTCGCAAGCGATTTTCATGCATATGATACATGCATGCTTGTATCGGCTTTCAGGCTGCGCTCTGGACCCATCCCATATAATAAATTTACAAAAATATACGGGGTAAAGCCTTCTCCACTGTGCTCAACATGTGGTGTGGATGTTTATTTAACCATAGTAAAATAAGTAATCGGAACTGTTTAATCCTATACCATATAGACATAATTATTCTTTTGTTTATAAGAAACCTGCTTGACGGTTGTCATTGACTACTAAATCCTTCTTTTTCAGAGATGTTCGAGTCCAAGAACTTTGGTTACCGACCAACAAAGTCCTCCTGGCAACATTTTAAGATGCTTTGCAGGCGGGGCGGGTGTGTCAGGCAAGCTCCCTGCCAACGTACGCATACTAAAACAATCCATAATGACACCTGCGTCTGGTCTCACAGTGCAAGGGCGAAACGGGACCGCCCCAATGTCTGCAAATCACCGCCCTCCTTTCGTCCATCTCCCAATTGCTACAAATCCAAACATGGTATGCTTCCAAATTTACAATGATCAAATATGATCAATTCAAACCTGCTGTTGAGTATAACGTTTATATTTATTTAAACGTTATACTCAACAGCAGGTTTATAAAACTATAATTAATGAAACGCAGTGAAGTAGCACTTCGTAACTGTTGTGCTATGTTTCTGCTGGTGAGTAGGGTTGCCAGAGCTCAGTTGGGGAGGGTATGGGGTTAAGGCCGGCAACACATCAACGATACCTCTGATTTGCTTACCATCAGGCGACCCGCTGGCTCGTTTGTCGCCATAAAATAAAAAAAACAAAGAAAAATTCATCAGAACTTCGGTGGCTCAGGCGGGAATCAAACCCAGCGCCTCTTGCAATCCGGGCAAGCGCTGTGAACATTTAGCTACCGAGACCGTTAGTGGACCTGTTGAAATTTATCCTTGCTATAAAATTAACATTATTTCTTAGGAAATAAGAATTAATTTAATATTGCTTTAATAAGAATCGTAACCTGCCTATGAACACTTATAAGTGTAGCAACACAATATGTCGAAATAACGCGACCGAACTTCGGCGGCGGCATCGGCAATGCATTTTTGTACTAATTACGCGACGTAATTTGGGCATAGTGTGTCATCTCCCATTTAAAAATGCGTTAAAATAAACACCATATTTATTTATTAGTATATTCTGTTAACGAGAGATTCTTATTTTATGAAAATAAGAATCTCTCGTTAACAGTATATCTTTTGTCATCACAATGTCCACAATTTGAATAATAATATGGGGTATGTTTTATATTATTTCATGTCCTCCTCTTCTAATTGATTTATAAGGACAACCCGCTTGGTGTAGTGGTCAAGAAGTTGACTATTAGACAAAGAGGTCGCGGATTCAATCCCCGCACAGGACAAGCATTTATGTGCATGAACATGTCTATGTATTGGTCTGGTTGTTATATGTATCTATTCAAGTATATTTCGAATACAAATATAATATTTATAGTGTGTTTTTATTCTTATTGTGAATTTTTTTTCAGGTTCCCTCGAAACCTATGGCAATTGATACGTCGTGTATGAAAGCGATGTACGAAGGGCGCATCGACAGACTTCAAAAACAAGTTGCGAATCTAGAAAAAATTGCCAAGAACCGCCATAAAACACAAAAGAGGCTAAGCCGTCAAATAGTTTATTTAAAAAAAATGAATTCGGAACTGAACCTAAAGGTAAAGGAATTATCAAAGAATGTTTTACACGAAGAGGAAATGGCAATGTTGAATATCGCAAAAAAAAATGAAATAATTAAGAGATATATATTCAAAGAGCAAAACAATGCATCGAGAGTTTATCCCATTAAACTTAAAAGGTTTGCGGTAATTCTCTATAGAGTATCACCACAAGCTTACGACTTTATACGAAATGAATTGGAAGACGTTTTGCCGCACCCTAACACCGTATATAAATGGAGCAAAACCTTTGAACTCAATGGGCCATTTACTGCAATAGTCAATGAGGCATTGAATGAAAATACAGGCAATGAGGCATTAAATGGTAATACAGGCAATGAGGCATTGGTTGAAAATACAGGCAATGAGGCATTGGATGATAATACAGGCAATGAGGCATTGGATGAAAATACAGGCAATGAGGCATTGGATGAAAATACAGGCAATGAGGCATTGTATGATAATACAGGCAATGAGGCATTGGATGAAAATACAGGCAATGAGGCATTGGATGATAATACAGTACATGATGCAGTGTACCTTGATATTTCCAACGAGTTAGACAGTGAAACTGCAGTGAATGAAGAGTTTTATGAAAATACAGGCAACGAGGCATTGGATGAAGATACAGTTAACAATGAATTGCACGAGGATATGGTCAATGATGCATCGGATGCAGATTCAGACATCGAGACAATAAATGGAAATACAGTTAATGAGACATTACATGAAAATATAGTCGTTCAGGATTTGGATGAAAATATAGTCGTTCAGGAATTAGATGAAAATACTGTTGACCAGACAAATGATGAAGAAACAGTCATAATAAGTAACACTGAAGATGGTGTATGGTTCTTGGTTCAATAAGATGTAATATTAGTTTAACTAAGTTAAATATACAAAATTTTATTTACTATTTCCTGTTTCAAATCATTTTCTTATTGTAATTTACAAATTACTCCCACTTCACCACAGTAGGCAACCGAAGTCAACTAAGATATGTACCCTAAGCACGAAGTGCCTCTGGTTCGATTCCCAAGCGGAAATAACCGATCGATTGCAGAACATTTAATTTGACGACGTGAAGACGTGAGCCACACGAAAATGACGTCATCCCACTTGACAATTTAGGCGGCCGGAGTACGTGTCTGTTAGGGTGTTACCACACCAATCGATCGATCGTCGATCGACGCCATCGAGGGACACCAGTCGACTAACCAATCGATCGATTGCTGATCGATGCCACCGGTCGACGTTGATCGATTGACGAAACAGCTCGATCGACGTCAACTATTCCATTCTACCATCGATCGATGGCGTAGATCGACGATCGATCGATTGGTGTGGTAACACCCTTAGCTTGCTCTATCACACGTGATCAAAAAGGAGAAAAGGATAGCATAACGGTCAAATTATTCGTCGCATCTATTATATTCTTAATGCGAGAGAATTATATATTCCTAGTCGAGCTTGTCCAATTATTATTTTTCAAAGAGAGTGGTAAAAAAATACAAAAATTGTTCATAATCATTTATTTCAACTCTAGAAAAATACATGTTATATTTGTGTCCCTAACATATTTGATTACAAATTAGTACCCCAGTTTGAAATACCTAGATTATGAAACTTTACGAGTTGAAAGGTATTTTATTTAATGAGTGGTATTTACACGATGTATAACTACCACTCATTAAATAAAATAATATTATGTAATGTACGTATCTTTTTAAAACGACGCAACATTTGGTCTGTTTGAGAAAAGTATTGAAACATTCAAAAGAACAATGCCCAAACCCCGTACCATATTGCGTCAAAAGTAGATTCACACCGAAAATAAAGTTTTATTTATTTATACCATTTACTGGAATTTCACCGTTTCTTTTAACCGCGTTTAAAAGCTAAAAATTAATTGTGATCAAATGACCTACCTACTTCCGCAAGATTCATTTCCCGTAAGTTTCTCGTTCCGAATTCCGATTATAGTTGTCACTCAATATTGTTACCTGACAATTAAAATAAAAATCTTGTTTACCTAATTAGTATTAGCCTATCTAAACATTTCACAAAGATTATAATACACGATAGAAAATAATGGGCATATAAACTATAAGAAATTGTATTTAAATCAACTTTTTTTATGAAATAAACGTTTCGTATTTTATGAACTACATTTTGTCAAGGCTTTTCGGAACACTGATTTCAGACTGTCTTTGGTGTTTGATTGTTTGTATCGACCATCGATGGATGTTTTTCTGCTGCGTTTGTGTTGTTCTTATATTTTTTTTGTTGAGATAGTGACTTGTGTTGTGGCGAATTCAGATAGATCTGGTGTGAGTTGTCCGGCTAGTTAAAGTGGATGAAAGAAGCAATATGACTTCAGTGAGTAATCGGCGTCGGTGTATCAACTGTTTGTTGGCGATACCAAGGAACACATTGGTACATTCGGTCGGTAATGTGCACGAAAATATACGCGAAGTATTAAACTCATGGGTTACACCTACTACAGTAAGTTTCTTTATTAAACATTCTTATTCTTATTACTTTTTATTTTATTCTAAGTACTCATGATAATAATATTGATATTAGTGGCCTAGTATCCGTTATGATAATACATTTATCATAATTAAACGAGAGTTAAATGTTGATAGGTTAAATAAATTCATACAGAACAAGTGTTTTTGCAATAGACACCACTTCATCTAGTAAGCACAATATTTCATCGGTCCAACCCGGAATTCGAACCCGGGACCCCCGGCGCGGCCGTCGCATTAAAGTGCGACCTACTAGCCATTGCGCCTCGGAGGCAGTTCACATTTATGTATTAATACATAAATTATACCAATCACAACGATGTAACATTGCTAAAAAGTATGATCAGGCGTTTTCTAACTTTTTTGATTTTTTCGAAAATGCGGTTAAATATTTGACAAAATCTTTTTGGCAATGGAAGGATGAATAAAAACGAAGCTCTTGAGAGTAAATTCAATGTGACGCAAGATGGTACGGATCCCCATACAAAAATGGGCATTGTCCTTTAGATTGTAACACACACTGTAAATAATAACCTACTTATTGTTGTAGTTTTCTATAATTTCCAATATAAATATATACAGCATCAAAATGGAAGTATAATTATGAATGCAAACTATGATAACTCTCGTAATAAGAAGTTAAAGAAATATTTTTAACTGCACACTTTATAAATAGTTAGGTATAGAAAAGTTGCAATTGCATTCAAGAACTTATTCTTCCTACTTATTGTACATACAGGGTTTATAATTTATGTGTTTTATATTGATACATAGATACTGTATACAGCCTCATGTTTACTTTGAGATATAATGCCATTTTAAAGTATGTACTTGTAATAGAAAACCGGTTTTCTACGTACATATTATCTATAAAACCAGTTTCTTAAGCATGAAGTCCTGATATAATTATAATGGAATAAATTTATACAAAGGTATGTAACATGTATGTACTTTAAAAGTCTGTTAAGAGGGTGAGACTCCACCACTGCGAGAGAACAGTCCCAGCCTTATAAGCTATCATGATATTAGACTCTAATATCATGATGGCTTATAAGGCTGGGACTGTTAGGGAGATAAATCCTATCAAGACTTTGGGGTCCTGTTATGTTATTGTTACATATCGTCGGCCTTATTATCAGAATGCGTAACTCCTTTTAGGTGAATTTTACAGGAAGAAGAAAAATTTGTTTATTTTTGTTATTATCTGTAATAAGTTTTGCTTTTTCTGTTATTCCAAAACAAATTCAACCTTATTTTAAATGAAATAAGGGTTTTGCCAAGAGGAAGGTTACACGAATCTGCACCAGATGGCATTCAAATATTAAAATTGAAATTTAGGGAACATACCCAAACTACGTGACCGATTTAGGGGGGGGAGGGGGGTCTTCAAAGTACCACTCATGGTCACCGGGGGGAGGGGGGGGGTTTGGTTTCTTGTCACGTAGTCAATAATACTGGTATTAACCATCGCCCCCATTATCCATAACGTTTCCCAGTGGATTGATAGTGGTAACGTCTTCATTGAAGATATTTGATTTAATAAATAGTTTCTTGTTTTTGCTGTATTCTGATTTTATTTCTTTCCCCGCAAATGTGATGAAAATCATTATGAAGAGAAACGGGATGGCAGACTCGAGCCAATGAACTTAACAAAATTACATTTGTAAGTACTCGATCGTAATTCTTTTTTAACGGCCCGTACATATACATTGTGCAATGTACTATTTTTTCTTGATATATTTTTTACTAAACACAATTACAACCGTATGCAATTATAGGTACGCATTCTCAAAGTACGCACTTTTAGGGGCCGTATAAGAAAATACAAACAAAAGCCATTATTTTGTAACTTTACGCAAAAAATATTGATAAAATATACTACGTGAAAACTAGGGGGGGGGGGAGTTGGTCTGGGCATATACTACGCTTGGTCACCGAGGGGGGGGAGGGGGTCAAAAAACACGAAAAAAAGGGTCACGTAGTTTGGGTATGTTCCCTTAGTTTATTTTGGACTTACGCATTCTGATAATTGGGTACACGACTGACAGGTCAAATCACTCACTTTTATTAAACGTCAAAAACGTTAGCTTGTAAGGAAAATTGTATGAAATACTAAGGTTTGACGTCACAACTTAGTATTGTCAAATCAATACTTTTTTAGTTCCGATTAACTGTAAAAATTTGTTAAAAGCGCAAAAGTTACTGTGGCATAATGATAAGCGATTATTTATTAATTACTTCTTTAATGTAAGAGTTTCATAATTTATTTTGAAGTCAGTAGTGTACCCTATTAGACCGACGATATAGAATATCTACGAACGGAGTACGTCTAGAGCATTTCTCCTGTCCCTGTGGTGCCGCGGCCCGCAGGACAGATGTGGTTGTCAGAAGAAGTGCTGGTATGAGTTCTGGTGCGCGTGTCAGGTGCGCCGGCGCTTGGCGGGCGTGACGGCGGGCGGCGTCGACGTGTTAGCCCGTCTCCGGCCGCGGCGGGACACCCCATCTTCATCAATTAGAGGAGAGTCCCATGCTTTCATTTGAAAAGTATGGATTATTCTCGATTTGGACTTTTTGGTTATGATATTTTAATTCTATTAGTAATTGCGTGTAGGATGATCTCGGTGACTTGTTGGCTTCTTAATTGAAATTAAACTTTATTTTAAGGGAATAAGTGAGGAACTTAAAGAACTTGAAGCTGTTTGTACAATTTTCTATAGGATTCTTATTCCTTTGTAATAACATCGACTTTGGTTTGAATTTAAACCGTCACCAAGATCATCCTTTCCGAAAAGTTCTATAAATAGGCATATGCAATAACTAAAGAAAACTTTAATATAGGTTTTTCTACAATCTAGATCTCTGGTTTTTCTAATGTCCAAATATCGAGATTAAGTGAAAACTAACCTAAAGCATCTTTGTGACTTTTATAAAGCAAGAACTAAAGAATTTTGCATGAAATCATATTCTAAAAAGCAATTTAACTATGACTTAGGTAAATGGTACTATTTTATGATATTTTGTAAAACTTAAATAGTAATGATATTTACCTGAAACAGTGCTGACTTTAGATTTAGGTACTTTATCCCTCTGCGATGTTGATTTTCTACTTGCAGAGCTATCTCTAGTTCCTGAGGCATTGGAATCTCTAGAATCTCTTCTGCGATCTGCAAAACAAAAACATATTTGTATATTATTTAGTCAAGCTGGACAAAAAAAGGAGTATGTAGAAAAACTCCAGGAAAAAAAATAGACAAGAATGGAGTCCCAGGGAGTGGTGCCCAAAAAATACATCCAAATTTTTCATTTGACTGTACTTTATGAGAGATCCCAGTCACGATTCAGACTGCGGTCTTTTTCAATGGAAACCTCCTCAGGGAGAACTTAACTTATGTACATAAATTGTAAAGTTTAATATCAAATTGAGGCCATTTCAATTTCACCTTATAAAAGAACTAGCGGGCGCCCGCGACTTCGTCCGCGTGAATTTCAGTTTCTTCATCTATTTTATCTCCTTAGAAGTGAAATTTTCGAATATTCTTTAAAGGGGATGCTTACGTCATAGTAGCTTTATGAATGCAAAGTCTCAGCCCGATCGGTTAAAAAATGACTAAGTTTCATACTTACGTTCATCCCCTATTTTACCCCGTTGGGGGTTGGAATTTATAAATATCATTTCTTAGGCGATGCCTACGTTATACTAACTTTATGCATGCAAAGTCTCAACCCGATCGGTTTAAAAATGATAAAGTTTCATACTAACGTTCATCCCCTATTTTACCCCCTTGGGGGTTGAAATTTATCAACATTATTGCTTAGGCGATGCTAACGTTATAGAAGCTTTATGCATACAAAGCCTCAGCCCGATCAGTTTAAAATTGACAAAGTTTCATACTAACGTTTATCCCCTATTTTACCCCCTTAGGGGTTGAATTATTCAAAAACCTTTCTTAGCGGATGCCTACGACATAACATCTACATGCATGCCAAATTTCAGCCCTATCCGTCCAGTGGTTTGGGCTGTGCGTTGATAGATCACTATGTCAGTCAGTCAGTCACCTTTGAGTTTTATAGATATAGATAGATTATTAACAGTATATGTATATAGTTATATATTTATAAGCTAGAATTTATATCTTAGATAGGGACTTACCATAGTCTTTCTCTGATTTGATGCTAGGTGTGTCCGTAGAGGCGTGTGAACTACCACTTTCTTTACGTGATTTAGTTGCAAGGGCACTAACACTATCTTTTCGACTTGGTCCAGATCCTGTGAAAATAATGTGAAAAGTGTATCAAAATACTTTAAAAAAAGTTAGTACCAGTGGAAGCCCCAACACCAAAAGGAATAAAACTTAGATTATATTTAATTGAGGTACAAAGTTCTGGTAAAGGAAGTAAAAAACTTCATTTACCTATTAAGAGAATATTTAATTAATTATCAATTATTATAATGACAGAATAATCTAGTTATTAAAAATTTAACAATTTAAAATCTATATTAGGTACTCTTGTAAACGTCTTGCATTACAAATGTTGAGCTTTTGAAACTTTGGGTCTACGGATTTAAGAAGACGTTTTATAGGATCAACATTGTAATGCAAATTGGATAACTTTGAGGAAAAATAAATGTATTGCATTGTTTTTAAAATCTTTTCCCACAGATGCTTTGGACTAATGAAATAGGTGACATGAAATTCAGCAGATGACTCTACATTATATACAAATATAGTGTAGTAAATGTACAATCGCAGAAGCATGTTAGAACACTTTTATAATGAAGCTCTAATGATTGGGAGATGTGTGGATATTAAACCAAAGGCAATTGAAAACTAAAGGTTGATGGAAAGGAAATGACAAGATTTTACAACACTGAGAAGTTGCAAGCCAGATCTTGACCAAACACTTCTTTTTTGCTTGTTACATTTTATGATTCATCATCATCAGCCTATCACAGTCCACTGCTCCAAATGAAATACCATGAACATACACAACAATAACATTTATAAGTCTATTTGATTTACACCCTAACATATACTAAACATAAAAACAGTTGTTAATAGTGAGTTGCTACCTTTAGGCGTATTATCTTTAGATGCTAGGCCCCTAGAACCGCTCCTAGGAGTCGAAGGCATAGGCGATGAAGTTCCTGCATCTAAACGCAATACTAAATTAGATAAAAAAAGCTTTTAGTCACATGCAAACAAGGAATTAAAAGTATTACAGTTATTTTACCTTCAGTGTCGGCAGATGCTGAGACATCTTTACATTTTTGTTTAATTAAAGCCCCAAATTCGCTCTCTGGTAAAGCAAAGTTCATCTCATGATTTGGAAAGGGTATGCGTTCAGTGTCATCCAACATAGATATGTCGTAGAGGCTCTCAAGGTGCTTCCAAATATCTTGTGTTGAAATTTCTTTTGTTATAGAATTCGATAGTTTTTCCCAAATACAAGCCATGTGAAAATGTTTGTTGATACCGACCGGCTTGTGATTAGCCATTGCGTAAAACAGCTGTATTTCCATTTCAACGTCCCATTCTACGGTGTCTCCTTGTTTTGCTTCCACTTCTTCTTCACTGGAAACCATTTTTATTTACTACACACACGCTAAAATTATGTGATGAAACAATTTTTATTTCTCGAGAAAAAGATCCTGCCTCGAAAATAAACAATCAAACAATCAATCTATTTTATTATTTTAACGTTTGACTCGAAATAAAACATAGACTCGTAAATTGAATGCTACGGATACTGTCACGTTTTTATTTTATTTCGGTTTGTCTCTAGTTTTTTTTCCACAATCTATGGTAAAGAAGTAAACTGTCAAATCAATTATCATCTGTCATATTGACAGGTGTAAGTAGTGCGGTCTCGGACACTACTAATTTTATGGCTTTTTTGATGATTTTTGTCATGAATACATAAATCTAATTGAATTTGTTGGTCAGAAATTTAAGATAACATAATTATCTTTAATTTTGATCATGGCTAACCATTACGAAGTGCCTAGTTGGTAAGGGTATTTTACTCTGAAGTTTACATTCAACGCCACAGAAGCGTTATTTATTTTCCGGCTCCTTCCTATCATTATCACTGATTGGTCGTTAATTATTGACGATATACCATTCGGAGAAAATACAGTTTATATCCATAACTCCAATTAAGTTTTAAAATAGTTTTGTCACATAGCAAAACAAGATCAAAACTTACGACACAATCTGGTAGTCTTTTGCCGAATGAAGCTGGATAAATACGTAATGGTTTACTTTCAGGGCTGGGAAACCTCCCACGGGACTTCATCTGGACGTCCTGAAGGGCGACAAGTTGATCCAGAAGCTGATGATTGATGAGAAGAAGTGTTATCTGTTTGGAAGAAACCCTCAGATGAATGACTTCTGCATCGATCATGCCAGCTGTTCTAGAGTGCACGCAGCTTTTGTATACCATAAAGATTTAAACAGAGCCTTCCTGGTTGATTTGGGCAGCAGTAAGTAATGTTAAAAATTAAGATATAGGTATATTTATTTAATTAAAAATGCCTGGAAAAGCAAAAACACTTTTACGAAGGTTTAGGATAAGCATAAATACAAGAATAAATGCCAATCATTTCAACATGCTGAATAATTTTGATTCAACTTATGTTTGGTGCATGTAGAAGTTAAGAATTATTAATATCCATTATTTTACATACCTAAATAAAACTTATATTATAAGACTTTCCAGTATTTGTATATTTGGCCAGTATAAGTTAAATGTATATACTATTGTTATCAAGAATGTTCATGTGCATTAGTTCCCCAATATATTCTTTTGAATAAATATAAGACCAATATTTATATAATTTAACAAACTAAATTAGTATAATCAAGGATAAAGATAAATACTCAAGGTATTAGATGATTAGGGAATAAATGAATAATGTTCATATATTTTCTAATTGTTCAATTCATTCCTTCATAGCACATGGAACGTATATTGGCAAAATGCGTCTGGAGTCAAACAAACCAACGCAGTTACCTATTGACTCAACATTTCACTTTGGTGCTTCCACGAGAAACTATATTATAAGGTATGTACAAAGGCTATTCAAGATTGACCATAGCTAATTCATAGAGAATGCAAAAAAGACAATAATTTACTTACTTTCATGTACTTGTATGATTCAGGACTTAGGATTAAGAAAAAATACTTTGCAATCAATAAAAACCCAAATACATAATATCTTATTTCTTGTTTACCCTGTTGTTTATAGATGTTTTGGGTAAGTATTTAATATTGAGTGGATAAAATTTTATAATGATGTTTTGATTTTATTTTAATTCAATGGTCTGGTGTGCAGAGATAGGTACTGCAATCATCAAATATCAATCTGAAATCATAATCATTCTATGTGTTTCTTTTTGCCTGGAAAGTGTATGAGAGGCTACAACAGTCCCTTAACTTGTAAAAGCACACCTGTCAAGTGTGCCTGTTCTGTGTACAAGTCGATAATTTAGGTAAGAACAGGAAAAATATGAGCTCTAATTTTGTTTCGCAGAGAACGTCCAACGGGTAATTCCCGTGGAATCATGGAAGATCTGCCAAACACAGAGCAGGAGGGTGCTTTGCTAGGCCTGCCGGAAACGCAGACAGAATTAGATGTGAGTCAGTTTTTGAAGATATTAGCCATATTTTGAAGGCCAACGTTTTTATAACATAACATAAAAATCTAGATTGACCAATAAATTTCATGCCAATTAAGTAATATACACAGAATTTTGTATACTTCTTTACTATAAGAGCTCTAGTTGTTATGTTTTTTTTCCAGAATTTAACTGAATTCAACACAGCACATAACAGAAGAATTTCTATGTTAGGAATATCTACTGATGATGGCACGGATGTTATAAAGGTAAGAATCTTAAATCCATTTTTTTTTTATTTCTTCTGTGTTAAAATATTCTTAAGTCATAAATGAAACCACTTGCAGCATAACATTTTATTTAGTCTATCGTAACAACTCATTATATTTTTATGCTTATAATTATTTAATAAGAGAAGAGAAAACCCATCTTAAAATGATGTCTATTTTATAAAATAATCCTTTTATCTTTCATAACTTTTTATTTCTTTTCTTTTTTTCTCTTTATGCAAAATTCTACCTTTTAGTAAAAATATTGGACTTTAAGATTATTAATTTCTCTACTTCTCCACAGCCAGCGGCAGGAACCAAACGCTCAGCCTCCATGCCAGGCGGAGTGCCTAAGAAACAGAAGCGCAACGTGTCCTTCAACGAAGAGGTGGACATCATCAACCCAGAAGACATTGATCCTACCATCGGGAGGTTCCGTAACCTGGTCAAGTCGACCATAGTGCCCAATGCGAATACTCCTCCCAGGAAGATCAAGTTGCAGAGCTCTGATGATGGTAAGTGTGGAAACACACCGGGTGGGCGAGCCAAGATTCCATTTCGCGAGAGCAAAATATCGCTATCATTGCGAATCATATCTCCATCCCGCTCACACAAATACTTCGAAAGCGATAGCTTCGCTCGTGACAGGGGCGTCTTGGCTATCCCACCAGGCTGAAACTATGCTATCGAAGTTGGGCGGCATTTCATTTTTGATACGAAATTACGCGACGTAATTTCGGCATAGTGTGTCATCTTCCAATTAAAAAACATTGCTGGTTTTGTTACGCCGGGTTGTTGATTGTTACTTAACAAGATGGGTAGAGCTTAGTGGAACTTCCACTCGAATGAGCAGCTCGTCGAGGGAAGTACCTCCACCTTACAGAAGACCACACTAAAGTAGCACTTGGTGTATGTTTCGGCTGGTGAATAAGGTATCCAAAGTTCAGTTAGAGATGGTTTGGGGTTTAGATGCAGGCAACGCATCGGCGATTTTTGTGGTGTTGTTGATGTCCGTAGCAGCGGCGATCACTTACCATCAGGTGACCCACCTGCTCATTTGCATTCCGCATATTTTATGACTAGCGGCCGCCCGCGACTTCGTGTGGATTTCGGTTTCCAATAGCCTAAAGCCTTCCTCGTTAAATGGACTATCGAACACAAAAATATTTTTTCCAATCGGTCCAGTAGTTCCTGAGATTAGCGCGTTCAAACAAACAAACAAACTCTTCAGCTTTATATATTAGTATAGATATTAACGCCTATATTTTGTACTCCAGGTCACCATCACCATTCGCTGCGGCTGCAGGAGATCTCCCGCGGGAACAATCTGTATTCAGATCTGCCCGCGCCCAGCTCGCATCTCAGTCTCATTGGTGCTAGGTGAGTGACAGATAACTATCATGGGAACTGGGGTTCGGTGCCGGGCGGCATATTCATAAAGTTATGCAGTTACACATTGTTTGCTTGCAATGCTTAATTTATTTATTTAATCAAAACGGTACAAAAGACCAATTACATTAATTCTGATGAAATGAAGCCATGTTGTAATTAAAAAAGTTATTGAAATGGATTTTTCAAAAACATGTTTGTATGGATACGGTAATGTTTTTAATTATCTGTCTATCTGTGTTTGGCCTGAAAAATTATATTATAGAACTAAATTTTTGCCAATAGATTTTCGTAAACAAAGTCGTTTGTTTTTAAAGTTGTGGTTTTTAATCCTGTTTTTAATCAGGTTGGGGCTGTCGTTACCGAACCCCGCGCCTGATGTGGAACTGGAAGGGCCGGAGCCCCACCTCAACATACAACCACCGTTGCCACACTCAGGTATGTATTATTTATATCAGTATATGTTATTTACATACTGTGTATGACAGAGAACATTATAACGGGACTAAACGTGTTATATTTTACTAGCTGCCCGCCCCGGCTTCGCCCGTGGTACTTACTTACATGTATTATAAATACAAACCTTCCTTAAGAAAACCGCGTCAAAATCCGTTGCGTTGTTTTAAAGATCTCAGCATACATACAGACATACAGCGAAAGCGACTTTGTTTTATACTATGTATTGATAAGTATTTGAGTACTTATCGCTTGAAGTTTCGGCTGCGATGCTGCAGCCGTGATCACAAGCGAACTGCCGGTGAGGTCTACTAAAACGGGTTTGGGATGATAAAACGTTTAATCCCGTTATAATGTTCTCTAATTATAATGCAACACGAAAGTGTCAAGTTATATAAGTTTTGTAAAATATCTCCTCAATTGATTGGATATCATATTAATTTGATTTTCTTTCTCCCTCTAGCACCAGAAGAAGCGGGTCCGTCCAGCGAGCCCAAAAAGAAGAAGTACGCAAAAGAAGCATGGCCGGGAAGAAAACCTGGACTCATTCCGGGCGTCTGAGACGATCCCACTATGCGGGAAAGTACGCGAGGTAGCCGTAAGTGAAGTATATGTACGGGAAAGTAAGACAGTTCTGATTGTAGTCATAATATTTTTTCAAGAATTTTTTTTCTGTTGGTTCGGCCTCGGCGATATGAACGCCTCGATGGTTTTGTAGTTTAAGTACCAGACCGTGGTCTCGAAGTCCTGGGTTCGATTCCCGGGTCGGGAAAATTTGTGTTGGTTTTTCCGAACATGAAAACATCACATATAGGGAGTAGTTTAAACACTTCAGTTAAGGTTATTAATTACAACAATGGGATTGTATGTATTATACTTAAATAGCACTGAATAATTCGTTATAACATCCAGTCCAGTACAAACATACTGTGATCATACACCAGTGCTTGTTCTAAGAGAGATTCGAACTCACGATCTTTGGTGCGTAACTCAAGACCACTACTAAATGCGCCATTGAGCGTATCAAACCATTGTAGCCAAAATGCAACCAAAAAAAATATCATCCTTTTGTAGTTACCAGAACCTGTCTTACTTTCACATTGTACTATGTATAGCAATAAGTTTGCTGTGCCTAAATTGACATAGGCTCGGTAAGATGTAACAAGTTACAATCCGTTCATAATTATTTTACCTCTGAGATATCACTTCTTTCCGTTGGGGGTCTCCATATGACATGGCATGGTTGAATTTTTAGGATGCAAGTAGTATTGTCTGCTACAAAATCGAAAAATACTGAGAGCTTCGCTTAACATTTATTGATCTGAAGCTATTCGATGTTTACAAGAATGAAAATCGCTAGAAGAGGTAAATTATCAGAGGTAAAATGACAGTGAATGGATATTAGGCATAGTCTGCCCTCAGGCATTGTGCCAATATGAACTGACAATATACTACGCAACATGCGTGCAAGTGGAGGAAATACCCCGCTATTATTTTATTACTTTAGTAATATTGATATGACGATTAAGGTCACTTGCACCCAAACACGAAATCGGACCTGCATCGCGGTAGTAAAGTAATTGTGTCTACAACAATGTTTGTATTAGCATTTATTAGTTGTTTAAGAAAAAACTACAATTAACAAATGCACTATCTATGCAATCATATGTAATTTATATTCAATTTCCTAATTTTGACATACATATAATGTTTTCTCATCGTTTTCTTATTGAATTTCCATCCAGTCTGTTACAAAGGTGTCTATTCATTTCTTAAGAAAGTATCATCTTGATACGTCCTTTATAATTTTATTACATAATGGTTAGCGCATACGATTATTTTTCTGCGCGATGCAGGTTTTCTGACAAAATTACTTTGGATGTCAAAATGACGTGACGGATCATAAGGCCGATGTTTGCATGTTCAATTAATCTGATTGATTTGTAATATTTTGTCGCGTGTTCACCTATGTAGCTAATTTTATAGCTACGATTATATAACTTTTTGTAACTGATGTCATTATAGCAATGCATATTATTTTATAAGAATAAATGAATTTGTTTGTTAATAAGGTTTAATTTCGCATGTATTTTTTCTTAGTAACCCATATGAAATATTTTCCGTATTGTTTCGAAAGCAGTTAACATTGATTGTGACTTTAAATATAAGTCTTATAGATTTGTTGGCATATTATGCGAAACATCCTGGTAAAATATCCCTCAATGAAATAGGCTAGGTAAAGACGCAATAGGTGCATTTAAGTGCTTCGGAGGAGGTTGCAGATGTAAGGTTTCCGAGGTTTTTTTGACAAATAATAGAAAACTAAATTTTTCATTATTATGAACTTGGGGTTCTGAAGTTTAAATAAGAAAGAAACGTTTGATATAGTCTAAATTTAAAAAACAAAGTAATCATATTTTTATTATTAGACAATTTTTAGGGGTTCACAAATTGCTTTTTAAATTAATTGTAATATTGTATTTTATTGACATACAACTTTGCGAGTGATGTATTATAAAAAAATCAGTACAAATCGTTTTAAGCTCTAGACTTAAGCAATTATAGTTCATTGTTGATTACTTCAGAGCTTTCTTTAGTTACATCATTTTAAATTCATAGAAGCCAGTCAAAATATGATTTAGTACTATCGAGCAGGCATTTGGGTAAAGTATGCCTTAATGACTTCCAATTAAGAACTAGAAAACATGCTGGTTAGAAGGATTATAAAAAAAGTAAACTAATTTTAAAAATCGAATATTTTAAATTATAAAATTGACCAAATATTTGATATCATTCTCATGCGATTTTGCACCTTATTGAATTAAGTATAGATTAGTTTTTGGCACGGAGGTAGACTAATTTTTGAGTCGTTATCGGACTGAAGAATTTTTAATTATAGTGGCTTTTACTAGTACAACGTATTATGTATGAGTCAAGATTTGTACATTTTGTAAGGATAGTGTCAATCTTTACGAGCTGTGAATAGTCATTGATATAATTAATTACCTAATAAAAATAAAGATTCCGACTTTAAATTGTTTTTTATTTGACTTCTTAATTTTGTCCTTCTTTTGATGAAGGGCTCTATCTAAAGCGAATTGATTCCCAATCAAACAAATAATTTGAAGCTCGTTTTCTATTTCGTAGGAAGTTGAAGGATTTGGTCTTTGCCTTTTCCTATGGGAAAAGGCGTGACTGTATGTATGTATCATCATCGTCATCCTAGCGCCTCTCCTGGTTGCATCCTCAGCCTCGGAGCCCACTAATCAACAAGATTTACTCTCGGACACCGTATTGGAAAGCAGGGTACGCTATGTATGTATGTTTATTTGTCTCATTTCCTAAGCATGAAAAAATATTAGTTGTACTAACTTTGTATTAACGGTCTCTAACAACAAAAAATAATTATGGCGACGACCCAAGGAACGTGTTCTTGCAAAATAGAAGGCCATGGCGCTCGAGGCATAACGTTTTTTCTATAACCCTGTATTTACGTCATTTCCTTTGAAAAAATCTTGACAAGCGCAAAAATAGGGACTCAGCCCGCCCCGAATACACCCATTAATTAACAACAAGTAGACACCGACATGAATAGGTTCAGGATGATTTTTTAAATCACTAGTCAAACTTTAGGTAGGTATTATTTGTAGCGAAAATCCTACTACTATTATAAAGGCGAAAATTTGTATGTATGGATGTATGGATGTTTGTTAATCTTTCACGTAAAAACTACTGAATGGATTTGAATGAAACTTTACCACAATATAGCTTATACATCAGAATAACACATAGGATATTGGAAATTGAAATCCACGCGGACGGAGTCGCGGGCGGCCGTTAGTAATGATATAATTGTACCTACGTAGAACAAAAAAATATTCAGTTAAGTTAAGTAGTTATGAACTTATGACAAAGCTGTCTAATATGTTGAAAATGGCATTACAAGCTGATCGCGTTTTCGGTAAAATACCAACTTTTTTTGATAAGTTTTCTGCTATGGATTCCTTATGAAAAATGGCTAGTGAATCACGCTATATTTAGTTAAGCTTGTTACGGGCCGGTCCTATGGCGGCACTTCGCAAGAATTATTCCGTATCATTTTTGTCGCACGAATATTTTATCACACCTTCAGACGAAGGAATAGGGTTGAAAATCGTCTGGCGTATACGAAAGGCCCTAATTCAGCCTAACCTATTAAGCTAAGTAGACTCGTGGGTCATTATTTGTACGGACCTTGGGGAGATGGGATGTAAGGCGTTATTGTATACCTGAAATTCGATTTCGTTCGGAAATTCTTTGTTCGCAGAAATAAAGGACCCTTGCTCTTTCCACTTGGCTAATGGTTAATCTCAAGGTTAGGTTGTGACGTTCATGTGATGCTTTTGGTAGGTAGTTGTTATTTTGTGTTAGTGATTTGGTTCGTAGGGATTGCCTAGTAAACAAAACGTTCTTATTATTGTTATTTTTTATGGCTGAGGCGGCAAACAAGCTAGCGGTTCGCCTGAGGGTTAGCAATCACCGCCGCCCATGGACATCCGCGACACCAGAGGTATTGCTGATGCGTTGCCCTCTTCAAGTGACCTCTGGAAGGAAACCTTACTCACCAGCAGAAACATAGCATAACAGTTACGAAGTGCTACGTCACTGCTGTGGTCTTGGTGCGGTGTAAGGTGGAGGTACTTCGCCAGATGTGCAGCTCATTTAATGGAAGTTTTACTAAGCTCTACGTCTCGTAGGATGAGATTGGAAAAAACTATAAGACGTAGGCACGAATACTTTGAGTTTGATTTCCAGTAGTTTTTCTAAGCTCGTTCTACTATCAGAAAAAAGGTCCTGAAAAAACAGCGTTAAAAGATAGAAGAAAGAAAAAACTGTCTCAATTTTTTTTGTTAAATCAAACATCAAACCAAATAACATAGTAGAACTATTGAGAACAAGGTTAATTTTGGTAGCCTTTATTATCAAGTGTGATAAAGATAGTAGGTATTGTCCCGCCCTACATAACTTTAATCACTTGATTGACGCCTATATAACTTACCTACCAAATTTTAAAATAAGCGTAGGTGTTCTAAAACAAATTAAGTGCTCTCGAAAGTTGTGACAGAACTCAGTTTTACCCTTTCAGGGGTCATTCCGCTTCTGGGCTGAACCCTTTTAAACAATATCTGGGAGCGACGAACTCTAAACCTTGACAAATAAATTGCCACAATGATTTATTGCTTTGCTTCTAAGCCCCACTTTGCACTATTATTTGAAAGGCATTATTTGCTTTGTTCTTTTGACTGACATGACATTATAATATTAGGTAAGCCATACTTACAAAAAAATAGGTATTTGACCCTTAATACCAATATTAAGTATTTTATGGGGAAAGAAGTAAAAAGTAAATTAAGACTGGCCGTGGGTCGTGAGTTCGTATCCCGCTTGGACCAAAAGTTTGTGTGAGGAACATCGGCACTTGTACTCGAGTCATGGATGTTTATAAAAGTATTTAAGTATGTCTATACGTTCCCTAGCATCCATAGTACAAACTTCACGATTAGTTGGAACTAGGCGATTGGTTAGCCAATTTCAATAAAGAAATTTGTTTTATTTATGTACGAGTAATATGTTTTGTAGGGTTTTATTTTCGCAGGTGGGCTTCCTACATAAATTGAAATAGGTATCTGTAAGGATCGTTGTTTACATAACCTGGAAACTATTTCAATTAGAACGATCTGACTAAATTAAGTTGTGGTTTCGAAGACAGTTTGTCTTGTACCGAAAGTGCCAAAACTTTGCTTCCCTGAGTTGTCTTGGGAAGGCCACCAAATGTTTCTAAGCCCTGTTTTGTTGTTCGTATAATGCAGCTATACTCAACCTGCGGCCCGCGGGCCGCATGTGGCCCGCAAGGCCTTTATCAGTGGCCCACGAGCAATTAGAGATAATTGTTTACTTTTATAAATTTCGATGAATTTTTCGACTTTAAAAACGATACCAACCTTTCAAGGTTGGTTGGTTCTAGGTAGTACTTATATTTTCGGCAAAAAGTGGCTGTGACAGACTGGCGGACAGACAGACAGACATGACATCTATAGGTGTTCCGTTTTTTTTTGCCATTTGGCTACGGAACCCTAAAAATAATAAAAAAAATTGGTGATCCCCATAGTTGGAACTGAAACTTGAAATATTTTTTTTCATTGAACATATACTTGTGGGTTCTCTATGGATAGGTCTTCAAAAATCATATTGAGGTCTGTAATATATTTTTTTACTAAAGTCAATGCTTTGCGTGAGAGACCCTTCCAAAGTGGAAAAATGTGTGTCCCCCCCCCCTCTAACTTCTAAATTAAGAGGACGATAAAACTAAAATGAATATATCGCACCCCCAGTGCAAAAAAGACGTAAGTGAGGTTACGTCGAATCATCGATTTTATCATATTTAAAAAGTACGTTCAAAGACACATATGCTCAATTTTTTTCATATTTTTCTTGTTAAAATTGACGAATTAATACAAGAAAATGAGTTTTGAGACTTTTTATTCCATCACTTTTTTTCTTAAGGAAAAATAGCTTATGTGATATAACGCAAAGAACACATTGAAAAATATGACGTATTACTTAATATTACCTTTTTCCCTAAAATTTTATGTAGAAAATAAAAAGTAACCAATATTATGACTTTATTGCGTTTTTTTTTAAATAAACTTAAAAAATAAGAACAGCAATATGACTGTTTACTTCTTATGAAGTTAAAATAAATCACAATAAGAACAATTACTTCTTTCTTCCACTAGAATATTTTCATTGCACCGAGACGTAAGATTTGATACAGCGGCGCGGGGGTAGCCATCAGGTACATAAGTGTGAATACGTCGATGCAGGGGGCGCGCTGGATGTGGGGAGTGGGTCACTCCACACATCCAGCGCAGCATCTTCATCTCCGTGACTCGCAGCATCCACTTGTTTTGCTCAAGTACAGGGCACGTTTCACTGCCGTACAAAAGGACAGGCCTAACAATGGTCTTATAGACTTACCCCTTCAGCTTAACCGGCATTTTGGGGTCGCAAATGACACCAGTCACCTCACGCCATTTTGCCGAGGCTGCTGCAATGCGGGCCATGACGTCGTCATCGATATCACCAGACGCGTGAAGTAAAGATCCCAAGTACTTAAACAAGTCCGTACGCTCGACCACGTCACCGTCTATGCGTATGCATAATCCCCCATCCATACGGATGGGGGATCTGTTTTGCAGGCCAGGTTCTCGAGTGCCACGTTCCACCTATTTGCACGTCTCACCAATCGTCCCTTGTCCGAATCCGCCAGCGCGATATCATCAGCACTGTATGCTGCCAGCAGTCCTAACTGGTCTTGGTCCAATGGACCCTGTTTTTGCCTTAAAGATGATTATGGAGAAATACAGAACGAAGAACACGCTTCTGCATTTCCTGTCCCTGGACATGCAGAAGGCCTTCGACTGTGTTCCTGGCATGATGATCAGGTGGGCACTGAGGTCCAAGAGGGTGCATGCAAATTATATTGACGTAATTCGAGACATGTACCACGATTCCGAATCTCTAGTTAGGACTGCTGTTGGTGACACCAACCCCTTTCCCATCTCCGTCAGAGTCCTCCAAGGATCCTTAGTCCCTTCCGGTTAAGCGTGATATTGGATGAATTGTCAACTAGCATCATAGACGCACATGAGCAACCCCCGTGGCTGCTCCTGTATGCTGATGAGATCGCGCTGGAGGATTCGGACGCTGGAGGATTCGGAGGGAACGATTGGTGAGACGTGCAAATAGGTGGAACGTGGCACTCGAGAACCTAGCCTGCAACACAGATCCCCCATCCGTATGCATAGACGGTGACGTGGTTGAGCGTACGGACTAGTTTAAGTACTTGGGATCTTTACTTCACGCGTCTGGTGATTTCGATTACGACGTCAAGGGCCGCATTGCAGCAGCCTCGGCAAAAAGGCGTGAAGTGACTGGTGTCATTTGCGGCCCCAAAATGCCGGTTAAGCTGAAGGGACCATTATTAGGCCTGTCTTTTTTTACGGCAGTGAAACGGGTCTGTACTTGAGCAAAACAAGCGGATGCTGCGAGTCGCGGAGATGAAGTTGCTGCGCTGGATGTGTGGAGTGACGCGGAAGGACCGCGTTAAGAACTCGCGCATTCAGGGTAGCCTTCATTTCCGTGATATTGCTGATAAACTGCGCCATGTTTTACGGAAACCGGCCAGTTGCATGGGAAACAAACGTCTCGACATGCCAGGAAATGCTGGGTTGACGTCGAGAAAGACGACATGCGTGTCAATGGCCTGACCACACAGGATGCCGAAGACCGTGTGAAGTGGAGTAGAAGGAGCAGGAAGGTGGTCCCTGGACTTGGAGGCAATGGCCGAGGATGTGACCGGGATAATCGCTAGGATGATGATCTGAAAATGTATAATCGGACGCAGCACAGTAGGGCGAGAATGATTTTTAAGTTAAGAGGAGAGTAAATTTAGTTTAAAAGTTAAAAAGAGATTGAGACACAATGTGTTTACTGTCTAATCCACCTAGTATTTTCTCGTCTGCTCTTGGGGAGCCCAGGGTCCGCATAAACAATGATTTATCAGGGTTTATCTAGTCTGATCATTACATTGAAGCGACTGTCTTCCGATCTTTGCAATCGGAAAGGCGAACTATAACAATAAGGTCATAGTTACACATTCTGAAAGAATCAATGTGCAGTTTCCTCGCGATGTTTTCCTTTAATGTCGGGCTAGTAGTGGTACAAGTAGTAAGTAAGTAAGTGCGCTAGACAGTCACAACAATGGTCTGGTTTCAAACTATGGGAACCCCTGTTATATAAGTACTAGAGACTAGAGTTATTAAACTAATGTCTGTTACTAACGATGGTGTTATTTGTAAGGACCGTGCCTCACATACATGAGGTCCTTGGTTCGACTCCGGGCCAACATCCTCCTCCTTTTGGATTTTTTGAAAAATATATGAGTGGATTTGTGCCATTAGCTCGGCATAGGCTTGAGAAAACACCACGAGAACACCTGAACATTCCGATAGTTTCTGACTTTAGTTCAGATAGATCTGAATGTGTAACCATGATCCAACCTGTCTAGTTTCCTTCTAAGGGTTAGAAAGGTCTGACGGAATTCGTTTCACTGTAATAACCAGACTCGCCAAATCCTGGATTATGGTCAAAGGGGACCCCGCACAGAAACGGGATAAACGCTAGGGGGATGAATGCCTGTTACTAACGTGTAATTTTATTTCTATTTTTTAAAGATATACCATAGATGTTATTCAGAACGGGCAAAACGGGCGGTAGCTGGCGCCCTCCTCTTGCTAAATAATAGTAGAAGAGTATTGCCATCACTCGGGACGCCTAGCATTAAAAATTACTTAAGTAATAACCAAAAATGTGTATTTGGAGAAAGTTATTAACTCACCTACAAATATTAATTTTACATGCTACTTTCAAAGGCGTCTATTAGGTATCATTGTCTAATATATTAATATACTTGCATCTAAAAACCCCAGCCATATCACATTATACACCTGATGTTATACTAGGAGTTCTGTGAAGGATTCGGCGAGAGGTATGTACGTACACTCAGACAAAGTTGATGTGTGTAAAGTACCTCAATTTGTAAATAACTTTTGCTTGTTATTTTAATTTTATTATTGATAGAACATAATGTTTTGCTGTACGAAGCCGTGTAAAACTTATTTCATTAATTGTTACAATAATTCGTATCAATTTATCTGTTATTTTTTTAAGAATTGAAAAAAAAAATCATGTGGTAGTGATCTTCACCGAAACTCCACATATTTGAAGTATTACTGTGCAATTTTATTGTTGATAGTACGAACTTTAATAATAACCAAAACTATAATAATATTTTTCCAGTATTAATAAATAGGGAACACAAAAACAAAACACAACTTTTTTCCTTACAGTCATAAATAATAACTCAAAGTAATATGTGTTAATATGCGGCTAGCTTTACATAAACATATAATGGAATAAGTAATTATTACTGTTTACTTCAGTTACCTTAACTAGTCCCCAAATTGAAAAATGGAGTAAGTGATACTTATGCACTTCAAACATAATTTTAATAAAGGGAATAAGGCAGTAATCTTACTTATACTAGCACAATTGTGTGTATTTACGAGTTCATAACTGCTTTAATATCACATACTTTTTGAAGTACATTTGACATTTTTGGCAAAGACTGGCCTAAGTTTTGATACTCAGAATCCGCTATTTATTTCCGTAATGAAAAATAGCGTAATAATTTATTTTTACAATTCCAAATGAACTATAAACATTAGAACTAACTTGAATATAACACGCATTGCAACAATTTTTTCTTCTTTTTTTGATATAAGAATTATTGTTCTACGTTTGAAAATAAAGTAAATATACCTAAAAGTTCAGTTTTTTCGCCGTACTGAAAAGTCGTCATTTTCGACTTACGTCTTTTTTGCACTGAGGGTGCGATATAATGTACATTACCATAAAAACTACCAATGAAAATTGGTTTGAACGAAATCTAGTAGGAAGTTTTTTTAATACGTCAAAAATAGAATTTGTACGGAACCCTCAGAGCGCGAGTGCGACTCGCGCTTGGCCGATTTTTTTTGCTTGCGACCCGCGACACCATGACTTAAACGGGTTTGTGGCCCGTATATAAAAAAGGTTGAGTACCAATGGTATAATGCCTGTGTGAGAACTAAAACGCCCCATAAGGGCCTTCAAGAGACTAGCATACTTGATACTTCTCATTAGTGACCTTAAAAAAAACATCTACTTAGCATCAGATGCCTGACTGATTTAAAAAACAAGAAAACAAAAAGAATATTGGAATCCCCAAACGGCTGCTAGCTATCCTGGAGTTACAATTTTACGCCAAAAAAAAGGGTAGTCAATTTAGTTCCACGGAACTTCTAAATAGATAAATTCATTGCATTAACACAAAAATTGCCTAGCTACTAAGCTCGAAGCTTTTATTATGGATGCTTGGGAACAGAAACACATACTAAGACACTTTTAAAAATATCCATGAATCGAGTACAAATGCCGCTGTTCATCACACAAACATTTGCACCTAGCGGGATTCGAACCCGCGATCCTCAGTTTTGTAGCCAGGGTCTCTGACCACTAGACCAACGGGCCCGTCCAAATGAACGTCAATGTAAGTGTGATTTACATCTAGTCAAAACTCAAATAATAATAATACCCTCCGGCCGTATTCGGCCATGGCGGCCGATCTTACGACCACTAGACCAACGGGCCCGTCCAAATGAACGTCAATGTAAGTGTGATTTACATCTAGTCAAAACGCAAATAATAATAATACCCTCCGGCCGTATTCGGCCATGGCGGCCGATCTTACGATCAGTCAGGTACGCAGGATACATTATAGTGCACAAGTGGGTGCGCAAGCACAGGTGCACTCCCTATTCCCTCACTCTCATAATTCGGTGGGACAGCAATCTGACACGACCGTAGAGAGATCAGGCGCAGGACCAACGGCTTAACGTGCCTTCCGAAGCACTGAGGACGCAAAACTCAAATAAAGTGCGCTCGAAGGCCTATCTCCCGTTTGTTTCTGATTCTATGATGCCTTCTATTGCCTGTACTTAGCCTTCCCTAACTCAGCCACTCGACCCAATTAGCGGACATTAACAAGGTACGCGGTGCATTTGGCGTGCATCCGAAACGTAATTGCAAATTGATGACGTCACTTCACTCTGACCGCTACAAGGTAGCTCGCGACTGCATTAATGTAACAGGTAGGGTGTGGTCTCTTTGCAAGCGGGCTTAGGATGAGACTCCACACCAAAGCGGAGATGTGCCGATACTAGCCAATAGGATTTCATTTCTGTGATGGTCACGTTTTTGAATTGTAACCCTATTGGCTGCTCACGACACAACTCCGCTCCGCTCGTACATCTCAGCTTTGGTGGAGTCTCACCCTTAGTCGCTTGCAGTGGGGCCGTACCAAATTACTTGATGGTTGGGTCTACATCTTTCAGATTTTGTTTCTGATAAATATCCTAGTGCTAAAAATGCATGGGCATGAAAACGAGCTTTGAAATTTTAAGTATAGCTTGGAGGACTTGATCTATATTCTGTTGGAGTGTGCCCGGAATGCAGACATCAGAGCCCAATTTATGAGGTCGGAGAACGTCAACGGTGCCTTGCTAAATTGCTGGCTGTCCGAACCTATCTCCAATGGAGCTAACTAAGGCGATTTTCTGAGCTTTTCCTTATAGAAGGAATCTCATTAAATGCTCCTATGAGGCTGGCATAACCACTGACGGTGGGTTAAGGCTCATCCTACTACTATTATAAAGGCGAAAGTTTGTATGTGTGGATGTGTGGATGTATGGATGTAAGGATGTATGGATGTTTGTTACTCTTTCACGTAAAAACTACAGAATGGATTTGAATGAAACTTTACCACAATATAGCTTATACATCAGAATAACACATAGGATATTGGAAATCGAAATCCACGCGGACGGAGTCGCGGGCGGCAGCTAGTCAAAAAATATTTTTTTTACAAACGATTGTTTCCATGACTTTTTTTACCTTTTACAAAGCGTTATGAAGAACTATGTTTTTTCTTTTATACCTCTTTTCCCATTTCGTTCTAGGAACACACGCGCTGGTCAACGTTGTCGTCATTTTTCCGTGGAAATTTTTCCCTTGCGCACCGAGACAAACAATTTAACTTGATGAGCAAAGTTTCGGGAACTGATAATTTTGTTTGAAACACATACATAGGTACGCTTGAGTGCTTATGTCTGCATGTACTTATTTATAGTGTATGGTCACACTAACAGCGTGTTAAATAAATCATGTGTGAATTTTTCTAAATTATTTTTTTAAGCTTATTATTCTAACTCCTTAAGAGTTAAGGCCCTTACAATTTATGTATTTCTTTAAAACGGCTACATTCCCATTTTGTAACTAAGTTTTAATACAAAATATTTAAATAACTAAAACACTCCAAAAGTTCACGGCCCATTCATTAGCGAGCCCAACAAGCAACCAAAAATAACATTTCTCGCATTACAAATGATTGAAAGAAACCTTTCCATTTCACTTGAAAACATTTTAACAGAAACCCACTTCTCGACGTTAAAATTAAATCCTTTCAACCTTTCATCGCTAATCTAGCGAGGGCTGGGCCACGGTCCCTCACATAATCGGCACTCGGCTCCCATTCAGGTGCTGAGCGAATTACGTACAAGTTTTTTCGGGTTTTGGACCGTAGGAAATACGAAAGTAAGCACTGAATTTGAAGTCTGGGTTGAATGGAAAGAATTAAGAAGTATTTGTTTTATTTGCACATTTATAACACATGGGTAGTCGCTTGCAATAATTGTATTTGTAAGGGCTGTTTTATAATGTAGGTACTCTTCAGTCATATTTTTTAAATGCTGTATACAGCACGTAGCAATATGCTAGCTGGCGTCTATACGCCATATTATGAGACTTTTCACTACAAGCGATTGGAATCATCTTAAGAACATAAGATGGAGGTGTAAGGCATTCAGGTGCTTAGTCCCCCTTAGAAAGAGTAATATAAACAGATATAAAGGGCTTAAAAAATCTGATTTTGCATTTTATAAGTTGAACCGTTGCAGCCAAAAAGCCTCTGTATCGTGGAGGCAAACTCGTAAATCGCTATAACTGCAACCACACATTAATAGTTTGCGCATCGGCCGGCAGAGGTCGCTACTAACGCAATTAGCTGATGGCTGTTGCCGCCGCAAGAGTTATAGCAAACAGTGATGATGTCAGACAACATTCGTCGAATGGGCTTCCGATATTAATACCTGTTGACTGACATTCGGAACGTTCATACACTGTACCTATATACCTACCCTTTTGTAGGAGAGTAAGTAGTTAAACTGGTACCTGAAAATATTTTCATACTTGCGGCCGCCTGCGACTTTCTTTCGCGCGGATTTTGGTTTATCTCGCGGGACCATTTAATCGGGACAAAAAGTAAGTCGGGCTGACTTAGGTGATAGGATACTTTTTATCCCCTGACTGTATACCAAATTTCATTTTGAAATTGGAACTTAAATAAGAGCGACAGTCGCTTCTTAGGGCAATGACAGCACGTTGACAGTCACCCGTTTCAAGGTTCAAATGTGTGAATTGTGAAGTTGTTTTTACGAGAAGATTGTTAATATGTGCTTTGCCTTTATAAAGTGGGTTAATAATTCCAAAAATAAATGAAGCTTAACGTTTCCTGCGTAAGTACTTCATCAATCATCAATCAGCCTATTGCCGTCCACTGCTGAACGTAGGCCTCCCCCAAAGTGCGCCAGCCATCCCGGTCCTGTGCGATCCGCATCCACGCCATTCCCGCCACCTTTCCTAAGTCGTACTCCCGTAAGTGCTTAGATTTTATTTATTATTTAATTAATCATCCTTGATTTTGTTTCAATATTAAACGTCATTTGCCACCAAAGACTCGAACGTGGTGGTTTTATTTCTCTGTTGCCGCTCCCACTCCTCCCACTGGCAACAATTGAGTAATTGACTGCATACGAAATAAATTATGACATTCTAACATTAAAGACGAAATAAAAAATTAAGCACAATTTTTTATCCCACAGTTACTATTGAGCTTTATCAAATTACTACAGTTAATTGAAATTAAAAGAGTATTGATTTGACACTACAGAAATGTGACGTCACAATTCAATATTTCATACATTTATTCCTACAAGGTTACGTTTTTGACTTTTGATAAAAGTAGGTGATTTGACCTATCAGTCAAATACCGTATTCAATATTTCATACATTTTCCCTACAAGGTTACGTTTTTGAAATTTAAAAAAAGTAGGTGATTTGACCTATCAGTCAAATACTGTATCTCTAATAGGAGTTATTTACGTTCGTTGTTGATCGCTGTTCCCAAAGTTTGTAGAAGTAATTTGATCTGTTACTGTAATGGCCTATGCCCTATCTCTTTACCTTTGCTACCTCGATTCGTGTATACTTCAGACCTACTAATGTGCGCTTTCCCACTTTTAAAAAGTGTGCTTTTGCTATAAGTAGTTTTACAAATATCAAGATTTTTAGTAAGAGCCTTTAGAAGTAATGTTCATATTTATAACAATAACTGTAAATAAGGTATCAACTAACTTTTTACTACTAAATGTGTATTTTCCTTAGTCCCCCTTCCTAGTAAACTTATATTTCAATACACAACCGATAGTTACGGTTGATATTAAGAGACAATGGTTATGGTTTTTAAAAGTCTTTGTTTACAATAAACAACAGATGTAGGTAGATAAATATCTAATCTATCCGTAAACCTTGTCAAATGACAAGGTTTATGTTATCCAAACGTATTTATTTATATATTTTCAAATACAATGTTTCGAATCGCGAGAATATTCCAACGAAGTCGAGATCGTAAATACCAAAAATCCACTTGTTCTTATTTATTGTAATACCGTACCCTTGGTAGGGGATATTGTTCAATCCATTACTTGCTGCCCGACCCCGGTACAAGCTTGAAGGAATCTTATCATATCTCCTTACTTTTACAATATTGGGACTAAATGTATGGGACGGCCGCTTAGAATTCGCTTAGGGAAATATGCTATATTGCTGTGTTTTGAACTTAGTTTATTATCGTGTCTATGCATAAAATGATACCTTGTAGTGTTGTAAAGAACATAAAAAATGTCCCACTGCACGCGAAAGGCCAGTCGCACAGTCATTTGATATCATGTTTTCGTTACAAAGATAGGTTTAGGCTTAATCACTACGCTTGCCAAATGCGGATTGGTGATCACAAACCCGGACTGCGTTCGGAAAAACTGACACAAAGTTGCCCGATCTAGGAATCGAACCCAGGACCTCGAGACTACGGTCCGGTACTTAAACCACTAGGCCATCAAGGCGTTGTTTTCTTCGTAGATGCATGCATAAATTCTTTCTGCCTTGAACTGTCGTAACGGACATAAAATGAAAGATTATGTGCAATAGACACTCTTTTTGCACTTTACAGAATTACACTGGTACACATCCGTGTGGACTTGTCTGCATATTTGAATGCCCTGTCTATTCAAATGATGATGTAAGTGTATGCAGAAATACTAATCTGACGTAAGTAAATAAATGCATTGGACTAATACACCAATTGCCTAGCCCCAAACTAAGCTCGAAGCTTGTACTATGGATGCTAGGAAACGAACTTAAATACATTTATAAACATCCATGACTCGGGTACAAATGCTGATGTTCATTACACAAACATTTTCCCCTAGCGGGATTCGAACCCGCGACCTTTGGTTTTGTAGCCAGGGTTTCTAGCCACTCGACCAACGGGCCTGTCAGTAATTAGACACTTCGGCTTTAGCCGTAACATACATATTAGTAAACAATTGCTTCTGATATTGTGTAATAGAAGTGCTGAAGCTACTTGCCAGGTAGTAAGTTCTTTTTATGTGATTTTGTGTGATTATAAATCTACAAATACTAATAAAATAAAGCTGAAGAGTTTATTTGTTTGCTTTTTTGTTTGAACGCGCTTATCTCTGAATTTACTAGATCGAATTGAATAAGTATTTTTGGGTTGAATAGTTCATTTGCCGAGGAAGGCTTTAAGTCACAAAATAACACTATCTGTGCGGAAACCGAAATCCACGAGGACGAAATTTGATTAATTTTCTTGCACCGATTTATTCATACCGCTACAATGTTGGGTAATCGTACTAGAACCTTCAGTTCTATTCATACATTCATGTAATTTAAGTTTTAATTTTGGAACAAAACGTTTACAATAACGAATTCCTTAATCTCCTCATTTCTTATTCTTTAAGACAAAAATACTTTGTTAAATTATTAAAAATACTTCTACCTTCCCATTCTCAAGTATGCTCAAAGTTATTCACTTGCAAAGTTAACTTGATAAGAAAAGGTAAGTAAATAATTTACAGGTAATTCTCAAAGGAAGAACTTGAAAGAGAAATACTTAAGCAAGTACTTAGTCCGATGTTCTAAGGGTTACTGAGGTAAATGATTAAATAATTATTATTCATGAATGAAAATCATAATCGTCGACAGCGATTATGATTTTTAAATGTTGAATACGTTTAAATAATTTGTGTTACCTTTTCTTGACGCTTTTTGTCATTTAAGTAGGTAGTTGTAATTGAACTTAAGTGGAAAACATACATAATTTTAATTTATTATCATCAATGTCAGGCTAAACATAAAGGAAATTGTTTTATTCCATTTTAATTGAGCTTTAAGGTTGTTTTGTATATGATACGACTTTTTTTATGTTGGCGGAGTACTTATATTAGCTCTACTCTCTCTGACGGTAAGCAGAAGAAGAGCCCTGCGGAACGTAACACTTAAATTACAATTAGATAAATAACAGCAAACTTCGATAGAAATTGTTTTGCCATACGATGCAAGACGATTTTAATCTATGGATGCAAGATAATATAAGGTATCTATTGGAGTAATTGGAGTCTCGTATCCGTATTATTTCCAAGAAAGTTTCTAAAAATACATTATATTACTTACTAATTGAAGCATGTTGGCATGCTATTGATGTCCAATGACATTATACAAACAGACATAATTCACAAAACAATTCCTCTAACATTCTACATTTCTGCCGTCATATTTCAGAATACAAAAGAGATTATGACAGAACTTTCTTTATTACTTTCTCTATTGTATTAAAGATAAATACAATCCTCCAGCACAATATGAAACGAAATACACATATCAAGCTCGCATATCTCACAAAGAAACATACTCGTAGGATACAGTTAAAATGTATTTAGTGCCTCGAATGAACACGGCATTTCTAATATCGTCGGAAAATGTTTGTTATGCCGGTTTTAGTAGGGTTTCCACGTAGACAAAAATAAAGGGATAGCCACAGGTGTCATGAGATCAAATTCCGGGTTGGAAAGGAAAATTGTTTTTGAGTTTTTCTGATTAGATTCCTTTGTCGATAACAGGGACCAGGTGGAAACATTGTGCAGGGTTTCTGTTCATTATCTTCGTATTGTAAGTAAAAGACTTACACAGCAAATATTTGAAGGATGGAACTGCTTTTTCTCTGATTAAAAACCAGCGTAAGACAATTTAAATATATTTCGAGCACTTAATGGTCAGGGCACTTGCTTGGATTCAAAAAGGTGGGTTCGATCCCCGCCTAAGCTACAAGAAGACCACATGAATTTTTCTTTGTTAATAATTTCATAATTATAGACAGAAGTTGAGAAGAATGACGTAAACATTGAATGAATGGTAATTGGTAATGTTTATAAAATAAAATTACTGTAATTATTATTTAAAATTGTATTTTCTGTTTGTTAATTTCATGTAAAATTTGTATAATTTGATTTCTAAATGTAGTTAATGGATTTGTTTTATTTAATTTAATTTATAGAAATGTATTTAAACGTAAAATAAAATATTTATTGGTTTTCATTCTTGTAATTTAAGGTTTTCCACTGTAAACTTATAGTGTGGCAACCCTACAAACGCCGCTATAATTATTAACAGAATATTACGTTCTGTCTGAAATTGCCGCGGAAAGTATTTACTCGCAAAGTCGCAAAGGATAGTTCGCTCGCGCTTATTAAGGTCAATTTACACTGCGCAGTTTATACCGTATTTTTATCTTTATTTTTATTTCATCTCAGTTGGCAGTAAAGCTCTTCAACCATATTGAAGGAGATTCGTTTAAAAATATATTATGATGCTAAAATCAATAACAGCTTTTGACCCGGTTGGAGTAGCGGTCAAGAAGTTGACTTTTAGAATTCGATCCCCGCACGGGACAAACATTTGTATGCATGAACAAATGCACCATCTGTTTATCCTGGTCTGGGTGTTATATGTATCTATTTATGGGTGTTATATATATATAAGTAATACCACTGTTAATTTTGATATCTGTAACACAAGTGCGTAAGCTACTTAACACGGAGTCAGATCAATGTATGTGATGTTGTGTTATGTTAATATTTATTGAGAAAAAAAGAACCTTAAGTTTGGATCTCATCTTACACGCAATCAGTGTATTATATTGACGTATAATATTCTAAACATTGAGTTTCGTAACAATGAGCTGGTGTCAATTGAGCTGTTGATTGTAACGTGTATAAATATTTAGCACAAACAAGCTTCACTACGAGAAGAACCCTTGGGAACCCTTGGGATTAGCCCGGGAGGAGCGAGACACCTGTTGCTCATGCTACACACTTAACGCTGTTGTCAACATCTTAATCTGATAAATAGAGACATTGGTAACTGATAAGAATGTTTTTATAGGGAGGCAAACGAACGATGCGAACGAGCAAACAAACGATTGCGATGGTGGCCTAGTGGTGCGGACCGCAACTCACATACGTGAGGTCTGTGGTTCGAGTCCGGGCCTACACCTCTGGATTTTTCGAAATCTATTTGTGGATTTGTGCCATACAAAAAACACCGTAAGAAAACCTGCACATTCAGATAGTTTCTGACTTTATTTCAGTTAGATCTGAATGTGTAACCATGATCATATCTGTCTGGTGCCCCTCTAAGAGTTACTATAGGTCTGATGGCAGTCGTTTCACTGTAATAACCAGACTCGCCAAATCTGGATCATGGTCAAAGCGGACCCCGCACAGAAACGGGATAAACGCTAGGAAGAAGAAGGAACGCAAACGAACGAGAGTTTCACCTGATGGTAAGTTTTTTTATGTAATAGGGAGGCTAACGAGAAAATATAACAGTCCCTCTCGTGAAAGAAGCTTATAACCAATATGCAAAACTGAACACGAGAACCGTGACGTATGGGCCGATCCATCAGAGTCTTGTAGATGGGTTTTCGTTATGAATAAATAATGGCATGCATATTCGCCAGAACTATGAAGAAACATTTTTTCTACATTTATTTCTTTGAAAAAATAACATTGTTATTATTGACATATTTAAATTCTTATATTTATATATTTATTTTCTTATCTTTATTAATAAAATAGTCTTTGTTTGTAATGTATATTTATAATACGGTAGATTTAGTAATATTGCGATTGTGGAAATCTTTGTGCTTATTTATTTTTGGAGTTTTTATTACATAATAATATGGTGTTAGTTTTGTTAATTGGTTCTGGTTTTGCGAATTATGCGTAATAATAAGTATTTATGATGTCTCTGTACTTAATAAAATAAGGAGCAAATCAACATTCCAAACTCTGTGAATGTGACAAGGATTTTTTTTGCATAAATCGTCTAAGTGCAAGTAGATTATAAAATACATCACTAATTAACCGCGGTCGTATCGCGACTAATTGCCGTGCACGGGCAAGGTGCAAAAGAATTTCCTTGTAAATCCAATTGCTGAATTTTAATTTTTATCTTTATTGTAACAACATTTTTCTTTCTTTCGCTTAAGCACAATAACACGAGTCTGTTTAAAAAAGTCCTTCTTATTACCAACAGGGAGCAGGGATCTTGACGTATGTGCCGATCCATCAGGGTCTTATAGATTGGCTTCAGCTCTGAATAATGGTTCGCACCTTCGCCGGCCCTCGGAAAACCGTCGACGGGAAAACGCGTAGGTTAAAGCTTATCTAGAGAAGGTTTTTGTGCTTAAATTATCTTATTTTTCAATGGAAATGGAAGATCCGGTCGTTTTAGTGAAGTGCAAATAGAATTTTAGATGTCTTAGTCAGAAGGGGAGGATTAACATATGACCCCAATTACTTCCACTTGTGTATTATTATGTTAGTAGAATTATGAGTTACCTAATCTAATCCTTATTCTTACTTAGGTCTGATTTGTACTTATTATTATTTATATTTAAGTTGATGACGATGAACCGCTTGGTGTAGAGCTCAAGAAGATGACTGTTAGACCAAAAGGTCGCGGGTTCTATCCCCGCAGAGGACAAACATTTTGTGTGCATGAACAATTGAACATGTCTGTTTGTCTTGCTCCAGCTGTTATATGTATCTACATACATATTTAACTCCATTTGTAATAATACCACTGTTCATACCGAGGTCAGTAACACAGGTGCTTAAACTACTTAACACAGAGTCAGATGAATGTATGTGTTATTGTGGGATGTTTATAAATATAAATAAATAAATATTTCACAACATCACATACATTGATCTGACCCCGTGTTAAGTAGCTTAAGCACTTGTGTTACAGACATCAGAATCAACAGTGGTATTACAAATATACTTAAATAGATACATATAACACCCAGACCAGGACAAACAAACATGTTCATGCACACAAATGTTTGTCCTGTGCGGGGATCGAACCCGCGACCTCTTGCGTAATAGGCAACATCTTGACCATTACACCAAGCGGGTCGTCACGTTATAGTATTATATTGTATGTATTAAGTAAATCCTTGAAAAGTAAGATCTGGCGCAAATCACCCACGTCAGGCCACGCTTACGTTCACAGCCAATAAAGTAGCTAATACCTACCGAGTACGTCGTAAAGAGACAAGAGGCTATCCGCTGCTCGGTCGTCAATGCTCCTCAAATGTCGAACAGACCAATCTTTCGCTGTGACATTCGTTACGATACGAAGAAAAACCAGTACACTTAGAAAAAATCTATACTTATATAATAAAGCTGAAGTGTTTGTTCTTTTGTGTGTTTGAACGCGCTAATCTAAGATAATACTGGTTCGTATTGAAATAATGTTTTTGTGTTTGATAGTCCATTTGTCGAGAAAGACTAAGCGATAGTATACCGCTATGTGTGTGGAATCCGATATACACGCGAACGGAGTCACGGGTGGCCGCTAGAACCTTGATATATAAATGCTTAACTTACTCGTAATTATGCGACTAATCCAGACTTACATCTGACGTCGAAGAAAAATACGTAATAAGTTTGCATTAGATAATTACTCAATTTAAAAATACTATTTTTAATTATTATTTTTGCATTTTTAGTCCGATCATTGGCAGGCATGTTGAATGTTAGTCTTATTACTGCCATAATAATGTGTTCAAAGAAAAAGATCGGAATATAATCCTCAGTTAAAATATTTTTTATAGGGCATATGAGTGAATCTATCGGTTCAAATCCACTAAAATAAAATATTTAGAAAGCGATCACTATTTAAAGTTAATAGTTCTCGCATATTCAAAATTATTTGCCAACAACAACAAATTAATATTACTTTGAATGGCGTAACCGAAATTATCTCATATGATCTTAATTATATTGACTTAAAATGTAAAGTGCGTAAAACATTATAATATTCCCAAGATAAATTCCACTGAATTGTTAAAATACCTCTTATGAAGAAAAACATGTAACATGAAATATAATTAAATACTTGAGAGTTCCCTCAAACTTTAATAATTAAACCCTAAATGTTTGAAGCTTCGAGCATTTCGAAACTACATTATGTCAATATTAAATAAACTGGTTATAAAAATCATTATTGTAAAATGTTTTTTTCATACTGAGATAAGTTGCTACGAATGCTACGAGTTTTGCTACGAGGTATGTTCTTGCTACGAAAACACTACATAGTCACATAGTGTAGTATCGCGGGGCAGGAATCAAAGAGCTGGGGAGGTTTCCTTGGTTTATTCGTCTTCCCTATAACTTGACCTACGTTAAATATCACTTATGGATTGCGTCAAGATCAATTTGAACACATAACGATAAATAATAAATAAATATCATACAACATCACACACAGTGATCTCTGAAAGTACCTACATTTGATTTAGTACAATTTTTATTAAAAAATACTAAAACCTGAACTAAAAATATAAAAAGCCTTCCTTAGTAAAAAATAACACTTTTCGCAACGCAACTGAATGGAATTCCATTTTTATACAAACTCGTTGCTTGCAAACCTTTTGTGCGTGGAAAAATACCTTTCCGTTTGCGTGGAATGTGTAGAGCTTAGCAAAGTGTGCAATGTAGACAGATATACAGGATTCTCCTGAGTAGAAGCAGCTAGCATTTACGGTATTTCAAATTATTAAGAAAAGGATAGAAGAGACATTAAAGTAAAGTATTAAATTATCAGCCTACTAATGTCCCACTGCATGGCCAAAAACCTCCATAATTTGAAAACATGTTTTCGTTACAAAAATGGGTTTATGCTTAACCAACGCAATTGCCAAATGCGGATTAATGATTACAAACCGGGGCTGTGTTCGGAAAAACCTGACACAAATTTGCACGACCGGAAATCGAGCCCAAGCCCGTGAGACCACGTCCTTATACATAACCACTAGAGCATTGAGGCGTCATAAGAGATATAACTCCCTATTATATATTCCAACACTTTTCTTTTTACAGGGGGAATGCGTTAGTACACACTTGTTTTGTCCTGGGGGATGAAAAGACCGAGTCTGCGACTCCCGGTGCCTTAAAATACTCCTCCTCATTGCCTTGGTGGATAGCAATGGGCATCATCAAGCCTATAGTCAGACCTATTTTAGCATTTTTATTAATACGAAACGCTTTTACTCACATCCTATGCCGTTGGACTACAGAGATTATTATGAGACTCCCGAAAAAACATCAGACTACCCAATTTAGCCCATCCAGACCGCTTGGAGTAAAATACGCTCAAGACCACATTTTTTATCCAAGCAAACTTAGTTTACCTAGGACAGTAAATGCTTTGTAGGCATCACATATAATTAGGCAGAAGATAAGCACTCGGTCTTCAGTTTCAGTTTAAGCTGGTTTTAAGTCTTAAAACCAATTGACCTGGCAAGTTTTCATAACCACGAAAAACATTTAAGAAACAAAGGACACAATTTCTATTATTAACACAGCGTACACACAGAAACAATAGTCTAAATTGAATTCCGTACAACATTATTTTGCGGAAATTAAACATATTTGGTGGCAACGACTGTAATTGGGGTGCCCTGAATTATTCATATCGAATAATTCCTGAGTTTAGAAGTTAAGTGGCCAGTCTGGGTTTGAGGAAATTAGAAAGTTTATATTGAATAAACGTGGACATAATAAAATTATACCAACTGAATCTTTGCACGCAGAGTGATAAATACAAATCGCTAATTCAAATTTTTGCTATTTTAGACGAAGAACTTTGTAGATGAAACTCGCTATCAACATATCATTTATTTTCTATTACTTGACATAAAGTAAAATATGATGATGATTTTACATAGAGTGGTAGGAACTTACATTATCTATGTAATCTATGTAACTGTAAATCCATACTTGTTTGTTTGTTTGAACGCGCTAATCTCAGAAACTTGGTTCGATTGGCAAAAATATTTTTGTGTTGGATAGTCCATTTGACGAGGAAAGCTTTAGGCTATTGAAAACCGAAATCCACACGGACGGAGTCGGGGGCTGCCGCTAGTACAAAAATATGAACGGTTAAATATATAAATCAAAACACTAAATTGAGACTTCAAAACTAAATCCAAACCAAACTTGAATGAATGCTTTTATATCAACTCTCATAAAGTATTGTAATAACTAAAACCAACTTACAAAACTTAACAGAATATGAATTGAAATACTAAGAATACTCTATTGTATTCGAAAATATATTTAGAGAGTATTCCTAGCTACAATGTTGGTATTCCACGTGAAAAGGATTTGGTTCAATTATGGAAAACATTTTCCTTTCTAGAAAGAGTAAAACCGAGTCCTTTTAATTTAATTATCACGTTACGTTTTCTGCGTGAGAGGATTAATGAGCTTATCTGAAAAGTATGTGTCTTTTGGATCCGTATGTGCTTTCACGTTATTATTTAAAGGGAAAAGCGAAGTTAAGTATTTGCCTATTATTAACGCAGTGCAGGGTAAAGGCATCCATCATTTGAAACATTTGAAAATAATTTGTTAACGTTACAGAGATATGGTTTGCTTTAATCTCCACGCTTGCCAAATGCGGATTGGTAATGTGAGTTATGCTTGGTATAAAGGCAACGAATTTAAGCTCACCCGGTAATCGAACCACGAACGCAAAACACAGGTACAAAAACAGCATGCAATATATTCAGTAGTAAAAACTTTTTATTAATATGTACTTGTAATTAATGTGTGCATATAGAGGTCATCTTCATTTTTTCTCCATGTATTTCTGTTTGTTGTGTTATTTATTTGTTTATGAGATCTTGCCAACTATCCTTCAGGTTAAATCCTAATGCAATAGAAGATACTACACGTTTCTACTTCTATCTTAGCAAAAGAAACATCCCAACAGACAATTGACGTCATTCCCCCAAAAAACTGAGCAGTCAAGAGGTTATTTGCGGCAGCCCGCATCAGTCACTTTTATTGAAACGTCACAAGTCTGATTGTCACTTGAGCTCGCTCCCGTTACATTCAGTCGGAGTCAGGGTTCCCACTGGGTAATTGCTTAGGCGACTTTGGTACTGATATTTAAAAAATAAATGTTGCTCAATTCATACCTGTATGTTTTACACATTCAATATTAGTTACAAAACTGATTACAAATCTAAATAAATGATATTATTTAGGAATGGGGAGTATAATAATAATTATTTTTAAGCTATTTCAAAGCTTAGGGAGGAGTGATCTGATTGTTTATAATTAAATATCAGTACGGAGAAATTTAAGTAGGGTCGTATAAATGTACATCAATTTCAAATCATTGTCGTGTGTATGAAAAATCAGAATTGAATAGGGTCGTAAAAAGTCATTTATCAAATCATGTCGAGTGTTTTAACATTTTAATATCAGAATTGAATGAAAAAAAAAAAATTAACCGTCTCCAATTTGAAATATCAGAATTGAATAAAAAATATATAAAGTATCCCCAATAGGCGAATAAATTAGCCATCATTTAGTTTCGTTTTACCGCTGTTTCAAACAGGGCCACACCTTGAGTGGCGTGGCTTAAGTGGCACCGATGGAATTTCCATTGTATCAATTTTCAAAGTCAATGTCAATAAAGTAGGCTAGTAGGCTAGGTATAAAAAAAAACTAAGTGTTAGAAGTAAAGTTCTTTTTACAATGACTCAGAAACAACGCAAGTTTTGTGTTTCACTTCTGCTATAGATGAAATGAAATAATTTATTCAGCAATTTGATTCACTTAGTCAATTCTTTCTTTCTTTGTACGTCAATACTTTTTTCACCCTACCAGCGCCTCGACGTGAATGGCCTGCTGAGAAGAGACGCCGGAAGAAACTCAACAGTTTTGCCTTTTTTTTAAATAGATGCTTTTTAGATAACATTTATCCACTTGTTAACTCTAAGGTGTAAGGGTGAAATTTCGGGGCATTCGTTAACCTTCTATGACATGACGCTAGAGCTTTGCGAAACTTCCAATATAATATGCCGCTCATCTGGGAAGTACGAAGTACATCCACCTTACAGAAACCTGCAGTGAAGTAGAATTTCATAACTGTTGCGCTTTGTCTCAGCTGTCAAGTAAGGTCTCGAGCTAGAGTCAGTCAGTAGCCCAGAGCTCAGTTGGAGATGGTGTGGGTTTTAAATGCAGGAAACGCATCAGCGATCCTTGTGGAGTTGTTCAGGTCCATACCATACCATAGGCAGCGGTGATCTCGTACCATCAAGTAAGTGTCTTGCTCGTTTGTCTCCCTCATACAGAAAAGAACTGCTAAAGTCCTTCCAATTCCAACCCTAAACTGGTGTTATTTTTGTGAGTACTTCCACAGCCCTAGAGAAGGGTCGAGCTCAGGTACCGCTGTAAAGACGGAGTTATTTGCCGTTGACGTCACCGTCGGATGGAAACGGTCATTTTATTGCGAGGATACGAGACCTATGTCTCAATATCACTTCGAAGCGAGTATTTTTGGGGGAAGACATTTATAACAAGATTTGTGTTGTCACTTGTGGACTTTAAAGGGTTAGGGTGATAGTTCTACGGCATGTTTACAACAGGTAGAGCTGTGTGATCATCTGGAAAGTACGAACTACATTCACCTTACAGAAACCTACAGTGAAGTAGAATTTCATAACTGTTGCGCTTTGTCTTAGCTGTCAAGTAAGGTCTCGAGCTAGAGTCAATCAGTTGCCCAGAGCTCAGTTGGAGAGGGTGTGGGTTTTAAATGCAGGAAACGCATCAGCGATCCTTGTGGAGTTGTTCAGGTCCATACCATACCATAGGCAGCGGTGATCTATTACCATCAAGTAAGTGTCTTGCTCGTTTGTCTCCCTCATACAGAAAAGAACTGCTAAAGTCCTTCCAATTCCAACCCTAACTGGTGTTATTTTTGTGAGCACTTCCACAGCCCTGGAGAAGGGTCGAGCTCAGGTACCGCCGTAAAGACGGAGTTATTTGCCGTTGACGTCACCGTCGGATGGAAACGGTCATTTTATTGCGAGGATACGAGACCAATGTCTTAATATCACTTCGACGCGAGTATTTTGAGGGAAGACATTTATAACAAGATTTGTGTTGCCACTTGTGTCTGTAGACACAAGTCTGTAGACTTTTGAAGAGGTTTAGAGTATAGTGGTCCTACCATTCGAACGAACCGCTTGTCTGCGGAGATACATCCACCTGACAGAATACCACAGTAAAGTAGCTCTTCATAACAGTTCCACTATGTTTCTGCTGGTGAGTAAGGCCTCCAAATTTCTGTTGGAATGGAATGGTTGCGATGTTTTTAAGACAGGCAACGCATCAGCGACTCTTGTGGAATTGTTGATATCGATGGGCAGCGGTATTCACTTATCATCAAATGACCCTCTTCCTCGTTTCATCCCTCTTATGTTTCAAAAACCGCCGTGAATTTGGAGTTATTTGCCGTTGACGTCACCGTCGGATGGAAACGGTCATTTTATTGCGAGGATACGAGACCAACGTCTCAATATCACTTCGAAGCGAGTATTTTTGGGTTGAAACTTTCGTTGAGGTGAGGAATAATCATTTTGGTTGCCAATTATTTATTGGTTTGAGGCGTTTGAGTGGAATGAAGTTCAGTTAACAGTACTACATATACTTAGCGTATCCTGTTTCTTTGTTGCGTACGTGTGTTCTTCTGCAAGAAAAAAAGTATTTCTAATCACATTCACAATTTGTAGCGATGCTGATTATCGATAGACAAGCGGCCGCCCGCGACTACGTCCGGGTGGATTTCGGTTTCGGCACACATTTAGTGTTTTATAGCTTAAAGTCTTCCTCGACAAATGGACTCCTCCTCGCGTCGGTCTCCTCAATGCTGAGGGTCGTGATCACCCTGCTGACGGAGCACTTTGTTCGACAAACTGTTCAGCTTTATTATATTTGTCTATACCAGTGGTTCCCAAACTTATTTTGTGTACTGCCCACTTTGAGAATAAATATTTTTTAGCGCCCCCTATATTCAATATAATGATATATGAACTGCCCCCCCCCCGCCTATACACAATGCTCCAATTTTCTTTCTAGGTCTCTTACCGCCCACCTTGAGACCTGTAGCGCCCACAAGGGGGCGTTATTGCCCACTTTGGGAAAGACTGGTCTATACTAATTGACTTTGATTAAAACAACAGCTACCATAACTTAACAGCGGTGTATTGCTCGATCGTACCAGACACCATAAGGTACGACGTAGTCTTGGGAGCCATCTTAATAATAACAAAAAAAATTAGGAGAACCTTAAAATAGGCGCCGCCTTAATAAAAAAGTAGAACAACTTATAAAGGCACACAATAGCACAATGGCCTTGAGTACATACAATATGGGTGGCATTATCTACGTATCTAGCATACAGTACAGTCGAACCCATATGCCACGTAATCGAGGAAGTCCACTTTGAGCACCTAATTTTAGAGCAAGACGTGCTGGGTTCGATCCTCGCCTGAGCCACCTGAGATCTGATGAATTTTACTTTGTTTATATGTAAAGAAAATATTTTTCCTTTAAATATAATTTATTGATGCGCCGCTCCAAGAAGTTTGGTAGCAGCAGTGCGAGGAGATAGTTTGCGTTGCCATAGCAACCTCGATTGTTATTTTATTAATTGACATTTCATTGAATGATTTTGTTGTACTCTCAGAATACAGAATAAACTAATGTAAATAATTAATGAATAAACTTTAAATGTCGTTTTTCTGGCGACAGAGCAACCATTTAAGTTTATTTTATTTCAAAAAGAATAATATTTATCATCTTATAAAACGACATTTTTGTTTATGTGAGTATAAAATGGAGAGACTTCAATTCGAGTTCAAATTGTTACCAGCAGTTGTTTTAAAAGAAATTTATAATAATACTTAGTAATAATATTAAAAATTATATAAAATATGTTTACGGTTAGCTCTTTAAGAATATTTTTGGCAAGCCAATAATATGGTCATAGATTTAAATTGTACATCTTACGCGACATACTAAGACCCGCTCTCATAAAGGCTCTGATATCTGAAGCGAAGATTGCTTCATATCGCATTATGACTTTAGTAACCAACGTACGTCACGTCAATCAATATAATGCCACAGGTGCTCAAAGTAGACTAGGCCAGGTGCTAATGTAGCAGATGCTCAAATATTAGGTGTTCAAATGTTAGATGCTCAAAAATTAGGTGGTCAAATATTAGTTGCTCAAATATTAGGCACCCAAACATTAGGTGCTCAGGTTAAGTAATCAATAATATTATGTGCTCAAATATTAGGTTCTTAAATGTTAGGTGCTCAAATATTAGGTGGTCAAAGTGGACCACCTCTCGTAACCTACCTGCGCAATCTGGGGTCAAAGCGACCCCGTATAGAATTAGAATGTACGGTACGCGACTAGGCAACAGGTCTGGGGTAGGGTTGGAAGAAAATGAACTTTAAGGCGGTAGATTAAGGTTAGTCTTAGATTGAACAAGAGTTTTAAGGTAAGAACACACCGCGTTCTTATCAAGGGTTTACAAAAAATGCTGAAAAAATAATTCAGTATTCTACAGAATCAATTCTTTGAAGAAATACTAATTCAAATCTGCAGTACAAAAAAAACTAATATATGCATGCCTTATTAGAGTTTATTGCTTGTTAACTATTATTTATAATAATACAAAATGTTTGCATAAATTACTTCAAAAGTGTTTTGTTAACAGCCATACACCATGCATGAAGAATCGGTTATTTTGCTTAAGCAATACAACCAAGTATTAAATGTTTATGTAAAAGTACCTAGTCAATATTTTACTGCATGTAAGTTGTGTCATTCTGGAAGTTGAGTGTAATTTACTCGTGTATCTACAGTAGCTCGATGGCGCAGTGGTTAGCGCACTCGGCCTGCGGTTGCTAAAGTTAAGCGACGTTCGCAGATGCCAGTCATCGGAGGGTGACCGAAAAAATTATCTCGAGCTCCTCCGTGCTTTGGAAGGCACGTTAAACCGTTGGTCTTGCGCCTGATCTCTCTACGGGTACGGTCGTGTCAGACTGCTGTCCCAACGAATTATGAGAGTGAGGGAATAGGGAGTGCACCTGTGCTTGCGCACTCACTTGCGCCCTATAATATGTCCTGCGTACTTAGCTGATTGTATGATCAGCCGCCATGGCCGAATACGGCCGGATGGTATTATTTATTTATTTATTACTAAAAAAACTAAAATATGCATGCCTTATTAGAGTTTATTGCTTGTTACTATTTTTTATAATAATACAAAATGTTTGCATTTACTTCAAAAGTGTTTTGTTAACATAGCCATACACCATGCATGAAGAATCGGTTCTTTTGCTTAAGCAATACAACCAAGTATTAAATGTTCATGTAAAAGTACCTAGTCAATATTTTACTGCATGTAAGTTGTGTCGTTCTGAAAGTTGAGTGTTATCTACTCGTGTATCTACAGAAGCTCGATGGCACAGTGGTTAGTGCACTCGGCCTGCGATTGCTAAAGTTAAGCGACGTTCGCAGATGCCAGTCATCGGATGGGTGACTAAAAAAATTCATCTCGAGCTCCTCCGTGCTTCGGAAGGCACGTTAAACCGTTGGTCCTGCGCCTGATCTCTCTACGGTCGTGTCAGATTGTTGTCCCACCGAATTATGAGAGTGAGGGAATAGGGAGTGCACCTGTGCTTGCGCACTCACTTGCGCACTATAATATATCCTGCGTACCTAGCTGATCGTAAGATCAGCCATGGCCGAATACGGCCGGAGGGTATTATTGTTAGTAATCTACTTATAGTATGTCAAAGAAAGAACACAATGTCCCGGTGTGCTCCCGGGCTTAAGAGCTCCGAATTAAGCATTTTCTCGCAGCTTCAAAGAAAGCCTTTGCCTTGCAAGCTGTGCTATGTAAATGTTTGCTTCGCTAATTGTGCTGGCGAAATGAAAAACACAAGAAAAACAACGTAACACGCTTTCTGAATTTTAACTTCATTTTAAGAACGACGGGATTTTTGTTAAGGAAAAATTAAGGGAAATGAATTTGGTCTTGAATGCTTTGCAATAAAAAATCTGCACAAGTTTAGAAGTATAGTAGGAGTTTGGTAAAGTTCTCAAAAATAAAAAAAATTGTTTATCTTTAATTGGCATTACTGCAAAATAAAAAGAAAAAGTTTTTTTACACATATGTTTGAGTGCGATGAAGTAGTTGCTGTACCCTTTTCCATTACACACACTGCACAGTACGCACACATACAACGAAACCTGTTAAATATTCCTTATAGGTCCTTGATATATTCAAAAGTGTCTATGTTTTCATGATGTGATAACACAGATACAGTCCGGAGTTTGGAAGTTGGCGGTGTAATTACACCCCCGTGCCTCGGAAAGCAGGTTAAGCCGTTGCGTTGGTCCTGAGCCTGATCTCTCTACGGTCGTGTCAGATTGCTGTCCCACCGAATTATGAGAGTGAGGGAATAGGGAATTCACCTGTGCTTGCGCATGCGCTTGTGCACTATAATATATCCCGCGTAAGTGGCTAATCGTAATATTGTCCACCGACCTCATGGATACAAAAGTGCGCTCTTTATATAACGAACATGTTCACGAAAACTCACGGAACAGGTGGGATCGCTGGATTATTTGTTTCTACAATAGTTTTCTTGGATGGGGAGTCTAGGCATAGCAAAACCCCGATAAAAAGGCAAACCACTCACCTTTGACGCCGAATGCTATGCTGAACTGGATATGAGAAGCCGTGCTCGCCACGTGTACCGAGAAGTCCCCCGTTATCACTTGTACTGATTCAAAATTGATGAAACCACACCAAACTGCTGTAGGGTCCGAGATATAACATGTAAAGTCCACAAAATCCGATTGTCACCGATATTCCGCCGAAAAGAGAGAACTCCAAAGCCGCGTAGTAAACCGTGCGCGATCAACCGATGGACTGGGGCCGGCCGGCGCGCTTGCAGCGCACTTTACAGCCGGGTCGCGGGTTTTTGTAGCTTACCGTCATAAAAGGGAATTACTATGCCTGAACACAACAAACGTATTAAAGTTCCATCCCTTTCTATAGGTAAAACACTTATATACGAACTACGAATGGAAATAACTATCCATCAAAGCTGAACATGACTTGTAATTCTACGGAACGTTTAGAAGCGAGCGCGTCAGTCAATTTGCGGTGTTCACAAAGCGCGTTAATCGAGCTGTACACCTGGCTTCTCATGCGTTTTAATACCGTAATAGTCGACTGCGGAGGCTGTTCATATGCTGTGGTATAAGGCTATTGTGTCTAGGTCTCGGTGGGTCATGACCCAATGGAGATATTATCCATTGTAGGAGTGAAAGATGTTAGTCTTAACTAAAATTATGAAGGTGAGGAGATTGTTTGTTTAAACGCGCTAATATCAATAAACTAGCGGCCACCCGGGACGCCATCCGCGAGGATTTCGATTTCTAATAGCCTAAAGCCTGCCTCGTCAAATGGACTCCAACACAAAAACATTTTTTGAAATCGGACCAGAAGTTCCCGAGATAAACGCGTTCACACAAACAAACTCTTCAGCTTTATATGTACATTAGTAGTATATATATATAGATACTGTATCCAATCGATTTTTTTGTTGCATAGTCTTTATGTCGCGGAAGGCTTTAATACACACGCAGACGAAATCTCGGGCGGTCGCTAGAAAAAAACAAAATATTATCCACAAAACCTTTCAAACATGAAGGGACAACTAGACGAATAGAACATATTTAAAATAAAAAATCTTGACATGCATAGTGACTTATTACCTACCTGTCTTTGCGCAGTATAAACTCGAACACGATCAGGCTACGTGCTTTAGATTTTTATGAGGAAATTCCATCTACCCCGTCGGTCCTACCCCATTAACGAGAAGGTTGGGAAAAATGTGCCAACTAACCCAGTAAAACGGATCCAGTAATATTACAGGGCGGAAAGCATAGATAGAATAGAAAACTGTTATGATAATCTCGTATCGACTCAGAGCTCAGTTAGGGAGGGTATGGGGTCTTAAAGGCAGGCAACGCATTTGCGATGTCCATGGACAGCGGTGATCACTTACCATCAGGTGACCCTCCTGTTCGTTTGCCTATCTTCAACACACAAAAGACCCCAGATTCTTCCAAAAACGGATTCATGTAAATTTCTATGTGTTCGAGTATATGTCTGCTCGAATTTTCTTCCAAGGAAATGTTTAATAGCACGGTAATAAGTTTGAAAGCGTATAAGTTGCGTGATGGAAAAAATACGAAAACCCACACCTGCGGTAAACGGTGCCTCAAACCTCAGGATAGATCAGTGATGTGCAGATATGTTAGGAACTGGCCCGCGACTCCGTCCACGCGAATTACAAGTAAGAAAGAAAGAAAGAAAATACATTTATTGACAAAACACAAATACACCAACAATTCAATTAAAAGTTCAGTAGATATAAAAAATAGAAAAAAAAAGAAAAACTAACATAGAAGAATAAGTCGTGTAGACAGGTGATGAGTGTTATGCCAATCAGGTCCGTGCCTCAGCATTAGTTACTACGGCGGCTTAAGCGGCCAAGTGTTTTACTATATTTTAAAGCCGCCCTCGACAAATGGACTATCCAACACAAAAATAGGTATTCAATTTGAAACAGTACTTCCTGAGATAAGCGCGTTCAAACAACGAACAAACTCTTCAGCTTTATTATATTAGTATAGACAATAGATTTCAGTAAGGCCATCCAATTGAGGCAATCACAATGATAGTCTAAGGGTATCTATTTAACTAATTCATTAACTTTATTAACCTCAGCGTTATCTTTTGAAATAGAAGTAAAATCTTAAAAATACTTTTCACCCTCTGTATTTTCCTCAATGGCTTCATTCCGCCGGGAAAAGTGCTTGCAAACTTTAATTTATTACGGGGTAATCAAATTTATGAAAAAACTTCGATTTTTCTCCGGGGCCCATTCGAGTTTTAATTAATAAAGGAGGCTGGATGTATATTATCTTTGAGAGATTGATTATTAGATTTTTAACCGTCCTTTTATATTTTTACACAGAAAGGATTTGATTGAACTTAGAAGCTTTGTTTTCACTTCGTTTGGGAAACAAACAAATGGATAATTAACGTTCGGAAATCAGAAATCGTTTTGATTGTGGATATTTGATCAACTTTTATTTAATCAATAAAAAAAAGTTTAAAATGATTGTCAGAGTATGGTATCAAACACCAAGGTGAATGTGAAAACTAAAGGAAACTTATCCATTATTTTCATGAAACGAATGTATCTAAAATTAATGTTTTCGTAAGTATTAATTTCTTCACAGGCATAAAAAAAAAATTGATGGTTTAGCCCTGTTTAATTATCAGATTTTAAACCGTTTTAGGAAAGTCACCCTTATCAGGAAAATCGTTCATTAGTCGTACGTAAAAAATAAAAGATATAAGAATCAATGTTTTTAGTTTATTTATCACGTTTTTCCAGGGACAGTCATTCATAATAATGTAAATCTATGACAGTAACGAATAACCAGAACCATCCAGAAAATATGGCTTCCGCTAATCTCATATTTTCCAATTACTTTTAATTGTGACCAATGGCTGGATTTCACCAGATGCGAAAATAAAGGAGTATAAGCCCGCCCGTCCAGTGAACTCAAAATGTCCATGTTGAAGTGTTCAATTATTTGTAAACTAGCGACCTGCACCTGCTTTGCACGGGTATAACTAGATCAGTGATACTCTTCATATTATGCATATTATGCATGTAGGTATTATACACATAAACCATTTCCTTGAATCACACTATCTGAAATGAAAATCGATTAGGAGTTTTAATTTTTTTTAATAGGTACTTTGTAGTGATGAGCGTAAAATAAAATAAAAACTGTTTTATAAATAAATAAATACTTCACAACATCACATACATTGATCTGACTCCGTGTTAAGTAGCTTAAGCACTTGTGTTACAGACATCAGTATCAACAGTGGTATTTCAAATATACTTAAACACATATAACACCCAGACCAGGACAAACAGACATGTTCATGCACACAAATGTTTGTCCTGTGCGGGAATCGAACCCGCGACCTCTTTTATAATAGGCAACATCTTGACCTACACCAAGCGGGTCGTCGGGGTGTTTTAGTTTTCAGACAATTACTTAAGGGTTCCGTGAAAACACGTTGTTATTGTTTAAATGAACGATCGCTTTAGTGTCAATGGGTAAGAAGTTGACGATTACTTTAAAAAATTGCGGGTTCGATCCCCGCGTTGCTCAAATATTTGGGAGCTTAAACAGGTCTTTATGCACTGGTCTGGGTGTTAATATGTAGCTATATAAGGAAGTATGTAATTCCATTGTTGGTTCCATGATGGTCCATGGACTCTGAACAATGTATGTACCTAAGTCAAATAATATCAGATTACTTGCCTGCCATGGAAGCCAACGCACAGATATTTTCCTCAATGCTTGACAATTTAATCATTGTATCCCTAAAATTGCCAATCGTTTCCAAGAAAAAACTTCAAAGTTTCATTTAGCAAACAGAGTGGGTGAATTCCACCTGTTTCCATCGTGGGACGGATACGCGCCGTTTTCCGAGGGCCTGAATCCCACACTCCTCTCTGCCCTTGGGCAGGCTTGTGTCCATGTAAACAAGAAAAAATAGCGCTTTACCCCGCAGTAATGCTTTATATTTCAATAAATAATTGAAAAATATCAGCCGACAGAGCAATTACAAAAAAAACAATGACTAATTCATATAAACAAAACAGTTCTCAATGAGCCTAAATTCTGCTTCATCGAACAGTTCAATACCAGACAATAACTGCATATTTGAAGGCTGGGCTACATACAGTTATGTTTAAACTAGCGGCCGCCCGCGACTCCGTCCGCGTGGATTTCGATTTCCAATGTCCTATGTGTTATTCTGATGTATAAGCTATATTGTGGTAAAGTTTCATTCAAATCCATTCAGTAGTTTTTACGTGAAAGAGTAACAAACATCCATACATCCATACATCCATACATCCACACATACAAACTTTCGCCTTTATAATAGTAGTAGTTTTTACGTGAAAGAGTAACAAACATCCATACATCCATACATCCATACATCCACACATACAAACTTTCGCCTTTATAATAGTAGTAGGATTACAACTTGATAGAACCTTGAAAGTTAGTAAACTAGGTTTTTCCGGACACTCAATAAATTCCTGTAAAATATGTATAAGAATTTTGCAAACCAACAAAAGGAAGCCCATGGAAGTCAACATCCCCACAACGGTCACAAATGCTTTGCTTGCCTTTAGTTATGACCCCATGGCCTCCTCAGAAGAAGTTTGCTTGAGAATATGGACGAAAAATAAGACGTACGAGTATAATGTTCTACATAATATTTAGCGTCCATGTATAATTTTAAGAAATCGTTCGAAGCTTGTCCATTATCCACAGACTGCCACTGACAGTGACTGAGGGTGACCAAAAAAAATCAAAAGCACGTTAAGCTGTTGGTCCTTCGCCTGCTCTCTCCATAGTCGTGGCGGATTGCTGTTTCACCCAACTATGAGAGTGAGGGAATAGAGAGTGCATCTGAGCTTGCGCACTTCTTTTGCACTATAAAATATCCGGCATACCTGGCTGATAGTAAGATCTGCCGTCATAGCCGAAAAAGGGCGGAAGGGTAAATTATGTAATCACCATATCCCTGAAAAATGCCAGCCCTATCAACATGCAGTGACCTTTCAAAGCGGCTATCCGTATTTACGCGCATAGTCCCTGTTTTTAACACGTTTCAACCGTCCGTGACGTTGCTTCAAGCTTTGACGTGTTTTTCAATCCGTACTTTTTGTTTGACTTGCGAACCATCAACGCTGAAAAATGGTGAAATCCGCGAGAAAAGTGACGTTACATGGTGGATATAACGTGGCTCTCTCAATATTAATGCGTACTGTTATTTGACCAGCGATACATGTTTGGTTTAATGGTTTTAAAGTAAACTACAACACTAAGAGATTGCGGGTACAAAACAGTATGTCCCCCCCTAACAGAATTCAAAATGAGCGTAATATAAATCTGTTTGTGCCGGTTTCAGAAAAATCTTACTTGTGTAGATTTCATTTCAGCTAACACTTTTAGTTCATGTTCAAAAGAGCAGATTTTATACCGGACAATAGTTTTATTGTCCGGTATAAAATGGCTCTTTTCAAGCAAGGTCCGCTTCTGTTAAGTTGCTAACGTCGGACAAAATATAAAAATACTCTTTTATTTCTCGGGACACCACGGTAGTTTAGAAAGTAGTGCATATCCTTGTTCTTTCGATGTATAACATCGACGACTTCTATTAAATCATTCATTATTAAATAGGACACCTAATTAATAGTTGTTTCCTTTACAATTGAGGCCTCTTCATTTTTATTTAACTGCCCAGGTGAAACAATGAAATTCGTGCGTGGACACTTTTTAGAAATTTCTTCTTAATCGCGTAGGGTCCAACCAAACTAAATAAACTTTAGGAAACTTTTTCCTAACTACCTAGGCTCCAAGTTATGACATAGGTATTTAAGGTTAGATACCTTATATACCGTAAAACCCGGATCTAAGATAAGTCTCGTTAAGTGATATTAATACAGTAATTGAGTGATCACAATATCGCGTAATCAGCGGTCAATCTACGGCAGAGGGGAAGGGAGATAAGTTTGCGAATTTAATTTACCCCGCGAGATGGCTTGTCGCCGTGAGAAGAGCGGAACACACGGGGCGGAGCTTAGGCCGGCCACGGTTCTAGACATCTAGATCTGAACCGTAGCAGATAGGGTATCTGGAACAGCATTTGGCCTGAATATTCATTTTAAAAAACGAGCGTCATCATCATCCTAATGCATATCGCGGTCGCATCCTTGGCCATTGCTTCAAAACTCAGGGAACGCTACGTCTAAGATCATCAATTGACCAGCCTGGTTTATACAATGGAGCGACTGTCGTTCTTCGTAACCTTTACAAGGGAAAGCAGACAGTTTGGGTCAAAGTCGGACGGAATCATCATTCTTATCGGACAATAAGGTGGTTCAAGCTTGCAATGTCCTTACCAAAGTAGAAAACCAACACATTGTAAAAGTGACCTCCGCGGTTTGAGCACAGCACTCTAACCGTAACACAATAAAAATAATAAAAGTAACAAAAGACGGCATTTTTTCAATTATTTAAATATGTAGTACAGTAAACGGCAACTGTTGGCCATGGACAACAGTGCTTATAAGAAAACATTTCTTTCAGATGTCTCTATACGTAGTAGTAATACCTAAATGCACAAAACGTATATCACCAGAGGACAAACAGCCATTCACCTGCCATCCATAGCTTTTAAAGGGTACTTAACCAGAAAACATCAGTCAATTTGCCGCCATTGTCGGCTCCTTTGATCTTTGACCCTTTCATTTCAAGGACCATATAGAATTCTGTTTAAAAACCTGCAATATCAGATATCAGTCCGTATGTTGTCGTTCTATTTAAGTATTTCACTCAGGTTCGCTCCGTGACGTATTTGGATCGCAAAGGGTTGACATGGTAAATGGAAAATTATGCAAAATTCATAAATAATTTCGCAGGTGGAGCATTTGTGTTGTAGGCTATATTACTTGTATTAGTAATGTTTGTAATTATTAAACAAGTAATTTTGAGTCTAAATTATATTTGTATGTTTGTATGACAGATTCTGAACGTTAATTGAATTTCGAATAAGACTTCTTAAACTAGAAAAACCCTATCATTTGTTTATACTTTTAATTATACCGTTACTGACCGTAACTATTTTCATATTACTATTTTAAGAAAATTAAAGTTAGTCTATTTTATTTGGGGCTACGCAATCGGTGTGTCCAAGTATTTAATATATTTTTTTTTATGTTACTTATCCTGGAAAAATTACAGGATACGATTAATGATGATGATGAAGAAAAGGGCACATAATTTTATTAAAAGCCCAGTAAGTACTATTTGTTGTTTGTTAATTATCGAGAAAGGCGAAGCTCGTCTGTGCCTCATATTCTAAAAATAAAAGTATTATTGTACATATTTCTTCAAAGAGATTGTATCTTAAAACAAGCTTTCATTATGTATAAAAGATCTGTTTGAATACCTTTTGCGATTTAATTAAGTAATTGGCGTTGACCCTGACTTCAGAATAAGGATTTGGTTTAGATATTTCTCTAGAGATTAGCTAGTAGGCTTTTCAAGACGTTTTAGGTTATTTGACTAAAAGTCCTTTAAGTGAAATTAGTTAAGTATCAGTCTGTTACTTCACTACTAACTTTGTCTCTCTTGAATATCCCTTACACAGTCAGGACTAATGATTTAATCCTGAAGTGTTTCTAGTAAGTATATTGGACCAGTTATATTATAATTAAAAATTATTAACAAAGGAAAAATCATCCAATCTCAGTTGGCTCAGGCGGGAATCGAACCCAGCGCCTCTTGCAATCCAGGCAAGCGCTCTGGCCACTAATCTACCGAGACACTTAGTCGATAGGATGAATTTCTCCTTGTTATTTGCTGAACGCTTAATGCAGTATTATCCCTTTCAATTTTGTAGTGCCTATTACAATACTCGTTTGAAACCCTATTTGCAGGCGTTTTCAAACGAAAGAAGAGATTATACATAGCATGTAAAAAATGCTTAAAATAAATATACAAACAGTTATATTAATTATAATTAATTACTAATTACCGATTTACATTCATGATTTACGGTATGTCCGAAATAATTTTGACTGAGGGTAGGTCACAAAACTAAAATGGAAATCTTCAGTCTCACTGAAAAGGCATAAAAAAAGAACTCAATATTTCTATATAATTTTCTCCATTGTTTATTAATGGATTTTCCCTATACCTATTACGTAAAACAACGAATATAATGCACAACACAGCATTATCGACGTCTGCTACGCACCAAGCTGAAAATCCTTTATTTTCCCCGACTGATAATTCCCTATAAATTTGTGTCTGTGCGGTATGGAGCGATCCCCAGTGTAAGACCGACCGTCGCGGGGTACGCACGCACGCACCGCTGGTACCGTTCCATAGTGTAACAACCATAATCCTTGTGTGAAATATATGTTCTAATCATCCAATTAAGTGATCACAGTGTACCGTTACGGATTTCATTCATCGGTAAGTGTTATTTTCCGGAATAAAGCGATTATGGCAAAAACCTGTTGCATTGACGTTCCGTCGAATGCAAAACAGGACTCTTTCGATAGGTTTCTGTCGAAATTATCTTCCTAACGTTATCTCGTGGTCAGGTATAGTGTTGTATGTTGTAATATTGATCTGTTGTCTCGTTATTATCGCAACGGGATATCAATTTGTGGTTATTGTAGGAAATTGCTTGTTTTTACCCAGCTAGTAATGGGATGAGCTGTTTTTCTCACGATTAGACGGGAATATAGATAGCTTTGTACATGTTTGTGTTCATAAGCCTTTGATGTTGATGGATATTTACCTATAGATGTAAACAAGAAGAGATTTTTACGTGATTATTATCTGTAATCTAAACGAATCTTTGTTGTTACAGTCATTTCATTGCGTCTATTTTTTCAATAGACTGGCGTTCTTATCATCGAATTTCACAGGCTCTTGTTATTATTTTGACTAGCCACTAAGCCCATGGCATCAAAGCTTTGAGAAGAGAACTTTTGTGTAAATAATTATAATAAATATTTCACAACATCCCTTCTGACTCCGTGTATAGTAGCTTAAGTACTTTGTTAGCTACTTATATTACATACAATCGCTAGTAGTATGACAAAAGACAATGTCTAAAATTGGCGTCTTTTTTTTCGAGAGTCCACCAACCAAACCTGATAATATAAAAAATTTTGCTGATTCATAAACTCAATAAAAAAAAAAACAGACATTTTATAAACAGAAATGTTTGTCCTGTGCACAAATTCCGTTGCGTTTTTTCTGCATAGTGTGTTCCTACCCAAAATGTGAAGTGTAAAATATCCTAGAATAGTATCCGTCACCAACTACCTACTATCTTCTATCTAGGGGAACATTGTGATTAATTTTATTACTTCTGGTTGACTCAAAAAAATAAATAAGTGTACATACAGGCTTTCATTATCAAGTTTATCAATGAAGATTTGAAGAGAAACATTGAATAAACCGAGTTTTTAGTTTTAAAAATCACCCCGATAGAAACGAAAGAACGAAATGCGATTAAGACCTGTAAGGGAATCAAAGGATTATCTAGATCCCAGACGGTTATAAATGAAATGGAATTATGTTGCCTACATTTTAACACGCAAAATTTAAAGATAGGTATGAGGTTTTTTAAGTCTTTAAACATTTTCTTAAAACATTTTTGTATATTTGAAGAATGGAGAATATGTAAAAGTTTTTAGAAATAAAATTACAATGCACTTGATTTAATTTCGAATAGGTAATTTGAAGAGTTTTACCTAACTTGTGGATACCGCGTGTAAAATCTATTTCTATACTTAATTGCTCTGTAAGTAGGTATATAGGTAGGTAGTAAGTATTAATAAACAGTTCACATAATGTAGGTATCTACGTCATGTGATATTTTTTTGAGATACACGTGTAATAGCTTAGGTTCAATGTGGGAGAATTTAATAACGTTAATGATATACAGAAAAGTATTGTACTTTTGCGTATAATAGACTTGTGATATGGTACCTTTGTTAAAATTGCAATGAATTCACTATCCTGTTTGCCACTGGTCTATGATTGAATCAACGAAAATCAAATATCTATTCAAAAATACTTACATTTTCAAATTAACTACCTCAGATAGTAAAGGACTAGAAAATATGTACAAATGAATGTCTTTATACTAAATTAGGAACGAATTAGTACTCCTTCAATGAATGGGTCTGATCCTTAACGGAGTAATTAAATACTTCAACCTTCTGAAACTAAATTCGTATTTCAGATATCAGCAGAATTTATCTGCGGAATCGAACCTATGACCTTAATGCGTTGGGAATAATGGCCTCTTCAAACTTCAGTCCATTATCCCTAAAATGACCCTCTACGTGGGACTTAATGGTCGGAGTCAAAAAGAGGGTGTGTCAGAACGTCATGGGTAGAATTTAATACAGAAATAGAGGTAATAGTCAAATTCCTTGGACTAACAAAACAATTGGGTATTTGACTGCATACGAAATAAATTATGATATTCCAACATTAAAGATGAAATCGTAACTTAAGCACAATTTTTTATCCCACAGTTACTTTTGAGCTTTTAACAAATTTATAATTTAAACCAAAAGAGTATTGATTTGACAATACAGAAATGTGACGTCACAATTCTCTATACCATACAGTTTTTTCTACAAGTTTTCGTTTTTGACATTTAATAAAAGAAGGTGATTTGACCTGTCAGTCAAATTCCGGATTGCTCCAAACTAAGCTCGAAGCTTGTACTATGAAAGGTAGGGAAAGGATGGACATACTTAAATACCTTTTACAAACATCCATGACTCGAGTACAAATGCCGATGTTAATCACACAAACATTTGCCCCTAGCGAGATGCGACCCTTGGTTTTGCAGCCTAGTTCTCTGACCACTAGACTAATGGGCCATGGTGATCACTTACCGTCAGCTGACCCCCTTGTTCGTTGGCTTCCCTATCACATAAAAAAAATCGTAATGATTGGCAGCTACAGCCGAAACTCAGCTGAGATCATATTGTATACTAGAAGCCGCCCGCGACTCCGTCCGCGTGGATTTCGATTTCCAATAGCATAAAGCCTTTCTCGTCAAATGGACTATCCAACACAAAAATAATTTTTCGAATCAGACCAGTAGTTCCTGTAATTAGCGCATTCAAACAAACAAACATACAAACAAACTCTTCAGCTTTATTATTAGTATAGATTGCCTCCTTTCCACTTAATTTAACTTATTAGTCTAAGGTCAAGCTCTACAAATGTTCAACAATAATGGGAACATGATTAAACCGCGCTTTATTATGGAACTTCGCAACTTTAATTAAATTCGGTGACTGCTAGCAATTAGGACAGAAAATTCCGTGGTTCGCTAAAAGACGTTGGTAACTGACTAGCATGGATATTTATTACTTTATTCACTTACTTAGCGTTTGATTTATTATATTAAGTATTTAATTAAGAAGTGGAAAATGCTTAGTTGAAGAGGGTATGAGGTTTTAAAGGGCAGGCAATGCAACTGCGGACCTTGCGGTATTGCTGATGTCCATGGGCGGTGGTGATCTCTTACCATCCGCAAACTTTTAGCAGAAACATATTCGTTGGTCGCTCATAACAAAAAATGTTATAACTGGGCTCAAGTAATCACAAAAAGTGAGGTAACAACGTTCATGAGATTCTTCTAGCCGTTTCGGCTATGGTGACTTTACTTTACGATCAGCCAACTTCGCAGCATATTGGTATAGTGCTCAAGTTAGAACGCAAGCAGTCAAGCACAGATGCACTCCCATTTTCCTTTTTTTTCTTTTTCACATATTTAGGTTAGGTTGGATAGAAATTCGAGAAAACTCTAAATAGATCAGGTAAGCTTAAACAGTTATTTATGTGCTTACGTATTTAAATGCTGTGTTTCCGATCAAATCGAAGAAAGTAATTGGCGTTTAACTATGCACTATATTCTTATCGATTGATTGATCGTACAGATTGACCCCGATTCGAAAGTCTTTTAGGAGAAATTTAACTATTTAATGACTTATTCGAAGGCAAAAAAACAGGTAAAATTCGCGTATTTACAAACGTTGGTGCCAAGGTTTTCCCTTGACCAGTTTTCAGGACAGCTGTGCCCAGACTTAACCGGGCAGTTAACAAGACAATTAAACAAGTCATAAACAATTGTCATTCGAACTATCGTAATGGTTATTTATGGTCCATTTCAAATGCTTGAGTATACCCTGGATTATCGGTGTAAATGTTATTGGTCTTGCCTTGTTACTTTTATTTGTAACTCCTTGGACTACCACATCAATTGCCTCGCCCCAAACTAAGCTCGATGCTTGCACTATGGATGCTAGAGAACGGGTAGACATACTTAAATACTTAAATGAGTATAAACCATGTCTCGAAAAGAATCACCGATCGGCTCAAACATTTCTCCAAGTGGGAATCGAACTCGCGTCCCATGGTTTCGTGCTAATAATCTCGTAAAAAGTCGACATCGGATAATTTAGGTCAGTGAAGGTATGTACTTGCATTTACTTTATTTGAAGAAAAGATCACGAGAGTGTTATATTAGAAGGGCTTGCCCTGCAAACATCATAATGTAAGTCACGTAATGCACACAAATAAAGAATATTACGAGATTACGCAGTCAAGCGTTATAATAACAATAACAAACAATAATTTTGCCACAATCAATTTCAATTTTGTTAAGTATTATTAAATATTTATCTGGAGCTTGATGGCGCATTGAAAAACTTTCATTTTTCCTAAAGGTTGACTGGCAGAGAACGCTTTTAGCGTTAAGTCCGCCTTTTGTACCTGCTTTTTGTGTGGTCAATAAAGTTTTATAAATAAATAAAATAAATAAAAACGCGCTCGGTCATCGGATGGGTGACAAAAAATGTTCTTTTTCCGTGCTTCGGAAGGCACGTTAAGCCTTCTGTCCTGTGCCTGATCTCTCCACTGTCGTGCTGTCACATCGGACTATGAAAGTGAGGGAATTAGGAGTGCCCCTGTGCTTGCGAACTCACTTGTGAGCTGTACTTGTCATGCGTACCTGACTGGTCGTAAGATCGGCCGCCATAATCGAAAAATGGTCAGAGGGTACTAATAATATTTTGAAACACTATCATGCATTAACTTAGCCCTTTTTGTCAAGACAAACATCAAAGCATCTTAGTCAATCCTAGATAAATATAAAGGCAAGAAAACAAAGCTTTGTTTTGACTAACTCCAATAAGATGGTGTAATCCTAAAATCCTTGAAATCGCAATATTATAATTGCGTCTACAATTCCCGGGATATCCAAATCCTGGACCGGTTTTCGAGACGACCGGGATTAAGGATAGAGGATGACATGGACTTTTGGGTATTAAAAACATTTGAGGTGAGATGTAGGTAGGTATTAAAAATAAAAGTATGTATTAAATATCTTAGGTATTAATACCTATATTTAGAGTGTCAGGTAGATACCTAATATTATGCATTACATAAATATCTATATCGATGCCTAACGGCCAAAATGGCCTAAGCGACATTTTTTGCGAAATCGACTTATATACATCATTGGAATCGCCTTTTTTTTCTGCGTCGTTCTATCTAGGTTTCGTCTCTCTAGGGCGTTATTTTTGTCGCTTAAGCGGTTGGTAAATTAAGGCTCGAAGCCTTAATTTTACGTCCTAAGCGCCCAATATTTAGTGTTTTTTTTCATTCTGGTGGTAAGGAAATATAATATTTTGAAAAAGTTACTTAGACAATTTTGCTTGAAAACAATAAATAACAAAAATGTCGCTTAATACTTTCGGGCTGCAATTTTCAAATATAAGATATGGCGCTTAGGATTATTTGCCCTATCACATATTACTATGCATTGTGGCGCTTATCCCATTTTTATCTCAAAATAAATGATTCAATCTATGGGTATTGGTGTCCCTGGTCGCAGACTTTCGCTGGTACAGGTTATCTGCGACACCCTGTATATTTAGTATTTCGCTAACACTAATACTTTTTCGTCAATCACTTCTTATGTTGGCTTAATGTCGGTTAAGCAATTTTAATAAAAATACAGATGCAATTAAGTCGCTTAGGCTAACATGAATTTTTTTGGTAAATGCAGTTACGACATTTTTGCTGTAAAAAAATAAATCCATTTGAGCATAAGCGACTAAAAACACCCTTAGATGAATGATTTGTAATACTTTAAAAAATACATTTTGAAGAAAAGTATCTTTTATATTTACACCTAAAATTTGGAATCTTAGGAAGCAAAACCCAACGACTTATGATTTTTTTTCGTAATTTTTCCTCTTTTTTTCCTCTCTCCTGTAAAGTTTGTGAAGTGGCGGTTAGGCCTTTTAGGCCGTTAGGCATCGATATGTACTTTGTTATTTATTATGATAACATTTGTGGTGCAGTTTATTAGTAACCCTTCCGCGATTAAATCCACAAATATTTTTTTTGTTACGTCTTTACATTCACAATTGCACATATTAAGTATTATATTTAATACAGTGGCACCTTTCACCCTTTCGATAGTGGCATATATCGTATTTGTCGTCGTCTTCAAAATAAAACAATTTGTATTATCTGTAGTTTTAATGAGCCCACTTCTTCTCGATAACTTACAAAGGTTACCAGGCATTTGTAATTCAAAAAGTAAACTCATTATTACTATTTTCCACGAATACAATTGCATTTTGATTTCATTTCACAAAGATCTGTGAAATACCGGCGCTCCAAATAGACCTGTTTAATTGTCGCAAGTATTAATAACCTGGCTTGCATTGTTCATTGCATTTTGACGTTTCATTGACGTCGGTCTGGACTAATCATAGTATTTGGATTGCACATAAGACTTGCAGTGTGTATGTAGATGCGGTTTAATCATATAGCATCCACCTTTTCATATTATGAAAATCATCATCATCATCATCATCATCCTAGCGCTTGTCCCGGTCGCATATGGAAATGGCATATGAAAATCAATTCCATTATTTTCGAAATCGACTCCTACTATAATTAACAATAAGCGGTAAAAGTGTATGTTGATAAAAAATGCTATTTCCACATATTTGGCGGCCGCCCGGGACTCCGTCGGGTGGTTTTCGGTTTGGGTACACATAGTGTCATATTATAGCTTAACCTTTTGAACGCCACGGTCGGCACTGGACGACAAATGAAAAAGTGCCCAACACGCCACCGTCGTGTATGGCCGACGAGAAAACGACATTTTTAAAACACAAAATAAACATACTAAATCAACTTTTCTGTGTTTCTTTTTCCTATTATTTAAAAGTACTTTAATGATGTATTGTAAAATGGCACGAAGATATATCCATCAGTTACATTTCACTAACAAAAATTATCACTAAATATTGCTAACCGAAATGGTGTTCTCCCCACGCCACAGTCGGCAAGACACGACAGCTAGTGATGGGTAAGTTAGGTAAATTAAATTTTGAATTTATGAAATATTTTATTGAAAGCAGCTTACTACTACATCGATAATTATTTTTTAATAGCAACTATTTGTATCTGAATATTCTTAATGCGTAATATTTATGACATTATTGAAAAATGATTACTATTTATATCTATCGATCGATAGTTAACTGTTCACTCTCGCGCATCCCTACGGAACAGCGCATAGACAGTTACCTGTACGCCACAGTCGGGAAGACACGTCAAGCGGTGACGTCATTAGCGCTACGGGAGACTGCTAGTGATGTCCTATCCTAGTATAATTTATAACGGGGAGTGTAATATTAATAAAAATGGCTGTGAATCTCACCTATACGATAATATTATTGAACAAAATTTATACCAGAATAATTGTTACTTCATAATATTTTATAATGAATTTATTATCTTATTTCGATAAAAACTATAAATACAACTACAAAATGTGTGCCGGCCGTCCGAACTCAGCTTTTTCTCGCAGAGTAAAAATTTGTTATACTAAGCATGAATTTATTATCCTATTTCCATAAAAACTATAATATACAACTGGAAAATTACTATAAAATGTGAAAAGGGGCATTTTACGCAAAAATCATGATCGAGATGTAACAGGCCTCTTTAAGTAAAAACGGAGAAAATCAACTAAAGCTAAGTAATTAATTAGTACTCTAATAGACAACCCTTTCTTTACCTTGTTGTTTATAATTTATAATAATAATTATAAGTTTACTTGAAATGTCACATCATTACCTCGCACGCAAGAAAGCTGTCAAAGGTCGTGCCAACCACGCCAGAGTCGGGTCTTCCTGACAGCGAATGCCTACACGAACGAGATTAGTGATGTATCTTATTATTACCTGATTTATTCGTTTGTAGTTCTAATGTCTACTTTTACTTTGTATAGAATTTTGTAACTGCTGTTAAATAATACGAAATCAAAAAAAATATATTTTATTTCAAAAATATGTGACGAATAGCAGAGATTAAATCGGTTATTGACAACTTATCGATAACATCGTTGGCATTCCTATTTTATTTGTAGGTATTTGCTCTGAATTTATGGCTTGGCGTGGGAAGGGCGCCGATGCGTTTGAGCACTGGCGTTCTAAAGGTTAAAGCCTTCCTCGACTAATGCAATATCCAACAAAAATATTTTCAATTCGATTCTGAGATTGGTCAAACGAATATGACAATTGTAATTTGTTAAATGAGAAATATTTAATTCTGGATTTTAATTTATAAATTAACTGTGTTGTGATATTTGTTTTGTAGCAACCATTTTAATAATTTTGTTATTATTTACTTAGAGCCCTCCGATATTGCTATGCCCTTACAGGGCTCTACACTTTAATTGTATTTACCATCTTAAGTACCTACTTGTAAACTAACTATGTGTACAAAAATGTAGCATGCAATAAAGTATCTGAATCTGAATCTGAATCTCTTAAGCTTTATTAAATTGTTATATATTATTTTGCACATCATTTTCTACCTAGTAACCTTTTATCAGAAAAAAGGTTTTATTATGCAGCTTTTGCTGTCTACATATACTCTATAACAACTGTTAGAATGTTCGAGCGAAGGCCTGGGATATTCTATACTTAGAAAGCCACATAACAACATTGACAAGTGTAACGTACCCCTCTGATTCCCGAGGGATAGCTGAAGTGTCGCACAACCCACACTATTCTGGATACATTATTGGTCCCAGTACTGAGGGCGATTCTGTTGCCATAACACCGTGACATCGGCGGCAGTTTAGTTTCGTTAGGATATTTTTAGAAATAAAATTAGAGTTCTTTATAAAAGTTCTCCTACTTTAGTCTTATCACTACATAGTATAAAATAAAGTGGCTATTCTGTCTGTCTGTCCCTCTATGTATGCCTATCTTAAAACTACGCAACGGATTTTGATGTTTATTTTTTATAAAAAGATAGAGAGATTCTTAAGGAAGATTTATATGTGAAATACATGCATAATATAGAAGAAAAACACTGATAAATTTATTTGCACCTGTGCAAAGCCGGGACGGGTAGCTCCTTATAAATAAGTGTCGTCATCATTGTATGAATTAAACACACAACGACTTTATTGGCAAAATAATGAAATGGTTTGCCATTGCCTTCTCCATTTCACATATTATTTATTGTCGTGGCGTTTGGAGTCGGGATCAACGGCTTAACGTGCCTTCCGAAGCACGAAACCATAATTCTTAGAAAATCAGGTGATTCAAAACTAAATATACCTATGAATACAAAGTAAAAGTGTTCCCCGCGGGATTTGAACCCACGACCTCCGTGGTTTTTCCTCTTACCACTACACCACAAAGGCAGTGATTTCGATATCACTCAATATCTAAGTGCCCTTTCACTCTTCAACATAAAAAACCTCCCCAGCGCAGTAAAATTATGGACCACCTAAGGACCACCTAAACCTTTGTACTTGAGTAAATGATTCAATTAATTTATCTTTCCGTGGACGTTATGCCTTCCGAACGATAAAACAACAATGCTTCATCGTTGAAATTAAATTTTGCAGGTTATACCACAAAAATTTATAACCCGCAACAAAGTTCGCTTTTAGTGCAGTAGGTACTTGTTGTTTAGATACTAAGGAATAAAGGTTTGCAAGCTTTGCCTTCGTTGAGCGTAAAAATAATGTCATTAACTTTTAAAACGAGCCCAAAACTGAACAAAAAGTGAGGCATCTGCAATAAAATGCTTAGAATTGGCGCTCGTAAGAGAACTTATAGTTTAACTAGCGGCCGCCCGCGACTCCGTCCGCGTGGATTTTTTTTTTTCGAAATAAAAAGTAGCCTATGTTCTGTCTCAGGGTCTAAAGATTGTCTGTACCAAATTTCATCAAAATCGGTTGCGAGGCTTAAGCGGGAAAGCGTAACAGACAGACAGACAGACAGACAGACAGAGTTACTTTCGCATTTATAATATTAATTGGGATTGACGTTCAAATGGTAAATGAAGCAATACATGTAAACAGACAGTTTCTTCATTGAATTTATGTCAATTCGTTTTAAATATAACAAAATTTGGTTTTTCTCCCGTTTGCCACTGCGCTTATTTTAAATAATATTACTTGGTTCGATTTTCATTAATGTTTTTTTACTTTAGCTATTATTCTTGGACGAACACCTCGAATAACTCGCTAAAACTCTCAAGTCTCACAACAACCGAACTTTTAAAAGGAATTATGAAGCCGTTTCCATAGATTTAAATCGTTATATTTGCCCTTGTGTACTTCGAAATTGGCACTAAAATAAAAGCGAGACAGCACGTTGACCATTGATTTAAACGGGTGACAGTCAACGTTCTGTCTCACTCTAAGAAGCGACTGTGGCTCTTACTGTAGTGCCAATTTCGAAGTATGGCGAGGGCAAATCTAACAGTTTGAATCTATAGCCGTTTCTCTTAAATGTTCTCGTAATGTTGACGACCCGCTTGGTGTAATGGTCAAGATGTTGCCTATTACGCAAGAGGTCGCGGGTTCGATCCCCGCACAGGACAAACATTTGTGTGCATGAACATGTCTGTTTGTCCTGGTCTGGGTGTTATATGTATCTATTTAAGTATATTTGTAATACCACTGTTGATTCTGATGTCTGTAACACAAGTGCTTAAGCTACTTAACACGGAGTCAGATCAATGTATGTGATGTTGTGAAATATTTATTTATTTATTATTATTTATTTATTTCAGCTATTGATATAGCCCGCGTGGGATTATTCGGATATCGATCGGGAGACCGAATAGCCGCTATTTTCGATACAGAATTACTACGTTAGCGCGTTTGCACACAACACGGAATGAGAATTTATATTCCCGACTAGTTGTGGTCACAGCTCTGCTTTCAATTCGATATGCGTGGCACATTTCAACATTTGAATTTCTGGTTGCAACAGCAATAGTCAACTGGAATTCGTTGAGACGACTATTTTATTAAATAAACCTGTAGTTGAAAAGTAACAGTATTCTCTTCTCAATCGTAACACTCTTGACAGAGCGGTCGTGGTCATCAATGTAAGTCCCCCTTTGTGACACGTTTGACGGCTCGCCTCCACTCCTCCCTGGCGGCTGCTCGTCTTGCGCACTCGTGCAACGGGCCCTCCATTGCCGCCTTTATTTGGTCTGTCCACCTCATGGGCGACCTTCCTCGCCCTCTGGTACCCTCCACTCTGCCCTGCACCACCAGTCGCTCTATGGATAAGTCTACTTATACTATGGATAAGTCTAGAAACGTGCCCAAAGAAAGTGAGACAGTATTAGATAACAAAAAAAAATATTAAATCTTGGACCTAAAATTATTTGAAAAAAAATTATGCAGTTGATTTCGTACCTACTCGTATATGGAAAGAAAATCTAACATAGAAAATCTACGTACGTTTTGGCCGGAATAAAACCCAAGACTCTTTAAACATCTACTTCAAATATCGGGACGTTTTGGTGGAAAATATTTATGAATCTAAAGGTATTAAATTTAAAACTTTGTAGTTCGTAGTCTTTCTCAATGGCGGATCCAGCTTTGGCGCCAGGGGGGAAGGGGTAGGGTTATGGCCCCATGAGCTGGCAGCCTTAGGCTTTTCTTGATCTTAGGGCTAGACTCATGAAAGCGAAGATGTGTGAAGCGGAGCGGAGATGTGCATTAAGAAGCCAATAGGTTTCAATGCTGAGATAGTACCTCCACCTTACAGAAGACCGCAGTGAAGTAGCACTTCGTAACTGTTGTGCTATGTTTGGGAGGGTATGGGGTTAAGGCCGGCAACACATCAACGATACCGATACCTCTGGTGTCGCGGATGTCCATGGGCGGCGGTGATTGCTTACCATCAGGCGACCCGCTAGCTCGTTTGCCACCTCTGACATAAATCACGTAAAAAGGCCATAATCCTGTTGGCTGTACACATAATACATTTCCGCTTTGGTGGAGTCTCACTCATACGGACATTCATCTGACTCGTTCATAGACCATCAATCCCACCTAGACTGTAGGTACACAATAAAACAACGTGTAAATCCATCCCAGTCCAGTCCCAACATCCGAGCTCGCATTTCAAAAATCCGTCGTCGATGCAGCCAAATCGGATATTGCCGCGAAACCCATTTGTCCGAGCGTGCGTTTCAATGCAGTCCACTTTGAGCACCAAGTTTTAGAGCACCCATTTTAAGCTCCTGGCCTAGTCCACTTTATGTAAAAGAAAGAAAGAAAAGAAGCAAAAAAAAAAAATGGTTATGAATGGTACGTACACAAACAATATTAACATTATCTACTTAGCAAAATATGCTATGACGAAAGGCACAGCGCTGAACCACCGCGCGGATGCCATAAAATACAAAATGTGTTTTTACCACACAGGAAAAACAAACATACAAATTAATGTATTTTTTAAATTAAAAACATTATGTCCTCAGATCTTATATGGCTCAGGGGGGAATCGAACCCAGCGTTTCTCGCAATCAGGGCAAGCTAAAGAGCCATTAAGATACCGAGACCGTTAGTGGACTTGACCAATTTCTCCTTGTTATTCGCTTAACGCTTGATCTTTTGTTACACAATATATATATATATATATATATATATATATATATATATATATATTTTTTTTTTATAATTTGACTGCCTCCGTGGTGCATTGGTTAGAGCGCTGTGCTCAAAAACTACGAATTCGGAGGTCGTGGGTTCGAATCCCGCGGGGAACACTTTCACTTTGTGTTCGTTTTCCCAGTTTGGTAAGGACATTGCAGGCTTCAATCACCTGATTGTCCGATAAGAATGATGATTCCGTGCTTCGGAAGGCACGTTAAGCCGTTGGTCCCGACTATGATCCAACCGGTCTGGTTTCCCTTGTGGTTACGGAGGTCAGACGACAGTCGCTCCATTGTAATAACCAGGCATGTCAATTCAGGATCATAGTCGCAGCGTACCCTGGGCTCCGAGGCAATGGCCGAGGATGCAACCGGGAGAGGCGCTAGGATGATGATATTTTTTTATAATTTAAAAAAAATTTAGAAATATGCATTGTAATTCTTAGCATGTCGAAATGCTTTAGTCAAAACTACAAAAGAACATACTAATGTATTTTTACTTGTGTGATAATAAATATCAACAGGTGCTTTAATGTAGGTCATGTGCTCAATCTGCTGCGGGTGCTCTTAAACTGGGTGGTCAAAGTGGACCATCCCTGCGTTTCTGGCTATTTGCACAGCTCCCAATGACTGCGTGGATCGGGTATTACACCTATGTTGGGTTAGGGGATCGATTCCGAACAGGATAGACTCGGCTTTGTGCATCCGTCGAATCGTATTTATTTGGAGTGGATACCTGTGGATCTGTTGGGAGAACAAACTATGTAGTTGTACTAGTAGCGTACTAGTTGGAAATACAGGCTTATCATCAAAAAATAAATATTTTTTTTAAGTCTTGCCACGGCCTTCCGATCTTTGCCGAATACCATATAGTGAATAGATGGTAGTCAACGGGTTTTTAGACGGTTATTTACGTTAATTTTGTATTTTTATTTCAAGGAATTTTTACATGCTATGTATTTATTTTACCTTTATCTGTGTTTTTAAAATATTACTAACGATAATTACCAATATAGTATCTGTCTATCCACTGGAAGGAACAGAACCTACTTAAATAATACTTAAGTTCTTATCATTCCAGTGCAGCAGTGGAAAGATTGATACTATATAATTATAATTATGTAACATTTTCATGCTTTATACAAAACCTCAATAGGTAGATCTATTACAAGACTAAACACATATATTCTAAACCCTTACTTAAGAGCAAATAAATTACTTTGAATTTGCATACACACTGCAAGAAACCGTACCAAATCTTAACCGAGTTCTGTTGACATTTGCGGCGAGTGACTTAATGTTTTGCTGACGAGCAAAACGGTCGGTCTGTGGGAACTATTGTACTGTGGAAAAGGCAATTGTGGGGCTTCGAGCAATGAGCTTAGTAATAATCCGGACTACGAACTTCATTTCCACAGGAAATACATGCAAATACTAGATTTAAATCGTTATACAGGGTGGAATTTTGTAATGCCACCTGGAGGGGAAGTAGCCTTAATACTGTAGAAAGAAAATATTACTCAAGGGAAACAAAAAAATTTGCACCCTCTACATTTAATGCATCGATCGTTAGGGTCAATGATTAGGATGAAATCTCTCTAACAAACTTCATTTATAAATCAATTCAAATGAAAACATTGAATCTTTAATTTCCATACACACTGCAAGACATCGTACCGAATCTCAACCGAGCTCAGTTGACATTTGCGGCGGGCAACTTAATGTTTTGCTGACGAGCAAAACGGTCGGTCTGTGGGAACTATTGTACTGTGCGAAGGGCAATTAGTACGCCAGAGACCACTGTGGGGATTCGAGCAATGAGCTTAGTAATAATCCGCACTACGAACTTCATTTCGCCAGGAAATACATGAAAATCGCTTCTACGAATCGCTCTGACACTTAGGCTCATATAAATAAATCGCACTCAACTCTGAGCTCGAGCTTGAGTGCGAATTAGAAATGTCATTCTCATACAAAACAGCACCTCAAGTTCGCGCTCAAGATTGAGCTCAGAGTTGAGTGCGATTTATTAATACGAGGCTTAGTGATAGATGATTGAGTCACCTCACTTACAGCTTATTCACATAAGCTGTAACAAAATTTACTGCAAATATTTTAAGGGCGAATTGCTTAGTGGCAATGTAATGAATTATCTTAGTAAAAAGTCAATTTTAATTCCTACCAAATTCGGCATTGACCAACTTGCTATGTTCGTCCTGTAAGCTTCCCTCCCTCCACCACATTGCTTTTGGGGCAGGGCGAGCGTAGTAATTGTATTACACTGACAAGACACGATCAGCTATCTGGCATAAGACACAATTTATACTTTTTCAATTATTCACTTAAGCGATTTTGTTGATTTTCTGCAAAACTAAAGTATTAACATTGGCTTTTTACTTTCTGAATTTATTACATTTTTACTGAATAATTAATCCTTAAAATATTTGCAGTATATTTTGTTACACCTTATATACTGCTATGATGTTATTAAGAACAACAAATAAATACATTTTTCTTGCACATTTACTTAGTATCCACTACATTATATATTATGCATCAGTGCCTAAACGTTATTGGCTATAAGCGCCATAATGTACTGTAATGGCCCAAATAACGACCCAACACATTAAGTGACCATTGATGCTATCTCCCGATACAGTATACATAATGGATCACAATGTCTTTACAAGTAGAGTATTGTCCATGAATTGGGTAACCTACCAGTAAGAACATATGTTTACCTGTATGGTCAGATGCAGGTGTTTAAAAATGGATAATCCTCCTACTATTATAAAGGCGAAAGTTTGTATCTATGGATGTATGGATGTTTGTTACTCTTTCACGTAAAAACTACTGAATGGATTTGAATGAAACTTTACCACAATATATAGCTTATACATCAGAATAACATATAGGATATTGGAAATCGAAATCCACGCGGACGGAGTCGCGGGCGTCCGCTAGTTCCAAATAATCCTTGCGGAATCTGGTACGTAAGGTAAAGGTTATTTAAAATATAATTCCTGTTGCTTCTTTGCACAAAATGTAAAATCGAACTTATCAATAACTAGCGGCCGCCCGCGACTCCGTCCGCGTGGATTTCGATTTCCAATATCCTATGTGTTATTCTGATGTATAAGCTATATGGTGGTAAAGTTTCATTCAAATCGATTCAGTAGTTTACGTGAAAGAGTAACAAACATCCATACATCCACACATACAAACTTTCGCCTTTATAATAGTAGTAGGATTTTAACAATGAAAAGTCGAATCAAAGAACGAGTAAAAAGAGATTTAAATCTATATTCACGTAGATTGTCTAACTTATAAAGCGGTTCTCGTACTGAACAGCAGGTGGTACTTATAAAATAAAATCAATTTCCCACTGCAAGGCAAAGGCCTCCATCATTTGAAAACAGGCATTTGTTACAAAATTGCCTAATAACTATGCTTCGGACGAACTGTTTGGAATAACCGACAAAAAATAGCCCTATCCCGGAATCGAACGCAGGAACTCCACCCACGGCCCGCCACTTAAACTGAAACCACGAATTGACCATCAAGGCTTTGCTTGCACATAATTCCCTCTAAAGGTAAAGAATACTCACTTTTAACAATGAATGAACACAGCCAAGTGTCATGTAATATCCTGCCATATTGCACGGTCTTTGAAATCCGAAGCATCATGTCAAGTGTATTGGCACTCCCATCAATGTTACCTTAGCACTGCCAGAGTTATAGACGGAAGATTTTCCCTGTAAGTGTAGAAACACACTGAGCGGATAAAATGCGACCGAAGTTCATTTTCTGTACAATATTAAGCGATGTCATTTCGGCACAGTGTGTCATCCTCCATTTAAAATACATTGCGGGAGTAATCCAGCCTAACTTCGGTCGAATTTTATCGGTCAGTGTGTTTCTATACTTAGAACCGTAGATTTAAGTTAATAGTGCCGTGTTGAGCCTGGGGGAGGCCTACGTCCTACAGTAGACTACCATTCGCATGATAGTATATTTTATTCGTTTCACAAAATCCTTCCAGCTCTTTAATGTTTATTATCTGAACAGTCAGTTGGCTTGATTGTTTGTTCGAATGCGCTAATCTTAAGAATTACTGGTTCAAATTGAAAAAAATATTTTTGTATTGGAGAGTCTACTTGTCGAGAAAGCTATTGTAGGTATAACTTTAAGTGTACGGAAAGCGAAATCCACGCGGAGGTAGTCGCGGGCAACCTCTAGTGTCTGAAATATGACTCGTTTCATCTTACAGCATTCCATCAACGTATTTCTATCCACCACCAATTCATTCATAGCATATGAAACTCTGTATACAACAGATTGAAATGGATCAAATTCGAAGGCAATTGGACCGCAAATGGTAATACTAAGTTAATTTGCCCTCACCGGGGCGTTCACAATCGGAATTCGTTCCCGAATCCTCCATAGGCCAATCACATTACTGCGGCTTTATCCGATACAGGCCTACACATATTGAAAGCATTCGTAAAGAAGTAACTTTATTAGATGTACGAAAAAAATAACCATTCATTTTGAGATGTTTTTTTTGTATCTAATAAAATATGTATATAGATGGATATCAACCAACTATGCAGGTAAATCACTTAGTATTGAAACACACTGGGCGGTAAAAAATCGAACGCGACCGAAGTTTGTAGTCTTTGATAGCCATCAATGAGTCAAGATCAAAGCATTACTTCGATCGTCGAACTAGAGAGAATGAAAGACATTCAGTTGTTTTCAAGATATTAACTTGTTTTCCACCACGGGCAATAGACAGATAAATATAACCTTATAATCCTCAACTTCGTCTATTTAAACTTTTGTTCAACAAAAAAGAATTGTACAGAAGGACTTTATGCCTCATGGCATTCTCTACCGGTCAACCTTAGGGCTAAACAGAAAGTGAATAGGAAGGTAGTTCTTTTACACTAACACATTACACGTACCATTTCAGGTGTGTTTGGGTTTATGTTTCATGATGAATATACAAAAATAAAGGCAAACATAAGCCTCTTCAATTTGCCCTTACAATCCTCCACTTCTTTTTCGCTTGAGCGCTCTCAAAGCGTCTAATAGTATGAAATACTTAATGTTATTTTTCTCATTACGTCGTCACAATGAAACTTGGAGGCCAATTACAATCCCACTCCAACGGATCTCTGTGGAGGACTCTTCGGGTGCATTCGACTGCATTCGACTGCATTCAGCTGCATTGTGGCGTTGCAGAGTGCACGGATTGCCTCTAATTGGCTGATATTGAAAAGCTTCCAATATCTGATACTTTTTCCTATAAAGTTTGTAATTTTATTGTCATCACCTTCGTGGTGATGGTTGATTCACTGGCTGAACATAGGCTATATTTTATCCCGGTACGGGAAGTAGTTCCCCCGGGACGCGGGTGAAACCGCGTGACGGGCCGCTAGTATAGAATAATAGAGGTAGTGTTGAAACTTGGTGAGTAGAGCCAATTTTTTTTATCAATGTTTCCTATAATATAAATATGCTACTCAAGCTCTGATTATTATATAAGAAATCACACTAATATAACATACTTGCAAGTTTGTTTGTTTGGATGTTTGTCCGTCAATCACGCTGAAACTACTGAACGGATTTTGATGAAATTTGGTATACAGGCAGGGTATGGGCTGACTTAAGTGGTAAGATACTTTATGTCTCGAATAAATGCCCCCATGGGATAATACAAGAATTTCAGAAAGTTCGTAAATAATAAACGTAAAACTCTTGAAATTTTTATTCAAGAGTTTTATATTTTCGATCTATTGGTTTCAAGCGTTTTAATCTTAAATCCACAAACTTAAAATCTTGAGTTTGCGCTACAAAATGAACCAACATTACAATTTCAATAAACAAGAAAAATGCACTCAGGTCTCGTCTCAAAGTTTAAATTGAGAGCTTATTTCGTTTGAGGCAGATTAGACGTATTAAAAACTAATAAGCATCCATAGAGTTGTATGTACCTACATAAGGCCCTGAACTAAGTACTATAATAAGGTAATCGTTCGAAGCCAGGACGTTTTTTGATAAAGAGGTAAAGTTTATGAAGTAAGTATGAATGTTTAGTGTGGGTTATCTGAGGAAATACTTCTCTGATTACCCATCTAATCACTGATATGTACCATTAAGGGAAAAATCTTTTATTAATGAACTCAAGGAAAAGAAATAGCTCCTCCTATATCGGTGTTAATTATTAATTAAATATCGAAATTCATAAACGCATTGAATATAGAAAAATCATCAATTATATAGCAGGAATTGTGTAGACAAAATCAGTTAATTCCAAACCAGGCCCTCACGATACAGGTTATCCTAGTGTGAGGACCACAGGTAATCCAACTGAACTTCTAGTACGCAACAAAATGTGAGCATTAAAATTTGTATTTTTAGTTACCAAATATGTGTATGTTATCTTATGCATCCTCATTTTGTTGGAAATAAATATTTTTCATTTTCATATTTTTTCAAAAGCATTAAAAGTAGTATTTTTACTCCTCCAAAGTAACCGCACGAACTTCGAGAATCGGCTTCAAATGTAAATATAACGCGCAGGTTTCGGCTGAATCGGCGCAAAAGAGTCTTGACACCTGAAGGGCCCTCCGAAGGCCCTTTGTTTCCCAGCTGACGATCGCTGGATCCCTCTAATTGCACTGCAAGCCAATACTCGCGCCATTTTGAAAGACAACGCCATTTTGAAAGACAATGTACACTTCGAAACAAAAGAATGACGAGTTGAGAGGCATTCGAAATGGAATCTATATGATCTTAAAACGTAGAAGACGAAATTATATTATGAAGGGATACCTTTCAAGACGAATGAAAATTATACTTTAGAAAGTTTTCGATTTCAAAACCTGTCAATTCTGCCGTCATAAGGAAATAGGGCGCATCTGCATAAAGTAGAAAATGGAGAAAAAAATTATTTTGTGATTATGAAATGAAAAACGTTGCTGCTTAGTGGGAAATAGGTATTTTAATCTTTTTGCAATTTTAAAACTTGTATGATTAGGTAGCCTATCATGACACATGAATTAAATTCAATTATATCAATATTATCTATTTAAAAAACACGATTTTCTTTTTCTTCTTAGTAAAAAAAAAACAAAAAACCCGCAATACTTCATTGAAAAGGCGTTTCTGGCTAGATACGTCTTTTCAACGTAGTAATTTTTGGAACGTTCTTTCATTGTATTGAAATTTGTTTCGAGGCTTACTAAAAAAGGGCGCATTTAGCTACTTGCTACTTTTCTTCTAAGTATTGCAAACACCAATTATAAAAGAAAACTGTTAACGCCCGTTATTTTTTGGCATTTAATGAGCAATAATTGCCAAATAATAACCAGACTTGCCAAATCCTGGATCATGGTCAAAGCGGACCCCGTATAGAAACGGGATAAACGCTAGGAAGAAGAAGAAGAAGAATGAGCAATAATTGAAGTTTAAGGTAATTTTTTGCTAAAGATGACCATAAACTTCATATGCTTATGATCCAGTGTTGCTCAATGCCTTCTTTTTTTTTTATATGTCAGAGGCGGCAAACGAGCTAGCGGGTCGCCTGATGGTAAGCAATCACCGCCGCCCATGGACATCCGCGACACCAGAGGTATCGTTGATGTGTTGCCGGCCGTAACCCCATACCCTCCCCTACTGAGCTCTGGCAACCTTACTCACCAGCAGAAACATAGCACAACAGTAACGAAGTGCTACTTCACTGCGGTCTTCTGTAAGGTGTAGGTACTTCCCCAGACGAGCGACTCATTCGAGTGGAATTTCCACAAAGTTCTACCTCTCCGATAAAAAATGGAAAAGTACAAAGTTGCTTTTTAATTTCACACATATTGATGCACTAGTTATAATTAAAACATTCAAAGAACTTATGTCAAAAAAGACGGAAGATCTATGGGGTATTTCAATACATATTCAAAAATCCATTATTATTCACGTTGCACATATTTAGCATTGATATTCAGTTTATAAATCTTATGAAATATATTAACTTCTTTATTTAAATCAGGAGAAAAGAGTGATCCGTCAAACTTCAGACCCATATGCATACATCCATATCTCAGTAAAATTAATGAAAAAATATATTTTATGAATTATTGTCATATTTAAATAAAGTTCCTTGTTAAATGAAAATCAGTACGCATTTACTTACAAACAAATCTACAACTGATTCAGGAGTTTCTTTAGTAAAACATATTTTTGACGTATGGGAGGCTAAGCAGGATGTTATTGGTAAATGTATTAAATTCACAATGCCAAATGTGCCACAACTTATTACAAATATTTCAATTAATTATGAACATATTTATGAAGTCAACTCAAATGTCGTTTTAGAAATTACTATAGATTCAAAATTACAATGGTGGCCCCATATTGTTGCTTTGGCAGGGAGACTCAGTTCCGACGTTTGACTGATATTAAAACGGCGATATTGGTTTATTTCAGCTATTTCCATAGTATTATGTCTTACAGTCTGTTATTGTGGGGATCATCTGCTGATTTACAAACATTTTTTGTACATAATACAGAAAAGGGCGATTCGTGCAATGTTATGATCTTAAGCCGCGTGATTTACTCCGAAAGATATTTCAGGAGATAAACATTTTAACTACAGCGTTGCAATTCATCTTTGTCTGCATAATTTATACATACGCAAGAACCTACACATATTTTTTCTAGACAAAATAACTTTCATAGCTTTAATACAAGAAATAAACATGAGCTTGCCGTTCCCAGTCAGAGGCTTCATAAGACTGGCAAGTCTTTTATTGGACTAAGTATCAAAATATGTAAGAACCTTCCTGAAAATTTTATTGAATTTCCTAAACATGATTTGTTTATTAAATCATTCTTGATGAAGAAAGGTTACTATAAAATAAAGGCTTATTTATATGACAAATATGCATGTACATTTTAATCTGCTCAGCCGCACATGATTATATTTATTTTATTTGACATACCTAATTGTCATATTGAAAGTAATTTTTGAATAAGGCGTAACTGCTGAGTTTCTACCGGCATCTCTTCTCAGCAGGCCATTCTCTTTTCAGCTCGCCAAGTCGCTGGTTGGGTGAAAAAAGTTTTGACGAACAAAATAATTCACTAAGTGAATCAAACTGCTGAATAAATAATTTCATTTCATTTCTATACCTACTTAGGTTTAAAATCTTCAAAATAATAGTTTTTTTTTTTGCGCACTTGCATATAATCTTATATCTGGGCGCATCTGTTAGAACATGTTCTTTACCGCGGCTTCCACTTCCTCCCGCAAACGCAACAATACTTAGTAGAAAAGACGTTACTGCCACGTACGCCTTACCGATTCTCGTAATACTTAGAAGAAAGGACGCATCTACTCAGATGCGTTTTTTCTTCTTATGATCATGTAGTTACGCCTTTTCAACCTATGAACATTAATATATTTTGTAAACGAATAAGACTCTTCTACTTAGTTACGTCTTTACATCTTAGTATTATACAGAAACGTCTTTCCAATTTAGTAGTCCACAATAAATTTTGTAGATACGTCCTTTTTAGTTGTTCATAAAAGAAAGAGTATTCGTATTTCATAAAATTAAAAAATACTAGAAGGTGCGCCTTTTTCTGCTGATTCCGAATCACTATATAACTCAATTTTGGTAAAAATGTTAGATGCGCCCTTTTTCACTATGACGGCAGAATTATCTTCAAATAAAAAATAATAAGCAGTGATAACGGACGGTGTTATGAATTCTGGAAAACAATTATTCAATTACTATACTATAATTTATATTATTATTGCATAGAATTATTCCCATAATCCCATTAAAACGATCTTATTAGATCTGACTCAAATTTAAACAGCCCCAAACTGAAAATTTACTTTATTTATCGATTACAAACAAAATCGTGACTACATACATACATAGACCGTTCAGTAAAACTCAAGAGGCAATAAACAAAAAATTGGCCAAGTGCGAGTCGGACTCCCGCACTGAGGGTTCCGTACAATTTCTATTTTTGACGTATTATAAAAACTACTGACTAGATTTCATTCGAACTAATTTTCGTTGGTAGTTTTTATGGTAATGTACATTATATAATTATTTCAATTTTATCATCCTCTTATTTTAGAAGTTAGAGGGGGGGGGACACACTTTTTTCCACTTTGGAAGGGTCTGTCACGCAAAGTACTCACTTTAGAAAAAAATGATATTAGAAACCTTAATATAATTTTTAAAGACCTATCCATAGATACCCCACACGTATATGTTCAATGAAAAATATTTTTTCGAGTTTTAGTTCTGACTATAGGGACCCCCCACTTTTTTATTTTTTTTCTATTTTCGTGTGAAAACCTTGTTGCGGTTCACAGAATACATCCACTCACTAAGTTTCAACAGTATAGTACTTATAGTTTCGGAATAAAGTGGCTGTGACAGACTGGCGGACAGACAGACAGACAGACAGACAGACATGACGAATCTATAAGGGTTCCGTTTTTTTGCCATTTTGGCTACGGAACCCTAAAAAGAAGGTCTTATAAACTAAGCGATCCTCCACCATTTTATTTATTCGATTAAATAAACTTTTAAATATTTGGTATCGCGTTCGCCCCACTAACAAAAGCTAGTGGATCAAACAGGAATAGCCTGCTTATAACTAGAGCTTCCATCACCAAAATAAATTCAATTTTCAATTTCGGAGGACAAAGAGTCTTTCATTTCATCGGCTAATATTACTGGTGAACGACCGAACGGTCTTTTGCCTTTGGTGTAATTAATTTATATACATTTTATAAATTTCATTTTAAAGTGTTAGGTTCGTGTTCCGTCATCGCACTTTATCATTAATTTAATTCATTGTTTCATGGCACAATACAATATTATTTGTTTGGGTTAGTCAACTTTAATTCAAAAGATTGCATCACGTTGAAGTGCTATTCATGAATGGTTGTTCAGATTTTATCGATCTTATAAACCCATTAATACATGTAATATATTATAATAATATTAATTATCATATAACATTTACAATAATCCATTTTCGGTTTAGTCTGATCTAAGAACGGTTGATGTCCATGGGCAGCGGTGATCACTTACCATCAGGTGACCGTCTTGTTCTTTTGCCTCCCTCGTATAACATAAAAATTGGCCAAGTGCGAGTCGGACTCCCGCACTGAGGGTTCCGTACAAATTCTATTTTTGACGTTTTTAAAAAACTACTGAATAGATTTCGTTCGAACTAATTTTCGTTGGTAGTTTTTATGGTAATGTACATTATATATTTATTTCAGATTTATCATCCTCTTACTTTAGAAGTTAGAGGGGGGGGACACACTTTTTTCCACTTTGGAAGAGTCTGTCACGCAAAGTATTCACTTTTTAAAAAAAATGAGCTTAGAAACCTCAATATAATTTTTAAAGACCTATCCATAGATACCCCACATGTATATGTTCAACGAAAAAAAAAAAATTTCAGTTTCAGTTCTAACTATGGGGACCCCCCATTTTTTTATTTTTTTTTTCTATTTTCGTGTGAAAACCTTGTTGCGGTTCACAGAATACATCTTCTCACCAAGTTTCAATAGTATAGTACTTATAGTTTCGGAAAAAAGTGGCTGTGACAGACTGGCGGACAGACAGACAGACAGACAGACAGACATGACGAATCTATAAGGGTTCCGTTTTTTTGCCATTTTGGCTACGGAACCCTAAAAATAAGACTATTCAGATTTGTGTTGTGAGATCATTACAATACCTTATACAGATAATAATATGTGGTGTTTCCATGGGAGAATTGCCCCTTAGACCGAGGGAAGGCCCACTGCTAAACAGAACCACTTTTTTCATTTTCTTGTTTTTCAAATCCATATTGACTTTTCAACTCTCATCAAGCTATTGTACTTCTTCACAATTATTGTACTTGTTCTTTTTCAGGGCACCCTTTTGTATTAACAAAAAGGAACTTTGAACCGTAGACAATGCTTTAGAAGCCAAAAAACCCAGAGTAATTCGCCAAAGGCGCAACAATTTTTTTAACTCCGACTGAAATATTCCCCTTGTGAATCGTTGAGAGCATTTTAAAAGTTTTTAACAGGTATTTGACGTAAAAATTTTGTTGATTTGCATTTTTTATCTTTGTTTAGCTTTAACTGTGGATCGCACAGGTGGAGCGGAGCGGAGCATTTATTTGCTATATTAGCTATTTTTAAAATATTTAAGCAAATCTAAAAACATCATAAATCATTATACTGAATTCGTGGTAAATAGCTAAAGCATTTTTGTTACGGATATCAATAGGTTCCAATATAATGTTGTTACTATATTCTTGATTATAAACACCCAGCGATATTTTTTATTAATTTACGATTAATTTAATTATTATTATTGCGATATACTTTTGTTTTCTTTATTACTTCATTTTCAAGTTTACAGTTATCAAGATTCATGTTTAATCCCATGGGAGCATTTAATAGTCATAAAAATTCACAGATTAACATCCAAACAGATAAACTTTCAAATTTATAGTATTAGTATGATTGCTTTTGACTCCAAAAAGTAACGTTAGCAATACAGGAATTTAATAAATCTGGTTATAAATAAAGTTACAAGTGCCAAGTGCTTTCAAGCCTTAAGGAGGTACTTTTGAACTGATCTCATCCAGCAGAGACCCTCAATTCTAAGGGCTAGTAGAGGGTTTCTTTGGCGTAACAAGCTCTTGAAAGATAAAGGCAGAGTACAATCCAATACAAAGTATTTTGGCTGTAGAGAATGGCGTAAATAATTTTGCAGGCGAATTTTTTGTAATCAAGCAAGATGTTTTAAAATTTAAATTATGATGAATTGCGACTTATTTTATACTAGCGGCCGCCTTCGACTCCATCCGCGTGGATTTCGGTTTCGGCACGCACGGGTTCCTCGACAAATGAACTATCCCACACAATTTTTTTTTCAGTTTGAACTTAGTAGTTCCCGAGATAATCGCCAAGCAAGAGTCACGGATTCGAATGAATTCGGGTCATGGATGTTCATTCAAGTATTTAAGTATGGCGATCCATTCCCTAGCATCCATAATACAAACTTTGAGTCAGTTTCGGGCTAGGCAATTGGTTTATTCAATGTATTAATTTATTAAATGTAAACAGCAAGAGTATTCGTTTTCATGATCGACTTCAGACAGAAAGTAACAACATTTAAAAATAAACAAACTTCGAATCGTTCGCTTCTAATTGAATTGCTATCGCCTTCGGACATATTTGTAAACATATCCACAAGTAATTATCTCAGTTTGTATAATTCATAAGGCAGTCAAAAATATTATTTTTTATAATTAAAATTGAAAAGCATTGAAATATTGACACAGTGACAGACATATCCAATCAGTCTGATCTATGCTCAAATGTTTAACTTTTACATTTCAAAAGAACTTAATGCTGAACTATCGGCCGCCCCCGATTTCGGTTTCAAACTAACTTTAATCCCCTATTTTGCGAACAGACGACACGAAAAGAAGAAGAAAAGAACAATATCCCCTTGTGGGTAGAATTGATCAAAATCCTTTCTTATCGGATGCCTACGTCATAACACCTACCGGCATGCCAAATTTCAGCCCGATCCGTCCACTGATTTCGGCTGTGCGTTAATAGATCACTATTATCAGCCAGTCAGTCACCTTACAGTTACATATAAATAAAATAAATGCCTTGGACTGACACACCAATTGCCTAGCCACTAACTAAGCTCGAAGCTTGTACTATGGAAGCTAGGGAACGGATAGACATACTTAAATACGTTTATAAACATCCATGACTCGAGTACAGATGCCGATGTTCATCACACAAACATTTGCGCCTAGCGGGATTCGAACCCACGACCCTTGGTTTTCTAGCCAGGGTCTCTGACCACTAGACCAACGGGCCCGTCAAATATATATATTTAGCTATGTTTTAATAAATGAAATTTAAATCATACTGTCGGGTATCGAACCCTTTTTTAAACACCTAATAGAACGTGAATGTTAGGCTTTGTCAACTATATTCAACTAAGTTGTAATCCCTGGAGCAAACTTACAACTTAACTACACAGTCAGCGCCACTCCAGAATTTAGTGACAAGACTTTGTGAAGTAGCTTCTGCGAGTAAAGCCGTTGGCTTATAAACTTAAGCGCTTAAGGATGAATTACATCACTTGAATTGACTTAGTCCGTTTGGATTGAATATTTAGTAACTTTATTATTAAAACCAGCGGCAGCCCGCGACTCTGTCCGGGTGCATTTCTGTTTCCGCACACATAGTGTTGTACTTTGGTTTAAAGCCTTGCTCGACAAATGGACTATCCTATAAAAAAATAATTTCCCAATTAGAACCAGAAGAGTTTCTGAGATGAGTGCGTTCAAACAAACAATCTCTACGGTTTATTACATTAGTTTAGATGATATCGATGCCTAACGGCCAAAATGGCCTAAGCGACATTTTTTGCGAAATCTACTTATATATATCATTGGAATCGCCTTTTTTTTTCTCCGTCGTTCTATCTAGGTTTCGTCACTCTAGCTCGTAGTTTTTGTCGGTTATGCGGTTGGTAAATTAAGGCTCCAAGCCTTAATTTTACGTCTTAAGCGCCCAATATTTTAGGGTTTTTTTCATTCTGGTGGTTAGAAAATATAATATTTAAAAATAGTTACTTAGACAATTTGGCTTAAAAACAATAAATAACAAAAATGTCGCTTAGCACTTTCGGGCCGCGAATTTCAAACATAAAATATGGCGCTTAGGATTATTTGCCCTATCACATATTTCTATTCATTGTGGCGCTTATCCCATTTTTCTCCCAAAATACATGATCCAATTTATGGGTATTGGTATGCCTGATCGCAGACTTTCGCTGGTACAGGTTATCTGCGACACCCTGTGTTTTTAGTATTTCGCTAACACTTATACTTTTTCGTCAATCACTTCTTATGTTGGCTTAATGTCGGTTAAGCAATTTAATAAAATTACAGATGCACTTAAGTCGCTTCTGGCTTACATGAAATTTTTTGGTAAAGGCGGTTACGACATTCTTGCTGTAAAAAAATAAATCCATTTGGGCTCAAGCGACAAAAAACACTCTTAGATGAATGATTTTTAATACTTTAATGAATACATCTTGTAGAGAAATATATTTTACATTTACACCTAAAATTTGGAATCTTAGGAAGCAAAACCCGGCTACTTATGATTTTTTTTCGAAATTTTTCATCTTTAATCCTCTCTCCTGTAAAGTTTGGTAAATGGCGGTTAGGCCTTTTTGGCCGTTAGGCATCGATATAAACAAATAAACTCTTCAGTCTTATTATATGTATAAGTGTAGATTTAATGTAAGTGTGACATTATTATTTACTGCGATTTATCAGGAGCTGTATATTTATTGATTAAATATTAATAAAATAAATCTTTCATACCCAAACCGAAGCTAAGTAAATTATGTTGAATAACTTACTACGCAAAACTTCGCTCGCTCTGACGTTTACTGTCGAATCGTTCGGAGGTGTTGGAGTGAACTTATAAAGCATTAGATTCGCATGATCGAGTCTTCCCTCACGTCTAATTCTGTTATACGTCTGACCTGTAATAGGGAAAGTTTGAGATTATTATCATATATTAAATAAATATAAATATCTCACAACATCACTTACATTTGACCTGATTTCCATGATGGATATCTTTTTTCACTACACCGATTGTCTAGACCGGGAGAAATGTTACAGGCTTGCTAATTTATAGTCAGACTTATTTTTAACTAGCTTTTGCCTGTGGCTTTGCCAGCCTATTTATCCCATGGGGAAATTTAATTGGGAAAAAAACATACTATCCCCAAGCCTAAAGTCAGCCCAAACCTAGGCAGAATACCAAATTTCAACATAATCCGTTCAGTAGTTTCAGCGTGATTGACGGACAGACAAACTTTCGTATGATTTTTCATATTCTTTACACACTCATTGATACAAACACACTATATTTTTTTCTAGTAACTAGGATTTGTCATTTATTTTCGATGTTTCAGCACTGACTTAATTAAATTATGACTTCATTTAAATGAGCAACATTGTTATCTTATAACTGATCAATTTGAGTGTTCTATAATTATGTGAACGCACACATAGAGTTTGGCAGAGTGAAACAAAATCAATAATTTTATCTGTTGATAACGCACTGATATGATAGCTTTGGGTAATTGAGAGGACATACTTTAATAATGTGTCTTTTTCGGGTTCCGTAGCCAAATGGCAAAAAACGGAACCCTATCGGTCTGTCCGCCAGTAGGTCACAGCCACTTATTTGCGAAACTGTAAGAACTATATTTGCTGTTGAAACCACATCTATATATTCTAATGTAATAATGCTGAAGAGTTTCTTTATTTGTCTGTTGTTTGTTTGAATGCCCTTATTTCAGGAACTACCGGTTCGAAATGAAAATACATTTTGTGTTGGATAGCCCAAGTGACGAGGAGGTCTTTAGGCTATAGTATAACCGAAATCCACGCGGACGGAGTCGCGGGTGGTCGCTTGTTACCAGATAAAATTTTGCTTGTAAATAAGTAGTTTATTGAAACCGCGATTTAATCCGTTTAAAAGTATTTTTATTTGCAGAGGTTTAATTTTTGATTATTTCACATCATTTAGATTACGGTCCAGTCTCTGTCATACTTGTTTACTATTTATTATCATCATCCTAGCGCTTCTCCCGGTCGCATCCTCTGCCATTGCCTTCGAGTCCAGGGTCCGCTTAATACTATTACTTGTTTACTATATTATGTTATAATTTATTCCATAAGCATGATTTTCTAAAATACGTTAGTTCATTGTCATTGTGAAAAGATACGATTGACAATGGCGCCAACAATACCTATTGTGGCAAGTAATTGAGTTCAGTACAATGCATGAAATAATGAATTTCCCTCGGTGTAACCAAGTATCTTCCTTAATTTAAAAGTACTTGATATTTTATTATGGATTCCAATTTCAGCTTAAAGTGTGAGATTGTACGTATGTTTCTTAGTATTTCCAGGAAATTTTATGTTTTGATAAAACTGCTTACGATTTAGTGTACCATATCGCTTGTTTACGGATGAGAAAAGTATTATGGTATGTCATTGAACTAAGATTTAAAAGTTCACATTCTATTCTTTACCATATAGATTGTTTAAAATGAGGCTACTTGGCTCTTAAATTGCTTTCACACTTAAGATGTTTTATGCGTGGATAGAGCGTAAAAAATGCAAGGTTTTACTGACTCTCTGTTCGATCAGAAATGGGCGATCGAAGGTTGTACCAGAAATTTTACATAAAATTCTGCTTCCTGCAGATTTGTACTTTTGAGAAATTAATTCATTGCATTTAAAACATTTATAATGACAATTTTAAAATTAATATAACAATACTTATATTTTTTTCTTAATTGAAAAGGGGAAATTTTCGGCTACAAATAATTTGCTTTTCGCAAAATTCCGGTTCCGTCGCGAGGAAAATTACTGTTTTCATCATTACGCCCCCAAAACAACACTTGAAAAGAGACGTCGACTTCGGAAAACAATCGTAAAAACTTGTTGACACTCCAAGTTTGGGGGAGGAAAAACATTGCTGTCTTGGTGAAAGGGTTCAGTATACTAATGCTATGGAACCATAGCCGATTATGTTGTTCACACAGTGCGCTATGATACCTAAAGATCGACTGTTATAAACTCGTCACAATATTTCATTCCAATAGTAGCAGTATAATGTAAAAGACATTTGACGTAATTATCTTTACATGATCAAGTTTACTGAAAAATACACGAAAATCCAGATGTCAAAATAATATATGAATGCCTTATTAAAAACACCACTTATGACTTTAACAGTAAGCAACTAAGCAACTTCTCCGGTATTTATAACAAGCGGCCGCTCGCGACTCCGTCCGCGTGGATTTCGGTTTCTATACTATAGCATAAATCATTCCTCGATCCATAAGAAAAATATTTTTTCAATACGAAACAGTAGTTGCGGAGAATAGCGCTTTCAAAGAAACGTATAGATAAATGTGGATAAGTATAGATTGACTTACTGACTTAAAATCCTATGTCTCCTAGCTGGGGGAGGGCGTCCACAGAGGTTTCCCGACCGATCTAGATGGATGACCTCTGTAGTATAGATTGAGTGGCTTTAAATAATACGTCAAAAGCACGTAACAACTAAATCTGGAACTGTCGCCTATAATATAAACAGTTCAAAAAATATTCGCTCTATTCCAAATACAAAACAAAATATTCTATGAAAAGAAAATCTACTTTTAATTGAATTCTTTAGAATAAGCCCGCCTTTGACCCGGGAACAGAGTGACATCAAATACAAATTTCAATTTTGGATTTTCGCAAACAGACGGCTTTGTAAATAAAACCTCGTTTGAATATTAGCTCGGCGTTATTGGAAATTGTGAGGGCCCTTAACACTTTATCACGAATAATTCGGACAAAGTCACATTGTGGTATCGGCCTATGAATATTCTGCTGGCCAGTTGTAGCCTGCCAGTTGTAACAGGCAGCCTGACAGGTTGCCATGATGATCAGCCAAATGTTATCTTCTGCTATAGTCTGGTGGGCTAGCCAAGATGCAACTTTCGCGAGCGCGAGCTATCGCTCTCGTTACGACTTACATATATCTCCAATCTAATAATAAAATAAAGCTGAATAGCTTGTTTGTTTGAACGCGCTTGTATATTTCATGGGAAGATGGATGGATGGCTTTAAGCTATAGTATACTGTATGTGAGCGGTAACCGAAATCCACGCAGAAGGAGTCGCGTGCGACCGCTAGTTATTAAATAACTTAAACAATTGTGTGATAGTTTCTTCATTACCAAAAGTTTTAGGGTAATTATTACCCTGGTGAGTGTATTAATTAATTCGTCGCTACAATTAGGACAAAGGTCAAGTTGACCCTCGCTTACGAATTACTGTCATTGGCTAAATGCTCAGATAAAGAGGGTAGAATTTGGCCCTTATAAATTTTCTAAATACCTTTATATCTAAATCGAGTAACGTGTGAACTTTGGAAGTAGTGAACTTGACCCGAGTATGTGTCCGGTGACTAAAACCGAGGGCTTCGGGTTCGAGTCCCGTCAGGGGCAAAGTTTTGTGTGATGCGCATCGAGACATGAGTGTTTAGAAAAGTTCAAGAAGTTAATATGTATATTGAATTTTATTATAGTATATTTCTCCTAAGATGATCCCAGTGAAGGTGTACTTTTTTACGAACTTCAACTTTATTCCAAGGCAAGAAGCTCTACTAGCTGTTTTCATAATTTTTTATAAGGATCTTATTGCTTTAGAATATTTTGGTTTTTCCTTTAAGCCCTTATCTGTCAACGGGATCATTTTAGGTGTAAGATTAAGTTTAGCTGATCCATTCATGATATACTTAGATTAGATACAACGTACCTAGCTCTTCTACTCCATAGGCATTATAGGAATTGTGATTTATACAAGAAAATTGTAATATAACGTTTTACAAATGTTTCCGCGGCTTACCCAAATTTAAGTTAAGCTGTGAGAAGGGATTTCCTAATGGTAATTAACTTCATTTCCTCGACTCGAATGTTTAAAACAAGAGTTTGAGAATACTGTATGTAATTTAATATTCGTCCTTGGAATAAATGACATTATTTGATCGTCAATTGTATCGTTAATGATACTATATACCGGTATTTCTCAATCGTAGGCTTATGTCTAGCAGCGGACTGCAATCGTATAATTATGATGATGATATATATTATTTATAAGTTAATTCATGATGTATTTAAATTTTAAGCTGAGAAAAAATATTTTAAGTTTAAGTCGTGGAAATTAAGTTAATTGAAATGAAGAACTAACTCCTCACAGCTCACAGCTTTAGCCGAGAAAAACTTTATATTTTATTATTTTAAAATATTCAAATCTTCATTCCTTTAATTCCTATGAAGTAGAGGAGCTAGGTATGTCGTATCTTATTAAAGTAAAATATTGTAGAATAGCGCCCACCCGTGACTTAGTCCTCGTGGATTTCGGTTCCCGCACACATAGAGTTCTAACTATTCAACAAATTCAGCCTGCCTGATGTTATGAAGTTCTATTTCTATGCTTGGCCTACCAACAGCAATCTGATTAACATTTATAGAGAAATCATCCGTTTAAACTCATTACGCGCACTTACGACAAAAGACTGTACTTATTGCAACCAACGGTTATTGGGTCTGCAAATGAGAGTTATCGGAATAAATATACCCAATAACAAATATCCAGTCCCACCCATTATGTAGTAGAAGGTCAAGGGTAACGGTTATGGCAATCGCTCCGATGTAATAACTGAACCCCCAAGTACATAATATATGTTAGACAATGGTTCATATTTCCTTCGGATTTATCGGATCCTATCGGCTGCCCGTGACTTCGTCCCCGTGGATTTCTGTTGGTGCTTACATACAGTTATATTTTAGTTTAATTAAAGCCTTTCTCGACGAATGGACTTTTCAACACAATGTTTTATTCAATCAGTTTTAAGACCAGTAGTTCCTGAGATGAGCGCGACAAACAAACGAACAAACAAATTTTCAGTTTATTATATTAGAAAAGTCTAGTACACCTGGTGGAAAGTGATCACCGCTGCCCATGGCCATCAATAAAAGCACATGGGTGTGCAGTGCAGGGAAGATATGTTGCCTGCTTGTAAAAACCACATACCCTCCCCAAATGCTCTGGCGTCGTTACGCACCAGCAGAAACATAGCACAACAGTTGCGAAGTGCTTCTTCACTGTGGTCTTCTGTAAGGTGGGGGTACTTCCCCAGACGAGTGGCTCATTCGAGTGAAGTGAACTAGCCTCTGTGAAAGTTGCTAAATAAAGCAATCGCAGGCCGAGCTCGCTAACCACTGCTCCATCGAGGGGGAGCCCGTGTTTATACGCCAGTAACATAAACATTTACGTAAATAATACTCTCTGATGGCTCATTAATCCTCTGCTCACCACATCCGTACGGTTATTATCTAAATCTTCTATTAATATCTACGCACTGTTTCATAAACAACGCTTATGAACTGTTAATGTTATCGACTAGTATATCTTGTACTGTCGGTAAATGAAGGCGAAATATTACAACGATCGTCAGAAGTGAGAGTAGCTGAAGCATTACAATGATTGAAAAAGCTTACGAGAATGAAGTTCTGTCATTTGGCGGGCCCGTTGGGCTACAAAACCAAGGTTCGCGGGTACGAATCCCGCTAGGGGCAAATGTTTGTGATGAACATCGGCATTTGTACTCGCGACATTGATTTTTGTAAAAGTACTTAAGTTTGTCTCTCTGTTCCCTAGCTTTCATAACACAAGCTTTGAGCTTAGTTTGGGGCTAGGCAATCGGTGTGTTAGTACCAGTAGTTACTGAGATTAGCGTACTCTAATAAACAAACAAGCTCTTCAGTTTTATTATATTAGTATCGATGTGAACATTACATAAATATTAAATTAACACAGCCCATTTGAGTCCCCGTATCGTATTAGTAGCACGTTTCAAAGTTTTGTTGTTTATCTGTCGGGCAATATAAAAGTTGAATCAGTCTGAAATTAGATTAGGGATTGAAGCAGACAATTTTTTAATGTGCGACGTAAAGTTTTCGTAAACATAACTTCAGAGCAGATGAGTGAGTGTCCTAACATGTAAGTCATCATCATCTACGTCTTCACATCATCCTATTCATGACCTCTGGTGGACCTCCCCGAGATGGAAGGTTGTGATAACAACCACCACGCTGGGCAGTCGGGTTGGTGACCGAATAACAAAAAGAGATGTAGAGCTATGTGGAAGAGAGGTACAGCTTTGTGGAAGAGAGGTAAAGCGAATTGGAACTTCCACTCGAATGAGCCGCTCATCTAGGGAAGTACCTCCATCTTTCAAAAGACCATAGTGAAGTAGCACTTCGCAACTGTTAAGCTAAGTTTCCGCTGGTGAGTAAGGTCGACAGAGCGCAGTTGGGGAGAGTATGGGGTTTTTGGAGGCAGGCAACGCATCTGCGAGCTTTGTACGGTTGTTGATGTTACATACAATCAGGTGAGCCGCTTGTTCGTTTGCCACCCTCCTACCACATAAAAAAAGTCTATCCATTCCCTTTACTGGTGTGGAAGTTCAAGGAATATATTTATTTGAATTTATTTGATCATAATCATTATTTTTCTTTAAAACGATGCTTATTTCATTTGAAATAATTTTCTTTCAGAGATCAGATTTTTTGTTAACAGGAAAGTTAAATCCTTAGAGAAATAACAGAAACAGTTCTCTCCAACCTGTCACTTAAACGCTGAAAGTCAAGTCTAATCTGGATTAGTGAAGTGCCATCTTTTCAGCGACTCGTAAACTTTGTTTTAACTTAGATTGATGAAGACGATTCATCCATTAGCCTGTTTGAAGTTAAACAGAAACTATCGGGATTAGGAAAGCTATGTTTATTTGACCTTGACACAATAATGACGTAAGATTCAGAAAATTTTAGTTTAAGAGAATGGAATGTGTAGGGCAAATGTGTATCGTCCCTTGGATTAGGGTTTCTTAACCTTGGGTCCATGGACCCCTTTGGGGTCCGTAGCACTTATGTCGGGGGTCCGCAGTAAGTCAGCCAGTCCAAAAATATATTTTAGACACAGTGTGATATGGTTTTGGATTGAGTTTCTTCCCTCTTCGTTTTCTTTCTTTATATTCAATAGTTTGCTTTGTTATTGTATAAGATACTAGATAAGTATAATGTTGATTTCATCAAAAAAGTAGAAATGTAAATAAAACTAATTTCGGAAGTGCGGTTTTAATTTAAATTGCAAAATATGTATGTAGCGTCAAACTACGTCAAAGAAATGCATACATCTGAGTGCAATATCCTTTAATTTATCATTATAGACCATGAGACCTTGTCAGCCAGACCTGCTCTTGCCCAGTGTGTGGATCGGAACATGGTCGGTCAGAAGATTTTTAAATGAGATAGAAAGATTCAAGAGGATAGTTTATGTGCATTTGCACTGATAATTTTAGTTACAACTATGCGAGCGCAGCCGGGCGGGTCGCTGGTAATAAAGATTACCACACAAACTGTCAAAACTCATCAATTGTTTAAACCATTACGTGGAAAATCAATTGAACATTTTGACCGTACAACAATGGTTCCAGTCTATGTGTGTATACATAATATGTATGTATTGTATAGTTATTTGTATAAGTTACGATACTCGGCTTAACGTTACACATTTCCATGTCATCGATTACTTTTACAAAAGGGTCACGTTCCGAGGCAATAAATAGAAGGGAACGGTTGATAGGAGAGATACGTAGGCATGGTGGGTATTAATAAATATATTGTTTATTATGTCATCTAGAAACCATGTTCGGTTAAGTGAGAGAGGTTTTTTTTTACGATTTTTCAATCAGATGAGGATCTAATGCTAGCCGGTCATCTAGTTGGCAGCTGATCATCATGTAAATAAATCAATAATAAATACTTAAATAAGTTCTTTGGACAAACACACCAATTGCCTAGCCCCAAACTAAGCTTGAAGCTTGTACAATCGAAGCTAGGAAACAGATAGACGAAACGGCAGACTCACTTAAATACTTTAATAAACATCCATGACTCGAGTACAAATGCCGATGTTCGTCACACAAACATTTCATTCTCCTAGTGGGATTTGATCCCGCGACCCTTGGTTATGTGGCCAGAGTCTCTGATTACTAGACAATTGGGCCTGTTAATAAAATTAGAAAAGGTAATAAATAAACATGAGAAAAGCATATGACATGGACATAACGCGAGAAAAATTGGTAGTGCTAAACTAAAAGTCAAATCAATATACATATTGACTAGAATCTTAATTATTATTATGATTAACTGTCGAACCTTAATTATTATTCTTATCAACTGTATGTATGTATCATATTATTATGAGTGCTGTGGTTTAAATTGCTGGTAAAATAGTACTTGTAATAAACGCACTTCTTACTCTTGTTAAGATGCCAAAAGAGTAAAAGCAAGATCTCAAGTGAATCCTAAGGGACTTTCTTCCAAATGAATTCCCATTTGCCACCAGTTCTACAAAGTTGGTCGTAACAAATGACCCATAAAGAGTTAATAGTCACAGAACATGTTGGAAATTGTTTACTCACCACATCTCAGTTTATCTTGCGACTAAGCTATTACTCGTATAAGAGATAGATGACTTCCGAAAGCAATCTTTTACCACCGACCAATTGTTATTACTTCCAAGTTTCTTTACCGAATATTCCTCGGCGAGTTTCAATAAGTAATTTAGATTATCTTGCTCAGATAGACAAGTTCAGAGTTAGAAGTTTATAATTTCGCTTTTTTAAATGTTTTATTGTACCAATCGCGACCACGACTTTAAAAATGTTTTGTTTTTATTATTATAAGTAAGTATTTTTTTGGAATTTATTTAACAACGACTTTATCGAGCGAATTTATACTTTTATTTAACTCCATTTTCAGATCACCGCACCACAATTTAGTCAGTAAATAACTTGTTCAACTTCAATTGATCAAAATACAAATTTACCGATGGCTTTAACAAAAATTAAAGTTTTTTTTTTTATATATTATAGGGCAGCAAACGAGCAGACGTATTGCCTGATGGTAAGCAATCAACGCCGCCCATGGACACTCGCAACACCAGAGGAGTCACAAATGCGTTGCCGGCCTTTTAGAAGGGAGTACGCTCTTTTCTTGAAGGTGTTAGTGTATAGTGGTGTATAGTTATTTTAGGTTTTGGCCAAAACCAAAATCACCTCTCATCCATTATTTTTTTGAGTGTGAATTATGGAAAGCACGTTTACGGATGCTGCATTTCCCCAACTAATAACTCCATAGCTTGAATTTCAACTACATAAAATAATCTATCTCCAAAACGCCCTCGTAAAAAAATACAGAATCTATTTCAAATACGATTGCACGATTATGTACAATGTACAGTCGTCTCGCAATACCGCTGTGTAGGTTTTGGGCAATCGCTCGCACCTCGCTATCTGGAGAACGCTTTGATGTCGTGATTCCTGACTGTACCGGTGGGAAGGGCGCCCTCAAAAGACAAATTATGTCCGGACTGTCCCCTTGCCTAGCTTCTGTGGATGGCGTAAAGGAAGGGAGGAAGCGGGGAGATAGTTATAGCTATGTATAAACCGGTTTAGGCTAGGTCTGGAACAAAATGCCATAGTCATGATTTACATCATATATTTTGGAAAAAATAATTTGCGTTATCAGTGCGATGATGTTTTTGGTTTGATTTTATATGGACTAGCTGTATATCTTGAAAACTGTCGGCAAAAGAAGGTGAAACATTACGACAATCTGCAAAAGTACGAGTAGCTGAAACATTACAATGACTGAAAAAGCTGACGAGAATAAAGTTTCTGTCATTTGACGGGCCCGTTAGTCTATTTGTCAGAGACCCTGGCGACAAAACCAAATGCCGAGGATCTGAAACCTGCTAGCGGTAAATAGTTGTGTGATTAGTATTAGTACTTGTTAGTAGGCACTGGAGTCATAAAAATTTTCAAATATTTACTAAAACGAATCGCTCTTATGTCACAAGCGGCTAAAACGGACAGACACAGATATGCTAACTGCATATTTTATTAAGATGATGATGATGATGATGATGATGAATGTCAATCCGTAGTCGGATTTAATTTAACGAAATCCGCTATTACTCATAAATTGTTCAAAAGTCTCAACTCGCTTGTCTGAAACAGGGCAGAGACAACACCTTGACTTTCTTATCACGAGACAATATACCTGCCAGGGGTTCTCGTCACTAGGTAGATTGATGGACGTGATAAGCAAATATAAAGAAAATTTCTTTTTTCAAACTATAGTTTGAAAACGTGCTTTTCCGACAAAGTAACGAATGACAACCGTTATAAATGAATGCTTATTACCGCCATCTGGGGAAGACTTATGACAGGCAGGAACTCTTGATACACTCAAACAATTTATTTTGCTATATTTTGATCTACACCGAAATTGCTATGTGCGTATTTTTTATTGTATTGTATTATGATGATGATAAATATCAAAAAAAGTTTACTCAAACCGCTATCACTCATAAATTGCTCAATTGTCCCAACTCCCTTGTCTGAAACAGGGCAGAGACAACACCTTGAGTTTCTTATCACGAGGCAATTAATACCTGCCAGGGTTCTCGTCACTAGCTAGATTGATGGACGTGATAAGCAAAGTACGCAGTAGGGAATGCTTTTTATTGACTTTAGTTTGGTAAACTGAATAGTAACCTGCTGTTCCTATAAAGAAATGATATTAGTATAAATTAATGGAATTTTTTGAGAAACATATATTTTCATTTGAACTAGTTTTTACCCGCGGATTTTCCCAAGTTATCAAGATTCCTGTTTTATCCCATGGGAGCATTTAATCGGGAAAGTGTAAAAAGTCAGCCCATACCCTGATTGCATGCCAAATTCCATCAAAATTAGATTAGGTTTCAGCGTGATTGACGGACAAACATCCAAACAAAACAACTTTCACAATGATGATATTAGTTTGATTACTAGACGCGACTGGTATGTCAATTCATTTATTACCTTATGTGAATTAAAATATTTGTCTGAACATTTAGTGCCGATCTTCTTACTTGGGTAGCCTGACTAGCATTGTCAGAAAAAGTTTCCAATTTTCATTATTTTATATGAAATATGCATGAATGGTGTTCAAGATTTTTATCAAAACAATCCGTTTACTCAGTTTAGAACTGACAATCTAGTGACTATGATTTTAGACTTTCGCGTTGCATTACCTACTATGTATAATGATATTTGTTAACGGGACTAAATGCGAAACGTCAAGCAGTTTATAGTTTAAGTAGTTTATATGTACTACATAATAAGAATCGCGTTTGGTCCCGTTAACAAATATCATTAATCTAGTGACTGTATACAAAAATGGTACTAAAAATAAAAAAGGTCCAACGGTCACAAGAAACGTAGCGATGTAATGCCACGGTTTTTTCGCCATTTTCAGTCAGAAAGCGCTATTGAAAGCAGCAGTGCGGACAACGAAGTTATTTTTACAAGCCCTTTTGACGCCAAAGCCAATTTATACAAGAAAAAGGTTTCGAATATCATCCCGCACCCACCTCGATCACAGTGTAAATAAATGCAGTAAGCGAATCCTTTTTTAAAGCTAATAACTTTTGGTACGAGTTAGTTCTATTATGGCGGTTTTACGTTAATAAAATAGGACGATTTCATCTCATAAAAACTGATAAATTTATTAATCTATACTAAAATAATAAAGCTGAAGAGTTTGTTTGTTTTTATGTTTATTTCTTTGAACGCGCTATCTCAGAAACTACTAGTTGGAATTGAAATAATAAATTTGTGTTGGATAGTCCATGTGACGAGGGAGGATTTAGGCTATATTATAACCGAAATCCACGTGGACAGCGGTCACTAGTTAGTAATATGAAGATTACATCGTTTATACTGTTAACAATTGGACGTAGGTAGAATCGTAGTCTGGACGTTAAGGAAACCTCCTTTAATTCATAGCGAAATTGTGAACTTATTAAATGTTAATAGTTATGCCTAAAATGTGCCCAATAAGTGTTTTAGTTATTACACTATGTCAAAATGGCAGTTACTAAACTAACAATACGTTATAGTGGGTTTCACTTTCTCCTTTTGTCTAAGATACTGCTAAATTTTTAACTGTGCCACAGCGATATTTTACTTTGGAAATATGCGTATAAATCATATTGTGGTGATTTCGATGTCAAAGAATGCTGCTATGATGGATGGTTAAGCGGTTGTTTACTGAAATATCTTGGGACTTTGACATTTGAGATTGAGAAAATTGCATCACTTTACATTCTTTCTGTGGTAATCCGTTATCATTGTAGCAAAGAAATAGGGACAAATGTTTGCAATAAAACTCTCATTACGTGTTAAAGGTTTTTGTGATTTCTTTATATAGGTAGGTACTTCATATTACAAACGACATTCAGTGTTTCAAGTTAACGTAACGTTCAAGGTACGAGTAAGTTTAAATCAATATGGTATTTGAAAACTAAAAATCTAACTGCATATATACATATCTACAAAATCATTTTCCCTTTCATGTTCGCAACATGATATTTTCCAAATATCTTCAATATTTTCAATAAACTTCACTCTGTAGTGAAATTGCAGATTCCTATTTCGAAACTACGCTAAAGCCGCTACATGAAATTCACTGTGGAATCTATTATATTGAAGTTTACTAAATTCCTATTGAACAAGGCAAAATTCCACCGTATGTTCGTCGCAGGTATAAATTTCCAGATTGATGTTACAATGTATTTAATATGATAACAATGTAACGGTTAACATAATATTATGTCTATCAGATTACATACAGGGTTTACAATGTAATCTACCTTCAGTCATTGTTATTTGAGATATTAATTTTAAGGGAACTGTTTCGCAAATGTGTTCTTGGGAGTTATAAATTAGATTTTCGCTAACGCATATTATATTTTTACATCACAGTGACAGTAAATATTCTTCTTAAAGATTATCTGTTATTACATACTTTGTTGTAAAGTAAAGCGAAATATCAAGATATTAATGTCCCACTGCAGGGCAAACGCCTCCATCATTTGAAATCATGTTTTGTTACAAACATGGTTTGGTTTAATCCCCACGCTCTCCAAATGTAGATTGGTGAGACTGTATTCGGAATATTAACATAGATTTTAGGGAATCTAACGAAATACCTCGACACCACAGCCCGGCCTAAATCACTAGGTGATTCTTCTTGGTACAAACAAACGTACCAAGAGAATATAAGAAAAACCGCCTAAAAGATGTCATCAAAATTAATAAAAGCACACGTTACTTTCATCAGAAAATATTTGGAATAGTTTAGAAATTACGTTTCTACAGCTCAACCTGGAGATATGCAGATAAATCATGAGCATTATTATTATATTCTGTGGACCTGGACTGCAGTAATAAATCATGATGGCATATCTTCTGTGGTTCTGGAATGCACTCGTAATGGATGCCATTGCAGATGTTGGTGTCAACGGTTTCCTGTTTTTTTGTGGTATTTTGCAAGAAGATTAAAAAGTCTATGGTATTCGAAGATTGTCGGTATTCTACAGGATTGGACAATCAGACATATTATTATAAATAAATGCGTTTTTTCTTTTCTTAAAATTTTTAAAAGAATCTTGTACGCCTGATAGTGCATAGCGTGAACTATGGATGCTAAGGAACGAATGAAAATGTGCAAGTACTTTATTGATATGCCGAAAGTTCATTTCTAAGCATATGTATGTATTTATGCCAGTAACCTTTCAAAAGTGTTTCCGCAAAACAACACCAGTAAAAGTATTCAGTAAACCTGTCTCCTTCCGTTTATTAGTTTTCGCATAAACCCCGCACCTCGGGCTGCATCCGAGCAGAAGATTGTTTAGAATTTCAACCGTCTTTTATTTTCATATCCTTTATTCACGAGCTCCCACTACCCCTCAAGTGAGGTGTGAAAATAGCTTTCACCTAGCGTTACATTTTGCGAAAATGTGTCGAACGATTGACTGAGATGGCGAATTTCAATATTACGGTTTGAAGGACTTTGTTATTGCTCCAAAAATTACAGAATAATTAATGATTAAACGAACTTACCAAGTGAAGTTCTATCATAATTATACGAAGCACCTCGTCCGAAGAGATAAGTATCCTGAAATATCTATTATTATTATTCACAACATGTAAGTAGTAACGCATATTAGTCACCGTTTATGCACTATGGTTTAGAGAAGAAAAAAAAAAAACGTTTTTGTAGTGGACATCCCCGCGTCGCCATCTTGTATTGTCATTTTGTTTAGAGCTACACGGGAGACTGTGATATTACCAAATCCTGATAGGGCCGGGATCAGGGAGGGTATTACTTATCTCTTCGGACGAGGTGCTTCGTATAATTATGATAGAACTTCACTTGGTAAGTTCGTTTAATCATTAATTATACTCGCACCTCGTCCTCGAGATAAGTATCCTGAAATATCTATTATTATTATTCACAACATGTAAGTAGAGGTTGAGAGCTATTGGTTTTATTTGGGAATATCACAGAAGTTATAGTTTTGCAATAAAAATATTTTTATAATCAAAACTATTTTTATTTAGAAGAATTTAGTAACTTATACTAGATTTATAATCATGACTTCTCTCTTAATTATCTCATATAATCAGTAGGAAATCACTTAGCAATACCTAAAATATAATCTTAACAGAAGTAATATTTCAATCCTCGTTAAATACTGCGCTAGCCAAAGAACTTTGATTAGCCGAATCACTTACTATTCTATTGTAGAATTTACCAAAAGTTGTGGAGGTACCGCTCCAACCTGCGGTTCTCCGGATCACATCAACATTGACACCTTTATGGTAGGCCCTGGAAGTGGAGGCGTGTCGGGTGCTGTGTGCCGTGAATATTGTCACATCAACTCCACAATCTTTAAGAGTGGACTTAATCCATCGACTGATACTTTGTGTGGTCACTGTTTTATACGGTTTTTTAAGAGCTATGAAAAGATTTTCGTCTTGTCGAAGCGATGCAGTTTTCTTAATGTAGCACAGTAAGGTAGTTGCTGGACATATATTATTTTTATTAGTAAAGAATGGAATACGAAGTGTAGGTTGATTATGACCAGCTCTGGAAGTTTTAATAAGGTCTGGAATTTTAATAATAATTTGAGATGAGTGAGATTCTATGTTGCTTAAGAGAATTTTATTAAGTGTTTGGACTCTCTGAGCTGTTGCTAGGGCCAGTAATGTAGCACATTTTCTGGTAAGCCTTTCTAAAGAAAGTGTGTCGTTTGGGTACCATTCACTAAGGGAGTCTAATACTAGGTTCGTATCCCACGTCACCTCGTATTTAGGCATTGGCGGCCTTAGTCTAAAAATGCCTTTAAAAAACCTTTTTATTCTATCATCGGTGGAGATGTGAGGACCGAGTATGAGAGAGAGAGCACCCCTATAACTGTTCAATGAGCCATATTGAGCTCCTGAATGAAACAGTTCTGTTAAAAAATAGATAATTGTTGGAATTGATGCCACAAATATATCACGGTTGTTTTGAAGACAGAAGCTATGCCAACGCTTTAAACACACATTGTATTGTTTGATAGAGTTGTCACTTAGGGATGCCAACATAATTTCGATAGACGATGGTGGTATGCTTCGCTTCAACAACGCTGACCGCACAAGATTCCGACAGCCAGGGTAAGGTTCTTGTGAATCTGGCCTTTGCTGGAATGAGAGATAATTACATTATCGTTAGGCTTGAAAATTAACAATTCAGATACGAGGAGTCGTCTGAATATCGGGTACCAGGGTTGTGTAGGCCATACAGGTACCACCACAATACCTTTAGCTCTATCTGCTATTATTTTACGGAGAGTTTTAAGAATAATAGCAAAAGGAGGAAAAGCATAGAAAAAATAATCATTCCAGTTTAAAGTAAAGGCGTCAATAGTAAATGCATCCGGATCTCTTTTCCATGATACATATAACTCACATTTCTTATTTATGCGACTAGAGAATAAGTCAATTTGTGGGATGCCTAATTTTGTTGTTATAACACTAAAAACAGAATGTTTCAATTCCCATTCAATATCTGGGTGAGAACGTCTTGACTCCTCATCTGCAACGTAATTGTCGATAGACCTTATGTATGAAGCGACAATAAATATTCTGCGTTGTTCGCACCACTGCCAAATGCATTTTGTTATTTCTGTTAAATGGGGGAACTGTATGCCCCCCATACGATTGATGTAGCTTAGTGCTGTCGAGTTATCTACACGCATTAAGATTTTGCAGTCGGTAAAATGTTTAGCAAAAGTTTTGAGGGCTATGAAGGCAGCCAAGAGTTCTAAGTAGTTTATATGGTGATCACGCTCTTTGTTGGACCACGGACCACTGGCAGTTTCCGTACCACATGAGGCCCCCCACCCCGTAGTTGAGGCGTCAGAAAAAATCTCTAACTCATGGCTGTCGTCTCTGATTTGTTTGACGGAGTAAGGGACTGCCTGCAGCCACCATTTAAGATCTTGGTGTAAGGAGACAGGAATAGACATGTTTCTGTCGTAGTCTCCATGTCCATGCAGATTAAGATATTTACAGCGCTCGAGCTCTTTGGTATAAAGCCAGCCATATTCAATGGCAGGACAAGCTGATACTAATAGTCCAACAAATTGTGCAAAATACCTAATTTTACAACTTTGAAGTTTCATAATTTTTTTGGTTTCATTAGTGATTTTTATTCTTTTATCAGTGGGTAGTTGAATGTTAAGTTTATTAGTATCAATTATATAGCCAAGATATTTACATTTGTTTGAGGGAGTCAAAACGCTCTTGTTCAGATTTATTACAAAACCTAGTGAGTAGATTTTTAGTTGTCTCAATATTATCGCAGCAGGCTTCGTACGAATCGGCTATAAGACACAGATCATCCAAGTAAATTGATGATAAGTAACCTGCTGTACGTAACAGTTTCACCACAGGTTTCATCACTTTGGTAAAAATGTAAGGTGCCGTGTTAAGACCAAATGGGAGGGCGTTAAATTCATGAAGAATATTATTAAAAGTGAATCTTAAGTATTTCCGGGACTCTTCATCTATTTTTATTAAAAAATAAGCATCCTTTAGATCTAAAGTTGCCATAAGCGAGTCTTTTGAAACTAGTTTAAGAACTGTGCGTATGTCTTCTAATTTGAAATGATTAGTTTTGATATGTTTATTTAAGTTTTTTAAATTAAGTATTAACCGCGCCTTCCCATTTGGTTTTGGTCTTAAAAATATGCTAGAGATAAACTGACTTTTGCAGGGTTGGCATTTGGAAACAGCTCCAATACTGATAAGTTCTGATATGGCTTTGTCAAAATCAGAAAACTCTTTGGGCGAAAGAGCAGGAGGCGTAGGTATTGAATATTGCTGTATATTGCTATCAAATGCAATTTTGTAGCCTTGTATCCAGGATAAGACCGTTTTATCGTCAGTGATACGCAGCCATTGTTTGTAAAACTTGGATAAGCGACCAGCATAGTTTACCTCTATTGACGGCGATAGTTGGTTGTCTTCTGCTGTGGATATGACGTCTTGGATGATCCGCCGGGCCGATTCTGGTGAAAGGTAGGTTGAGCCTTCCGAGTTTGCACAGGTGGTCTCCGGCTTGGAGCCACCTGTGCTTTCGAGTTTAAATTACTTGATTTTGAAGTAGATGGTTGTGGATGAGGTCTTTTATCCTTCCTTGCAGCGGTGTTTTTTATTTCAGCGCTGGATTTGGATACAGCTTTCGCAGTTTTAAGTGTATCTGCTAAGTTTTCGCCAAATAGGAATTTGTCGATTTTTGCATTAGTGATCTGTGATTTGACATCTTTTTTCAGTACTGATGTACTGAACATTCTCCTAGTGACAGAATCGGAGTGCTGTATATCACAAAGCAGTTTGCTTGCGTCCATTAGCTTCTTTAACAAATCTTTGTTTTGGTTGCTGGGTTCCAGTAGCGTTGAAGTCGCTGAAGCTATTGAGGAGATAGCGGAAGCAAGGAGTTTTTGTTTCGCTTCTATTGCCTTATCACGAGCGATCAACGTTTCGGGCAAGGCCGCTTTAATTTCTAGGTTTATTGCAGGTGCACCTAAAAGGATCGCGTTAGAAGGAAGTAAGTATTTCTGACTTAACTCTTTTCTTGCTTCTTTTGTTAGTCCGTTAACTGTTATGTGTTGCAGCCGGGTTGCAAGTTCTTTATGAATTTCCTCCCCGTACTGTACAGTGCTGGATGGATCAACGCCTAGCAAGTCTAGGATATCTTTATCAAGTTCTTTATTGGTAGCCTCGTCAGGATTTTGCTCTGGGGCGGCGAGCGTCAGGTCACAATACTGGTTATTTTCTGACTGGTTTGCGTCAGTATTGGAAGCTTCCGGCTCCAGTGGCTGCGCGTTATCAATAATATCGACTTCTGATATAGGATCTTCGAATAACTCGCCTGGAACAGTGATAGCAGCATATGTAACCCTGGGCTATTGCAATAACTGTTTGCTATTCAATAAATATGTGGGTTTTTATAGGTTAACTAGCGGGCGCCCGCGACTTCGTCCGCGTGGATTTTGGTTTCTATATCAACTTTTTTTACCGTTAGGTGTGGATTTTTGAAATAATCTTTGAAAGGGGATGCCTACGTCATATTATCTTTATGAATGCAAACTCTCAGCCCGATCGGTTAAAAATGACAAAGTTTCATACTAAAGTTCATCCCCTATTTTACCCCCTTGGGGGTTGGAATTTATTATTCTCATTAATTAGGCGATGCCTACGTCATAGTAGCTTTGTGAATGCAAAGTCACAAACCGATCGGTTAAAAAATGACAAAGTTTCATACTAACGTTCATCCCCTATTTTACACCCTTGGAGGTTGGAATTTTATCAATACGTTTGCTTAAGCGATGCCTACGTCATAATAGCTTTATGTATGCAAAGTCTCAGCCCGATTGGTTTAAAATTGACAAAGTTTCATACTAAAGTTCATCCCCTATTTTACCCCCTTGGAGGTTCGAATTTATCAATATGATTACTTAGGCGATGCCTACGTCAAAGTAGCTTTATGTATGCAAAATATCAGCCCGATAGGTTTAAAATTGACAAAGTTTCATACTACCGTTCATCCCCTATTTTACCCCCTTGGGGGTTAGAATTTATCAATCTCATTAATTAGGCGATGCCTACGTCATAGTAGCTTTATGTATGCAAAATATCAGCCCGCTAGGTTTAAAATTGACAAAGTTTCATACAACCGTTCATCCCCTATTTTACCCCCTTGGGGGTTGGAATTTATCAATCTCATTAATTAGGCGATGCCTACGTCATAGTAGCTTTATGTATGCAAAATATCAGCCCGATAGGTTTAAAATTGACAAAGTTTCATACTACCGTTCATCCCCTATTTTACCCCCTTGGGGGTTGAATTAATCAAAATCCTTTCTTAGCGGATGCCTACGTCATAACATCTACCTGCATACCAAGTTTCAGCCCGATCCGTCCAGTGGTTTGGGCTGTGCGTTGATAGATCACTATATAATCAGTCAGTCAGTCAGCAATCAGTCAGTCACCTTTGAGTTTTATAGATATAGATAAGTGGGTATTTACGAAATACTTTTATAAATTTAATTTTATAATGTAGTGGAACAGTCCAAAGATCAGTCCGATTACATTATTTAAGCAAACGCATTGAGTCAGTCCATAGATCAGCTCGAGTTGCATTTAGGGTAGGCAAAGTATAATTATATTTATTCGCCGATTACACGCAGTGAGACAGCCCAAAGATCAGCTCGAATTGCGAGTAATATTTATTAAAAGGTGGACATGTAAACAATAGTTATTAATTGACCACTGGCGGTATACATGCAGTGAGACAGTCCGATGATCAGCTCGATTGCAAGTAACATTTTTTGAAAGTAAAGATGTACACAGATAGTTGTTATTGACCGCACACAAGCGGCAAATATATAGCCTACGACACTTAATGCAGTGAGACAGTCCGGTGATCCGCTCGATTGCATTTCGTCGTAATTAGATACCTACGTTATATGTAAGGAAATACGCTAAAAGCGTTTTTATTTTAACTGTGTGAGGTAGATTCACATTGTAAGCGAGTGTAGCAGACTTGTTTTTTACACTAAGACAAAATATCACTTCTATATTTTGACTTCATAAGTTTTGCAGAATACTAATAAAGTAGGTACTCACCTGCTGAGCTATTTTTAGATTCCGAATCACTGTCGGCGGAAGACACATTGTGCTTACGCGCCCGTTTTAATTTCTTTTTTAACTTTTTAAGTTGTTCACTGATTTGATCGTAATCGTTATTGTATTTACGTTTCGGCATTATAATAACACGTATCGTTTGAATTTTTAGTGAAATTGAATCGTATTTGAATAGTTTTTGAATTTAACTGTGTGCAACGGTGGGCACTAAAATGCGAATGACAATACAAGATGGCGACGCGGGGATGTCCACTACAAAAACGTTTTTTTTTTTTCTTCTCTAAACCATAGTGCATAAACGGTGACTAATATGCGTTACTACTTACATGTTGTGAATAATAATAATAGATATTTCAGGATACTTATCTCGAGGACGAGGTGCGAGTATAATTAAAAATAATCTAAACGTTGCTTTCAGAATTTAAGCATGCAATAAGGAAGTTCTGGTAGGAGACAGGCCCGTTAATCTAGTGGTCAGAGGCGCTGCTAATCACAGAGTACTTTTTATTAATGGAGAATTGGACATGGGTATTTGCACTCGAAACATGGATGTTTATAAAAGAATTTGCATCCATAGTAAAAGCTTCAAGCGTAGTATGTCAGTCCAGTTTTTTAGTTCGTTAGTCCAAGGAATTCATTGATTTATCACATTGTTCAGAACTTATTCATATTGATAAGTTAATAGACAACAAATGCACTGTTGATATTTAATGAGCGCTATATCTAACTATTTTGACAAATAGGTATACTGTTTACTTCATTAATAAAATAAGTAAAATTGCGGATGAACACCACGGGTAAATTAATCAACTAGGACTGATATTAGATGTTATAAATGTAAAAAAAATATCTCCTTTATCGTTATCTTCAGGAAAACACGTTATTAACAGTAGTTTTCTCATCTTTCCAGGTGTTTCAAATGAAATGAGCGCGCACCAGTGAAGTAATCGCATGATGGCAGTGAACAGTCCCGGCGGCTACCCGCCCGTGTCTCCCAAGCCGCACACGCCCAAGAGCCCGCGCCACTTCGTGTTCCCGCAGAAGAGCCCCTCGATCACCTCCAGCACCTCCTCCTCCGGCTACTACACCCCCCAGTCCGGCTGCAGCTATGACAAGCACAACCAGCCCCCGAAATCCCCAATCGCCCACGGACACCGAAGCCCGATAAGTCCGAGGCACTTCAACTTCCCCCAAAACCCCTCTGGACGCTCCAGTCCTTGCAACTTCGATAGATCCCACAACACTGGGTTACACTACACTACATCACTAAAGCATAGCCGTCGGGAAAAGTCCAGGTCGCCCAAACCGCCTCCCGTGCACATCCACACCAACCCGGGATACGTTTCTCCCAATCGCACGCGAAAAGTTTACGGATCAACTTCCACAGTTAGCTCTCCACGGCTGGCTACGTCACCGAGTATCGTTTCTAGTCATACTGACGACTCGATGGACGCAATGCCGGGGACTCCGTCGGCGGTAGTGCACGATGCGGACGACGAAGCGACGACGACATCATCGCGAGTCTGTCGAAAGTCTACGTCAGATTTGACAGATATGACAGATGACACGCCACAGACTCGCTCGACCAGCGTTAGTAGACCCTGTTCTCCAATGAGAAGGGGGTCCATGAAGGGGGGTCTGGCGTATCTGGCCAGTCGGAGGGGGTCGCGGGAGTCAACTATGTCTAATTGTGACTCGGTGGAAGACATCGGGCCGCTCAACTTCCAGAATACGATGAGGGGAAGGCAACGGAGGACATCTAACTTCTTAGAATTACCAGGTGAGATACTTTGAAATGTTTATACAGCGGTTTCTTATGCAGTATGTGATAAATAGCAATTTTATGGTACTCGTGGTATTTAGTCACTTGAACGCCCAGTGACATTGTAGTTCACGTGCTAGTATGCATTTTACCCATTTAGTTTTTTTTTAGGTTATAATTTAGTGCAATTATCGACAATAGTAAAATCAAACCTGTACTTTTGAACGGTTATTATCTTGCTGCCTTTAAAACATAAATATGTACCAATACCTACGTATTAAAAAGTTCAAGGCGACGCCATAATTCGAAATTCAACTACGAGTACCTTCGAAAATGTCACGACGTCACTTTATAAATATTTCCGCGCAAATATCATATTTGTGTCGCTAATTTGAGTGTCGCTCCGACAGCCGATACGGCCAATTAATTAAGAGGGCTAACAAAGTTATTGTTCCGTACGTAACGTATCTACATACGAAGGTACAGTCGCCGGCGTATTTTCATTCGATTATGGTCTTAAAGTCATTAGTTGTCAAGCCACAGTTAAATAAAATTCGGTACAGTTTGCGAAGTGATATTTGTCTTGATTTCACAGTATAGTGATTGCAGTCGTTTTTTTTCTATTATAAACTTAAAAACATGAATTATTTTTTAAAAGAGATGTGTGCGTTGTTATATATATACTCGTATGTCCTCAAATGAAGAAGTACCTACTCGGAAATTCGAGTATTAGGGAAGGCATATCCTTTGGCGACCAAATGAGTATATTAATGCGGAATTTAAGACACGATTAGTCACAGTTTAATCATTTGTGCGCATCAACATGACTGTATTGGTCTGTTTGAGAGAAACGAAGCAAAAGCGTCTCTCTCTCTCTCCTGGGGCTGGATATCCTTGCACGATATGTTATCCGATCTTTATTTATGCTTATGATTGTCTAATTTCATCTCCATTCCTTAGAAAACGCGTCATGTCTTGAGCTTGATATCTCAAATTGTTGACATAAATCTAGTTTCATTATTTGATATCATTGTAGTAATTATAAGACATTCATATTATTTTCTTGATATGTCACAGTAAATAAGTATTGCGGTGATTACTGTCCCGTATTGTTTGTTTCCTTATATATTTATTTATATTTATTTTTGTAGTTGTGTGAAACTTAAACAAGTCCGTATACAATTTTGCCGTCGACTGTGCTTCTGTGGGATACATCGCAATTTTAACTTCGTACTTTTGTTAACATCCCACGAGATTGATTTAAATGAAAATGTATATGCGTGGCTAGGAAAGCTTTTACGAAATTATTCGTGGAATATTAACTAAGTACTTATAAGAATTGTTGTTTTACGCGAACAAGTTTAACGAAATTGCTTTTCTTCGGTCGAAGACGTCTCAATTCAAATTTTATGACATCAAACATACCATAATAATAATTGATTTATTGGTAAAATTCTTGAGTTGAGAACTTAAAATCAATCAAATACTTTTAAAAAAAATCACTTTACTGAACGAAGACAGCCAATTTCTTAACCACAAATGAATTTATAGATTCAAAGATGTCAAAAGTCTTATCAACAGTATTTTCCACATTAAAAGAAGACTGAAGTTTTTATGGGGACAGCGAACTTCTTAACTAGTAAATCAATCATCATGAAAAGTCGAATATAACCAGCTATGCCTTCATCATTGTGGTCCTGTCTACAATTCTAAGCTATTAAAAGTATTAAAAAAAGAAATACGAGTCAACAGAGGGCTTCAAAACTTGACTGGCGAAGTTTTTCTTTACCACGGATTTATTTTCTTTGCCTTACAATCCTGCACAATCTGTTAACACTTCTTAAAGACTTTGCGACGCCATTTTTCAAACTTTATTTTTTTATAAACGTTGTTAGACGATGAAAGTTTTTTATCGAACGTTATTGTTATAGTGATTGCGTTGTATCAACTTCTGGCACTTGTTAAAAAATAATATGAAATTGTATTGTGATTGGAAAATGCTGGCAAGTTCCTTAAGTGGGAAAGTTGGTTAACCTTTGAATAATGGTGCTATTTATTTTGGATATTTCTAATAAAGAAGGTCTAAAAATCTTTTTAATGCCACATCTTTACTATCATACTGTACATATTACACATTTTTTATATTATAACAAAATTACATCAAATGTTTTCTCACATTATTTTAATGCACTTTTAATGACAAGATTTACTGATCGCGTGTATTAGTAGATGTTGTAATTCTGGCATAACATTGTATTTCATTATTATAACTTTTGAAGATTGACCTACTTCTTTGTGGTATTCTGTAGGAAAAACATTTATCCGAAGTTTACAGTAACCTACTTCTTAAAGATTAAAAGTAGAAAGTTGATGTAAAAGGTTCGTAACTTTTCTTTCAAACAAAGTCTTAATTGTCGGAAATACGATTTCCGGAGTTAAGTCATTAATCACATTAGGCGCATTTGTTGGAATAAGAAAATCTTGTTATCATTTTGTTATTTTTCTTCTTTTTTTAGGTTTGCAATCGAAATATATTTAAATCAAAGTTTGTAACGGTGCCGTTCCTTCCAGCCTTCATGGATGTTCAAGCCTCCATGATGGCTGCAAAGATCTGCACCGTTACAAGGTGACTGACATAGTTATCTATCAACGCACAGCCCAAACCACTGGACGGATCGGGCTGAATTTTGGCATGCAAGAAGATGTTATGCCATAGTTATCTGCTTAGAAAGGATTTTTATCAATTCAACATAGGGGATGGTTTGTTTGAAACTTGGTTAATTTTAAACAGCGGATTGAGACTTTGCATGGACAATGCTACTATGACACAGGCATCCTTTAAGAAAGGATGTTTATAAATTCCACACCTTAGGTGATAAAATGGGTGATGAAAAAACCGAAAACCACGCGGACGTGGTCGCGGGCGGCCGCTTGTTTTACTTTACACAGATTCTGTTGCGCAACGGTTATGAAGTTCTTCGCAAAACTACACTTTCAATAGCAAGTTCACAACAACCATTTATTATTGTTTATTGCACTGCAAAAATAGGGCAACTAAAGGTGGACTTAAAGCCTACTAGCATTCACTACCAGCCCACTTTTGGCCCAAACAGAAATTCAGATAGTAGGTATGCTAATACGAAAAATACAAACAGATACATAATTTTAGATACAAATTAAAATTTACTTATAATTTTCACAATTGTCTTTGGTATGTAATTATACGAATTTACTTATTTATTATTATTTACTTAGTTATTACTTAATTGATAAACTCCTTACCTAGAAATATAAAGGTAAAATCATCCCAAATCAATTAATAATAAAGCCACCCAACTCGCATTATCTTAAAATCAATATATGCCTTTCGTTTATCAGGTACATTTACATAATTTCGGTGTATTTTGCGATCAAAGCTTTCATCGCCAGATTCCATGAAACAACTTATCTGAATATTTCGCTGGATTGAAGTAGCGAAGTGAATTGATAATGAAAATAACTGGAAATATCGTACTTATACTAAGTAATGATACTGAAAGCGGAATAATCTGATTTATAAGTCCCTCTACATACTCGGAGTCATTACTTTTTGAATACCTCAGCTAAAACTCTGTTTTTGAATGTCCTCAAAATGATTTTAATTAATTATCATCGATTTATACTTCTACCGAAGTATAATAATACAAATAGGTTATTGACAATTTTTGCTAACTACTTCTTCCTCGAAGTGACGAATCAACAAAAGAAGTAGTTTTACCACCGGTTTGGCGTAAAAGCTGCGAAGTTGCCTATTAGTGCAAAAACACACAAAGCGGAAAAAACGCGACAAATGTTGGACGTGACTACGCCTGCAATGTACGACTACGCATGTAATGTACGCCTTGAAAAAACAATGCATTGCCGCCCAACTCCAACTTCGGTCGCGTATTTCAGCCTAGTGTGTTCCTACACTTAGACCAAGAGGTGGCGGATTTGTTCCCCGCACCTTATGTGTTGTTGAAAAAACAACTGACACATTTGTGTAGAGGTTTCACGATTCTCTGCCTCTTTCTAATACGATTCCTTTTCCCCAGTGGTGGAGCACTCGCGTCCCCGCGTCTGCTCTCTGCCGGAGAAGCCGTACAATCCTCGCCTCTCCGACGACCTGTACCGCCTGCGGACCTTCTCCATCACCACCAAGGGCGGCGTGGTCAACTGCGGCGACTCCATCTGCAACAGACGCAGCCGGTCCAACACCTCCGTCAACTCTACTAATAGCAGGTGAGAGTCAGCTACTTCCTCAGCAGCCTGTGCACTTCTCCATCACCACCAAGGGTGGCGTGGTCAACTGCGGCGACTCCATCTGCAACAGACGCAGCCGCTCCAACACCTCCGTCAACTCTACCAACAGCAGGTGAGGGTCAGCTGCTTCATTGTGGAAAGCTATCTACATCTACCTATCTTTAAGAGAGGTAGAGCTTTGTGGAAATTCCACTCGAATGCCACTACGCCGCTCGTCTGGGGAAGTACCTCTACCTTACAGAAGACTGCAGTGAAGTAGCACTTCGTAACTGTTGTGCTATGTTTCTGCTGGTGAGTAAGGTTGCCAGAGCTCAGTTGGGGAGGGTATGGGGTTAAGGCCGGCAACACATCAACAATACCTCTGGTGTCGCGGATGTCCATGGGCGGCGGTGATTGCTTACCATCAGGCGACCGCGAGCTCGTTTGCCGCCTCTGACATAAAAAAAAAACATCGCCACTAAGTAGTTCCGAGGCAAATCCAACAGATGGCGCTGCAACAGACTCACATGCTAGCTGCGAAAGATCCATACAAACCTACATCGCGCAAGCAGAGTTTCCGCCACGACTTAATATACACCCGACTTCATCAACAAAGTGTAGTAACAGTGTAAAGACCTCGGTCCTTGAGCTAGATCACCCGCTTGACAGAAGTACTTCTATAATTTTGGGAATAGGTGATTTCCCTATAGCATCATCATCCTGCGTACCTTCTCCATCACCACCAAGGGCGGCGTGGTCAACTGCGGCATTTCCATCTGCAACACACGACGCCGCTCCGATACTTATGTGAATTCTACTAATAGAAGGTAAGGAAAGACTTGTCAAGTCACGCTCATCGTTGTAGCGCGCTCCAAGGCAATAGCCGAGGATGCAACCGAGAGAGGCACTAGATCATGATGATGAGTGGATGAGGAAAAAGTATCTTTGGCTCCCAGATTTGATAGGGAGATGAATGAAAAGCTGTGTTAAGCTGTGTTAATCTTGTTTCCTGAGAGTTTAAAATATGTAAATAGAGTCTAAAGAGTTGTTTTTGGAGCTGAAAGTTGAATGAAACTACTTTTCTACAAATATTAGAATCTTTTCTTTTTGCGCTCTAATTTTTTTAAAGACGTAGGTGCTTACTTATACAAGATGTTAAGATCTGAACATCTACAGAAAGACGTAACTACGTGTACGTCGTGGGCGGGGGGTAGTTATGTAAACTCATTGAAAGCAAAGGGTATAAACGTCAAGAAAAATGAATCAAACCAATGGAAGGAAAATAAAAATGTCTATATTTATTTGATATTTATCATAGTCAAAAATAAGAGACGAACACAAAAAGATAGGTATCCTTTTATTTATGGCTCGGTGAGCCAAACAAGTTATCCTTCCGTATCAATGATCCGATACTTATCTGCGTGGGAATCGATCCTGTGACCTTTTCCTTCCAAGTGGGTGCTCTCCACTTACTGATCAATAATATTGTTATATACTAAAGTTTACTACTAATAAGCTATTAATGTCAAAATTAAAAAAGGAAGTCAAAAGTCAAAATATTCTTTATTCAATAAGCCTTCATAGAGGCACTTATGAATTGTAGTAAATGCTGATTCTACCACCACTTAGGATCATTTTATTTATTTTTCGAGTTTAATGATGTTACAGTGGTAATGCAAAATGAAAATTATCCAAGAAAATAGAAACAAGTTACAGATGTTTTTTTTGTAACTCCCCTTAAGTTTTTCCTACCACCGTCAATCACCGTCTGAGTGGAAATTGGGGACCAGGGTAGCACGCATAAGTAATTTGCCTGCCAGTCAAAACCTACATAATCTTTAATCGCTTTCCCTACAATCGTAACATGCTATAAACAACTCCATTCCGAATATAAGTCTATGCGTGCATAGATTTAAGTTGATAGATAGGCCATCAAAATACTTCGAATCGCTCTTAAATTGACACTAAAACATGAAGCGACGGTCACTTCTTATCGGAGTTTACAGCTCACTAATAATAATACCCTACTGGCCGTTTCTTTTGTTTTTTTTGGCTCTGGTGGCTGATTAGTTAGGATCAGCCAGATGTAGGATATATTACAGTGTTCAAGTGAGTGCGCAAGCACAGGTGCACTCCCTATTCCCTCACTCTCATAGTTCGGTGGGACAGCAATCTGTCATGGCCGTAGAGATATCAGGCGCAGGACCAACGGCTTAACCAGCCTTTCGAAGCACGGAGGAGCTCGAGATCTTCGTTATATGTACCTAATTGCGTGATAGTCAAGAACGGAAGCGGTGCGAGGCTTTTAGTTTAAGTTCATCTTACTTGTATTGATTAATAATAAATAAAAATGTAAATAATAAAAATCGGTCACCCATCCGATGATTGACCTCTGGGGAAGTTGGTTAACTTTGCAAACACAGGCCGAGCGCGCTAACCAATTAACCGCTGCGTCATCGAACTTCTCACGGCGGCTCACTACGTAATGTGTTACAAAATAATGCCACACTTTTCCTGTGTTGGGTCATATCGAACAATTTAAAACGTGTACAATAACCCGTCACAAATATCGTAACGAGTGTTGCGTGTGATCAGATTAGCACGGATTCGTGATTGCTTCGTCGCGTGCGGGACTGTCACGCAACATCATGTCCAGTCTTGGTGGTTACAGAAGTTAGGGTAGCTGATTTATTTTCTATTTATGTTGTACGGAGGTAAATGAACAAGTGGGTTACCTAAAGGGAAGTGCCCATCAATCACGAAATCCCATGGAAATCATCAACGCACAAGGGCGCAGATGCGTTGCCTGTTTTTAAAACGCCATGTCCTTCATGTCCTTCCCAACTGAGTTTTGGCAACCTTACTCATCAGGAGAAACATAGCACAACGCTACGAAGTGCTATTTCTCTGTGATCTGCTGTAAGATCACAGAGAAATAGCACTTCCCCAGACCAGCGGCTCATTTGAGTGGAATTTCCACAAAGTTCTGCCTCTCTTATCTTTTAGAAAAATGTAACCATAATAATTACATTGCTTTGTAATTATGGTTAGATAGACTGAAAGAAAAACAGTTTATCTCCGAAATCCCTTTCATCGCTTTCTTGAATGTAATGTATGGAAGAGTATGCAAAAAAGAGGGTTTATTTCTAAAGCCATTATTTACTACGAGTATACACACAGCTGCAGTATCTCCTCTATTTGTATAGACGATCTTATTTATTAACTTTGGAGTTGCGTTTCGTTTTACTATTTTTTTTTACAGCAGATTACAGTAGACAATTTTGTGAATCTTGCTCACAAATCACTCACTATTTTCAATTGAAATTCTTATTCCTAATTTAGAGACGGGGTAGATGTTCAATAGGTTTAAAAAACTTGGAAGGTCACGATCACAGCACAAAAACAGAAGTTATATTGAGCACTAGCGGCTGCCCGCGACTTTGTCCGTTTGGATTTCAGATCCCTTTTTTCGCAATAAAAGGTACCTAGCCTATGTCCTTGTCTGTTCTAAATTCATTAAAATCGGTTGAGAGCTTTAAGCGGGAAAGCGTAACAGACAGATAGAGTAACTTTCGCATCTTACTACTATTATAAAGGCGAAAGTTTGTATGTGTGGATGTGTGGATGTATGGTTGTATGGATGTATGGATGTATGGATGTTTGTTACTCTTTCACGTAAAAAATACTGAATGGATTTAATTGAAACTTTACCACAATATAGCTTATACATCAGAATAACACATAGGATATTGGAAATCGAAATCCACGCGGACGGAGTCGCGGGCGGCCGCTAGTTTATTATATTTGTAGGGAGTTAGCCCACAGTCTGCTTGACGATATGTTATATATCAACCTACATGAAGCGACTGTCGCTTCTCATTGGAGCCTGTAAGAGAGAGGAGTCAAACTATTGCGAGAGCATATTAAAATTTAACGGTTTATAAATCTATGGAAAAACAAAAGTCTGATATTCTCTCTTGATATTCATCGAAGTATATTGAACGGAAAGCATTCAGAAGTACAGAAGTTAAGTGAACTTTCAGTATTCATTGGGCAAGTATATTAGACGGAAAAGTAGTAATTAAGATTGATGCTGCCACGGGGAAGGTTTGTTTCTCTAGAAGGACTATTTTCGTGGGCGAGTTCATTCAACCGGGAACACGATCGATGTTGTGAATTTTGCTTGACAATAGGCTTGATTACCTCACGCAATTTATTTAGGCTTTAGATTTAAATCGTTATATATAAATCTATACTAATATAATAAAGCTGAAGAGTTTGTTTGTTTCTTTGTGTGTTTAAAATGCGCTAATATCAGGAACTACTGGTCCGATTTGAAAAAATATTTTTGTGCCGGATAGTCCATTCGCCTAGGTAGTCTTTTAGCCGAAGGGGTATTGATTTTATACATATTACGTACCTACCTTGTACATAGACCCAGCACAGACAATCCTGTACTAATTATTGGTTGTAAATGAATAAACTTTATAGTGCCAATAAAAAGAACAATTATCTCAATTTATGCGACATAAAGAGTTTTTGCGTCAGTCCTGCAGTAAGACCACACACAGAGTAAATAAAAGTCTTTATGATAGAATTAATTGAAGCATCAATTTTATTGACCCTTTCAGTGTAAATAAGAACAATGGATCCATGAAGAAATGAGTAACTACCAATTTATTTATTACATAGCCTAGTATTGAAGTATATAGATAATGTGCATGTATACGTATGTACAATTCTACATACGATCACCGTCAATTTATGTCTATTTATTAAAACTTTTAAAGTGAAATAATATCGGCATTAAATAATTGAACATTTGTATATAATTGTAAGAATTATGTCTATGATGGCAGGGTAGAGAGTAAAACCTCCGAGGGTAGGCCGTTTTTAAAACAAAGGCACTAAAAGCGCGAGCTTCGTTCGAAATTCAAATAGCACGCGTCATTTGTTGTTTTATTCTGTTCATTTGTTTTTCTTCTCATCATTATCAACGCATTAACCTGAGGTATTGTTCATATTATTTTGTTAATTAATTGCTAGAATTATGTATTTTAACTTGAATCGACTTTATAATTTTGAATTATACTTACGACTCCATAATACCACCACGGCTATAGTTACCGATAAAAGCAGACATTTTCGAGTGTACGAGACGAGACTACTTCAATGCCAAACAATACAAATGAACCGTCTAAATCTTAGACCAGGTGGAAATCCTAAGGAAACAATAGATCAATATATCCCTCGGGAGCTACCTTACTACCCCATTTAACCCTCAAAGCGATGTGTGGCCAGGGCAAACAATACCAGCTTCCAAGGGAGAGGTAAACTGTGTGCGGAGTTGTAACTCCGTTGCTGATTTTATTTAACGACATTTACATAATAGTATTACTCGTATGTATATTAACAGATAATTGTTTTGGGTAGCCAGGTGGGTAACTAATCGATAGATTTCACATTTATAACATTAGGAAGTATGATAATATGTCCTAAGTTCCTAATATTATTTGGTATATAGGCAAGGTATGGGCTGACTTGAACAGGAACTTCGATGATGCGAGCAAAGCCGCGGGTAAAAACTAGTTCTTATTATAATAAAGCTAAAGAGTTTGTTTGTTTGTTTGAACGCGCTAATTTCGAGTACATCTTTTGAAGGACATTTACTTAACACTGACTGTTTCTGATGTACAAATTATTATGTAAGTAGCAAAATATGCTCTACGATTAAAAAGGCATAATTATCTAACCCCATGTTTTTCCGCAGGGCATCGGACAGGTCTCCATTCGACGGCTCGTGCTGCTCCGGCTACCGGCCCGTGGACTCCGCCAGCCTCACAACCCCAGATGAGGACGAGCTTGACCAGGTAAAACAATTTACCTACCATTGTGACGATTTGACGACCCGCATGGTGTTAAGTTTAAATAAATAAATCATTGAGTTCTTACATCGAACTACACGCAATCGACTTAAATTCCATCCTCACCATCTTGATGGATGGCGGTCCTCCACTGTGCGTTTTTCCCGAAACTTTTTGCCTCGAACGACAGTTTTGTGGAACAATCTCACTGCTGCAGTATTTCCTGACTGCTACGACATAAGGACCTTCAAGAAACGAGCGTACTCTCTTTTGAAAGGCCGGCAACACATCAACGATACCTCTGGTGTCGCGGATGTCCATGGGCGGCGGTGATTGCTTACCATCAGGCGACCCGCTAGCTCGTTTGCCGCCTCTGTCATAAAAAAAAAAAATAATAATTTGTAGATCAAAATGATGAACTCTATTATCTCGAAACATCATTTTTAGTTACCAAGTGCTTGAGAACGCAACTGCAAACGCAGTATTTCGATTGTTAAATCGAGACTCGAACAAGTATAAGTACCTACGTAGGTAACGCACGTCGTTTTGCAACTCCGCCTCACTTAAAAACTTACTGAACAAACGCCCTCTCCGAGAAACGAGGATCAAAGTTCGGGGTAGGGATGTGACACATGTTTATCGACAGTTTTCACATCGAGTGTCTCGATCGAGGAGCTCGATAGAACTGTGGTTAGCGCGCTCGGTCTGCGATTTGCTAAGTTAAGCAACTTTCGCAGAGGCCAGCATTGAATGGGTGACCGATTTTTTTTCTCGAGCTCCTCCGTGCTTCGGAAGCCACGTTAAGCCGTTGGCCCTGCGCCTGATCTCTGAGTCCCTCGCCTGGGTATGTACCTCCAGAAGACCACAGTAAAGTAGCACTTCTGACTGTTGGGCTATGTTTCTGCTGGTGAGTAACCACCAGAGCTCAGTTTGGGAGAGCATGAGGTCTTAAAGGGAGACAACGCATCTACGACACTTGTGCGGTTTTTGATGTCCATGGGCAGCGGTGATCACTTATCATCAGGTGACCCACTTGTTCGTTTCCATCTTATATCATAAAAAATTCTGTAATTTTTTATTTTACAAATCACTTTATATTTTTTGTAAACCACGATTCCAAAACCAAAAGAAAAGCTTTAATAGTTTTCTCTTTGAGTTTTTATTTTATCGATAACAAAACACACAACTATAATACTGGATGAACGTTCTCGAGCGGGCAGCGATAATGGTCGGTCCCAAAGGATATTTTATTCAGTGTTTACGGGGTCGGGATGATCATATTTCTTAGTTCGTCCTAACAGGGGAGGTCTAACGTACAACCGAAATATATGAGAAATATTATAGTTCTATTTGTTTTATATTTTCGGGCGCTCGCTATGTTCGTAAGGACGTCTGCCGTGTTAGGAATTTTGTTGTTTGACGATCACTAAGAACAATTTTTTCGTCTTGGATCTTAGTACTTGTATAAACATCCAAGTATTTATACGTGTTTATACAAGTATTTATTTTTGTTGGTTTTTTTTATTTTTGTACATCCATGACTCAAGACTATCCGTTTCCTAGCATCTATTGTACAGGCTAGAGCTAAGTGTGGGGGTCCATGACTCTAATACAAATGACAATGTTCATCACACAACATTTGCACCTAGCGGGATTCGAACCCGTGACCCTTGGCTTTGTAGCCAGGGTCTCTGACCACTAGACCAACGGGTCTGTAATATTAAACGAGGAATGGTTTTTTCAGTTAGTTTGATGCTACAGTTGATATCTTTTATGACTAAGCCATTTTTAACTTAAAACCTCAATCTGGGCAACAATTTCTGCGCGTACTGTATCTTATATGTCAAAGTAATTTTTAACTCCAAGCTTCATTGCTACTATTCGATACAGGATTTTTTGAGCGATTTGATATGAACTGTTTAATTGTTTACTTGCATGATTTTCTTATCAATATAAACATTGTACGCCTAGAAGGCAGAACACAGTGAAACTATTATAAAATGTATACTAAAATCTCTATTGTTTATAATACCTGTGATTACAATAAATGATTTGATTGATTGATTGATTCAATCTTGCCAACAAATTCTGCGCGTACTGTACCAACGATCCGCCAAAATACATATATCTCCTATCGGTTTCCAATTTTGATTGTAGTTAACTACCCAGCCACACTATTCGGTTGTGGGCTACCGAACCTTCCCGATTCGCGCCGGATCAATTATGATATTAAACCGCTAGGGTTATGTTTAATACACCTGGCCGACTAGGCAATTATCAGCTTTGATTAAAACTTATGTACATGTGTGAAGGTAGTAATGTTATGGCAAGGGTAGTAGTATTATTGTAAATAAATCAATTCCTTGGACTAACACACCATTACTTTACCCCAACAACTAAGCTCGAAGCTTGTCCTATGCATGCTAGGGAACGGATAGACATACTGAAATACTTTTATAAACATCCATGACTCGAGTAAAAATGTCGAAATTCACACACAAACAATCGCAAATTGCGGGATTCGAACCCGCGACCCTTTATTTTGTAGCCAGGGTCTCTGACCACTAGATTAACAGGCCTGTAATATGAAAAGAGGAATGATTTTTTCAGGTAGTTTAATGCTACTGTTGATATATTTTATGACTAAGTCATTTTTAATTCATTTCGAACTTTAAACTTCATCCTTGCCAACAAATTCTGCGCATACTGTATCAACGATCCGCCAATATACATCATATCTCCCTATCGGTTTCCAATTTTGATTGTAGTTAACTACACAGCCACACTATTCGGTTGTGGGCTACCGAACCTTCCCGATTCGCGCCGGATCAATTATGATATTAAACCGCTAGGGTTATGTTTAATAGACCTGGCCGCATTGCCAATTATCAGCTTTGATTAAAACTTATGTACTGTACATACGTGAAGGTAATAATGTTATGACAAGGTAGTAGTAATATTATAAATAAGAATAAATAGTTCAAGATTTAATCTAAGTACTACAAATAAATAAATAAAGAAATAAATAAATAAATATTTCACAACATCACATACATTGATCTGACCCCGTGTTAAGTAGCTTTAAGCACTTGTGTTACAGACATCAGAATCAACAGTGGTATTACAAATATACTTAAATAGATACATATGTATTAGGGATGTAACGGAGGTGTCATATCGGAATCGAAGGCGGAGTCGGAGGTTTTTGATTTTATTTATCGGAGTCGGAGTCGGAGTCGGAGTCGATACCGGAGTCGGAGTCGGAACCGGAGGCGGAGGCAGGGTCAGAAGTAGTGGCAGTAGAGAGATATTTTATTTAAGGACAAAATATAGCATAAACTTTTTCATTTATTTTATTAATTAAACGCAAGGAAATGAAATATGAAAAAAAAGTGAAATTATAAAATGAAACAAACGAAAAACAAAATTACTTGCATGTTTCCAAATAATTAATTAATTAAATCGAATTAATTGACTCCAAAAGAAGTGTATTTATACTTCACAAAAGTTTTGAAGCTTGTCTCCGTCCAATCTATTTCATAACGAGTTGTAGATAAGAGACCAGTTCACTAAAAAGTTATTCACTAGCCACGGAGCCTGGTGGACACGATAAATAACCTTGAGAACGTGTCGTGTGCGTAACAAACTCATCATCATCATCCTAGCGCCTCTCCCGGTTGCATCCTCGGCCATTGCCTTGGAGCCCAGGGTACGCTGCGACTATGATCCTGAATTGACAAGCCTGGTTATTACAATGGAGCGTCTGTTGACTGACCTCCGTAACCACAAGGGAAACCACACCAGTTGGATCATAGTCGGGACCGACGGCTTAACGTGCCTTCCGAAGCACGGAATAATCATTCTTATCGGACAATCAGGTGATTCAAGCCTGCAATGTCCCCTAACCAAACTGGGAAAACCAACACAAAGTGAAAGTGTTCCCCGCGGGATTCGAACCCACGACCTCCGAGTTCGTAGTTTTTGAGCACAGCGCTCTAACCACTACACCACGGAGGCAGTTAACAAACTAATAAGTGAAAAAAAATAGACGACAGAACGCACGAGCAGGAGTCGGGTGAGGTCCGCGCGACATGGATAAACCTGTTCAGAACGGTCGACCCGTCAGGCCGTCGCCGATATTCATTATGCTTCTACCTCCGATTCAACCTCCGACTGAAAAGTATCGGAACCGAAGTCGGAACCGAAGGTGTAATATTAATCGGAAGTTCCGACTTATCGGAGTCGGAGTCGAAGCTCCGTAACATTCCTGATACATATAACACTCAGACCAGAGCAAACAGACATGTTCATGCACACAAATGTTTGTCCTGTGCGGGCATCGAACCCGCGACCTCTTGCGTAATAGGCAACAACTTGACCATTACACCAAGCGGGTCGTCAAAATACATACATATAATAAATACATATAATCAATTAAACGGGCTAAACGCTAGGAAGATGACTACATCAATTGCGTGTTAGACTGCATCTAAGATAAATTAGGAAACTCTGACATTAAAGGATTAAATCAAATAATTAATCTGCAGTTACTGTTCCGCTTTTCACTAATTTTATAGTTAATCGGAATCAAAAAAGCATTGATTTGACAATACTAAGTTGTGACGTCATAGTTTATTATTTCATTCAGTTTCCCTACAAGCTTACGTTTTTGACGTTTAATACAAGTGAGTGATTTGACCTGTCAGTCAAACAACGTATTGTGTTACGACAACAATGCAAAGTTTTCAATGGAACTCCATAAAACGAAAGCAGATGAGTACATAGTTTTCCTTATGTTTATATACATTACCATTTAATAGCACATTTTTGATAAAGCATAGATTCCAATGTTGGAAATGCTTCGACGCCAAAAAACTTTGGTATCATTTTGATATTCGACGTACGTTTGGTTACCAAGATTATTAAGCTTTTAAGATTTAAAAAGAGCAACTGCACGAGTTTCTTGCTGGTATCATCTCGGGAGAAAGAGCAGTCCGAACCAGTTGTAGAATCGCATAAAATATGTATGTTTATGTACATTGGTATATTTTATATATCAAAATAATATGTACCGTACCCGCTTTGCTCGAAACTTGGCCATGGCTCTGCCTTGCCCCCAGATTCAGATGTATTGAATATAATTTTCTTAGTTTTGACGATTAGAAAGTGCTCGTTTGAATGCCCATTTGAATAAAGATAATTCTGATTTTGTTTTTGAAGCGATGTGAAGCGAAGGTCGCTTCACATTACAGAGCCTGTATTAGAACGGCGAAGTATGGTGAGGGCATATAGACCGTTTTAAATCTTTAAGGAAAAGGCTTCTCTTGTTTATGTTGACAATACTTACGAAGTTTTCCCCGCTTTGGTTGCTCAGAGGCACGCTCGTGGATGTTTTCAATTAAACGGAACCAGAACTTGGTATTGGATGCTAAAGTACACTGCTTGAAGTACTCGTACCGAACGTTGAAAACTTTACGTTAGTTAATGGTTTATTTTGGAACATCGGCGTGTAAAATACGTCCTCTATTACACTAGCGGTCGCCCGCGACTTCGTCCGCTTGGACGGTCGGTTTTCAGTCAGAAGAAGATTTATCTTTCCTCCCCTCTTTTATTCCCTTAGGGGTGGAATTTTTTAAAATCCTATTTTAGCGGATGCCTAAGGCATAAGATATACCTGAATGCCAAAAAGCCCGATACTGTGCGTTGACCAGCGTTGACGGATCACTATGTCACACCTTTGAGTTATTATGTTAATTTAATACATATTGTTTCAATCATGGCTATCTTAATTTTAACGAAGTATTAAAAAAGTAGCTTCCCGTTATGTGCAAAATTATGTTTGCTTAAATCTACAAACTACTCGACGGGTTTTGATGCGTATTTTGTTCAAAAGATAGATTGCTTGATCATTCCCGTAATAAGGCGGGATGGGTCGCTATATATTGATATAATTACGTTGATGGTTAACCCACTTTGTAGTACCGACTTAGTTAGTGCAACTACCCTACTTTTTCGCGTGGGTGTCGTAACAAACGATTATGGCACATTCCGGGAGGACGGGCAGTATCATTCCCTAGTAACTAGTTAATAATCGTTACACAGGGAGCGACGATGCGACAGGCTGAAGATGATGATGATTAATATTATTATAAATGCCCCGCTTGGTTGAGGTAATGTTCAAGAAGTTGCAAAAGGTCGCGGGTTCGATCCCCGCACAGGACAAACATTTGTGTGCATGAACAATATGAACATGTCTTTTTGTCTTGGTCTGGGTGTTATGTGTATCGATTCAAGTATATTTGTAATACCACTGTTGATTCTGATGTCTGTAACACATGTGCTGAAACTACTTCACATGGAGTCAGATCAATGTATGAGATGTTGTGAGAGAGAGTACGAACTCACTTCAGTGATATTGTGAGACATAATATTTGCGAGAATGTCTAGGCTGTGAGCTTATGCTATCGGCGGCAGCCAAATTCAGATATTTAATATAGGGATCGGATTTTATTTGCTATTTTAGAACGTAAGGGCCTTTTACTGAAGACGATGATCATTATTCTACACTATTATAACGAAGCTGTCGAGTTTGTTTGACTCTTTGAACGCGGTTATCTCAGGAGCTACTGGTTCTGATTGTTTTTTTTCTTTGGATCGACTATTTGACGGGAACGCTTTAAGCTATAGTATACACTATGCGTGTGGAAACCGAAATCCACGCGGACGGATTCGCGGGCGATCGCTAGTTATTTAATACCGTAATAACAAGTAACTGTCCGCTTTTCCCCCCTAATGTCTAATAAAGATTCAATAACTAAATAAAGAGGCAGCTTTTAGTACTAATTTAGGCTTTGTTCCAGATACCGAAATACCGAGTGGTGTTGCTCGGTGACGCGGGCGTCGGCAAGACGGCGCTGGTATCCCAGTTCATGACCTCGGAGTACATGAACACATACGACGCTAGTTTGGGTAAGAAATTATATGGAATATTGCATGAATATTTATATATATAATGTAATATATAATAAAATGAATATAATATGTGACATAGAACAATGTCAACTACAGTTATTATTTAATGCACATAAATTTTAATGTTCATTACATTTAAATATTTTTTTTATGAAGAACAACTTGTTGACATTTTGTAATTGTTCATTGTTACTTATTGTGATAAATTAGGTAAAGTGACTATTCAAACTAGGTAAAGAAGGTAATTCTTCAGAACGTGGTATAAATCCGTTTTTTATTCTGACTGTAAGATGTACATAAAATAAAAACGAGTAGTTTTATACCATAAGAATGTTATAATAAAGGTCAGAAGAATAAAAATGTACAATATAAATAGGATGATCACTTGAATTTTTAATGTACATTGAGTAGTTGTAAAAGCATGAGAACTATCTTTACTCAGAAGTAACTATAGTCCATTTCAGCTTATGATCCCTGTGACTCTTAATTGTTTAGAAAAGTGTCGATTTTCCTTAAAAGACAAAATGTCTCCGGGATCATCTTTGCTGAAATGGACTATGACTTGTTTTGAAGTATTTAGGATTTTTTTACATCAATATTTTTGGAAAAATCTTTAGAACAATTGAATCAGTACTAAACATTTAACATTACTATAACAAAATATTTCGCGAAACACAAAATACTTATTGGTAGAAAGCATGAAAAGTTGCTTATTTAATGTGATCTTTTGAAACTAAAAACAATTTTAAATTAATAAATCAAACTTAAACGGAAGAATTTCTGGCTAATTGGGACTATGGTCAAATTCTGAGTTATATAACTCAGAATTATATTTTGAGTAATTGTACTGAAAATTAAAGTGCTCAGGTTTTGATAAACGTTGGGTCATTTCGTTTTAAGTTTGTTTTATTTTGAAAGTTAACATAAAGTAGATTTTTCATAATAAGACGGCAAAATGAAATAGAATTGCTTCACTTAGTGCATGCAGCACTTTACAGGTTTCAAATTGTGTAAAATTGGTGAAATAGGTAGGTATTACTACACATACCTACATGAACATACAACACTTATTAACATTAAGTATACATATACAAAAGTATGAACGGATTCTTCAATATTTTTATGGCTTCATTTAGCAATGTTTCTGATGGTGAGGTCGCAAGAGCTCAGTTGGGGAGGGTGGCCGGCAACGCATTGGCGAAACCTCTGGTGTCGCTTATGTCCATGGGCGGCTGTGATTGCATACCATCAAGCGAGTAGCTCGTTTGTCATATAAAATTTAGGTTCTCAGGAGATGGACTTAATTTTTGTAAAATATATAGCTGATTTGAAACATTAAAATTATTTAGTTTCCTTTCGAAGCTTTCGAAGCGTACGCTAGGCTCCCAAGGCAATGGCCGAGGATGCAACTGGGAGAAGCGCTAAAAGATGATGATTATGAATTTTCCTTCTAAGTTATTTTAATGATTTTAAAATACTGAATATTTGTGTTACCTTTATATGATTAACAAGTTTTTAAATTTCATTCATCTTCTTTGTTAATAACTTTTAGCTGAGTACATTATTCACATTATCTAAATTGAACGATGACAGCACGTACGTATCCAATAAGTAGGTAACTTAAAAGCTTTCTAATAACATAACTTGGTTAACCTTTTGCCACCAAATAATATGGGGCTGGCCTGAAATAAATTTATTTGTATCTTAAAGATGGGTCGTAAACCTAATTTATGAAATTTCAGCCACATTTTTGTATTGTACATAGTTTGTATCTACATTGAAAAGAGACAATGTAATACATTAGTTACTTAAGGGAAAGACTAGCAATATTTAATCACTATAGGAGATTTTATAGGTTCTCAACTTAAATTTTCTGCCACATCGTTGAAGACTTATGTAACTTATCAGAAAAACTATCTTTTGTCTTCAAATAAGTTAGATTATTAAAGGTCATCCAATTTAATTGTGATATTTCTAAAGACCATACTTTAGCATCAAATAAATAAGATTTAATCTTAGGTCATCTACTTTAATTAAAATATTTCAGTCGCTTCGTGGAATCTACATTGAACAGAATAAACACTTAGGTTAATTACGAAATAGACTAGCTGTCTTTTGTCATTAAGTAAGCAATCATTAAAATTAATTATGAAATGTTAACCCCATTGCTTTTTGTACATTAAATAGAGACAGTAATAAATGTATTGTTTTATAAACATTGAAATATGTGGTGATTTCAAAAGAATAACCACCTAGTTTATGGCCGCTTCTTCTCGATAGATTACTGCTTTCCGAAGTCGGTGGTACTATTGGTGGTACTCGTAAAATCGTTGTACATTTAAATATTTATTGTAAAACTAGTGGAATTAGTCTACCGCACAAATAGTGATATAGGCACCGTGCGTAGCGATGACTCTGCCATCTTGTGACTCATATTCGAACTGACCAAGCTAAATGTCAATCTCAATGTCGGTAATTCTACTGTCAAACCACGGAAAACACCGTGCCTTATTCTGCCATCTAGTGACTCGAATTCGAACTGACCAAGGTAAATGTCAAATTTTACTGTCAAACCACAGAAAAAAAATCGGGATTTTAGTGCCCTCTATAGTTTCTGCACGGTGCCTATACTATATAGCTGATAGACTTCCTCGTCGAATAGACTATCCAGTACAAAATTTTTTTTTAATTCCAACCAGTGTTTCCTGCGATTACCGCGTTCAAACAAAAAACTTCAGTTTTTTTTATTAACCAATATTGTCCCACTGCTGGGCAAAGGTCTCCCTAAATTTATCCTTTAAGCTTTATTATATTTGTATAAAATAAGGAAGATTGTGCCATAATGGACTATCTTTCTGGGAAGTTAAGTGTGATTTACCGAGGACTGGCGCGTCAATGTTTGACCGAGTAGGTATTGATTTTACCTATTACACGTGACACGTTGCATACGATGGCTTTATATTGCGTAAGTATACCGATCACAGTGGTCATGAAGTGTTAATGAACAAGTTGGTACTTATGTTATGTGTCGTTTAGTATTTCAGTTTGTCTATGAGTATTGTTGGCTCTTACGTAAATGATCGTATGTCTTAAGAGGGAGTATAAAACTAGAAAATTAACTCCAAATGTGTCCAAGAAAACTATTTATTAATTATGTTATTTAAATCAGCAGTCAGTCCCGTTTTGAGCACGTCACACTGTGTGTGTCGCGCCAAATGACAGGGCTTTAAGTTAAATGGCTGAATGTTAAAGACCCGAACAAGTAAGTAATTATATTACTTACTTGGGTCTTTAAGTAATTATATTACTTACTTGGGTCTTTTACATTCTTGTTGGGGCTGGATAAAACCCAGTTCTAAAAAAAGAGATTAATATTAAGTAAGTAAACTTATTCAGCAGACAACCCTGTTCCGGGCACGTCACGCCGTGTGCGCCGCGCAAATGACAGGGCTCGCGTAAAATGGCGCCCGCGTTACGAGTGTGGCGTCATTTATGCGCGTCGTACTTGCGTATTATTTTGTAACTTACAAAGACTTACTTGGGCCTTAACCATTCGATTTGGCCCATTATACTTACAATGAGATTATTTATTAATTAAGTTTATTTATACAGCAGACGACCCTGTCTCGTCGCACCGTGTGCGCCGCGCCAAATGACAGGGCTCGCGTAAAATGGCGCCCGCGTCACGAGTGTGACGTCATTGATGCGCGTCAAACTGGTAGACTGTTATATAATATAATACAAAAATTTCACAACATCACATACATTGATCTGACCCCGTGGTAAGTAGCTTAAGCACTTGTGTTACAGACATCATAATCAACAGTGGTATTACAAATATACTTAAATAGATACATATAACACCCAGACCAGGACAAACAGACATGTTCATGCACACAAATGTTTGTCCTGTGCGGGGATCGAACCCGCGACCTCTTGCGTAATAGGCAACTTCTTGACCATTACACCAAGCGGGTCGTCGAACTGTTGTGGAGCTTATTATTACATACTTGGGTCATTGGGTCTTTAACATTCGTGCTAAGGCTCGATGAGACTCAGTACATAATGGGAATGTTTATTGATTTAGTTAATTTATTCAGCAGACAACCCTGTCTTGAGCACGTCACGCTGTGTGCGCCGCGCCAAATGACAGGGCTCGCGTAAAATGGTGCCAGCGTCACGAGTGTGACGTCATTGATGCGCGTCAAACTGGTTACCTTCTTAGGTCTTTAGGAGGCTGGATAAGACCCAGTATATAATGAAATTATTGATGTATAAAATTAATTTATTCAGCAGGCAACCCTATCTTGAGTAGGTACGTCACGCCGTTCGCGCCGCGCCAAATAATAGGGCTCGCGTAAAATGGCGCCCGCGTCACGCGTGTGACGCGGATGATCATTGATGCATATAATAGGGTATTCTACTCTGTTTGACAAAGTACTATAATATGTTCGTTTTATCGTTAAAAGACACCAAAAAAAATATTTCGCCGAAATAAACCCGCTTTCATGCCATAAAGATACTTCAAAGTTTTAAATATATTTATTCCCGCGAAAACAGACTTCTGCGCTGTCCGCCATGTTTATGACGTCATTTCGGCATATAAACAAAGCTTGACGTTTTAATTTTGTTGTAGGTACGAGTTGTTGTATCTACACAAATCTACACCATAGAGTTTTATTGGACTGGGTTGACAGGTGACAGCAAATTATTATTGCCAATATGACGTAACACGGTCACAGCATGGCGGCCGTGTTTTTAGTCACGTGATATACAGATTAAAAATATCAATTTTTAATTTTAATATTATAAATCAATCATGTAAATTTATGACTCAAAATCAGTTTAACTATGTTTATTTTTACATAGAGTACATTTTGTACCGATTTTTATATTTTTTCATTAACCACCGAGAGTACCCTATTACTATCTTGGATAATTAGCATAACATTCGCGCTGAGGCTAGATTAGACCCAATATAAGTTAACTTCGAAAGGGCTCGCGTAAAATGGCGAGCGCGTTACAAGTCTGGCGTCGTTGTTGCGCGTCAAACTGGTAGGCTGTTGTGGTGCTTTACTCGTATTTACTTTATTGCGTGTGAAGTATTGAGGCTGGATAAGACCCAGTAAATAAATGTGTTCTTAAATCAATACATAGTATAAAACAAAGTCGCTTTCGCTGTATGTCCGTATGTATGCTTAGATCTTTAAAACTACGCAACGGATTTTGACGCGGTTTTTTTTAATAGATAGAGTGATTCTTAAGGAAGGTTTGTATGTATAATAAATGTAAGTAAGTACCACGTGCGAAGCCGGGGCGGGCAGCTAGTAATAAATAAATAGTAAATTGTTTGTACTAACACACCAATTGCCTAGCCCTAAACTTAACTTGGAGCTTGTACTACGGATACTAAACAAATATTTAAATATGTACTTTTATAAACATCCATGACTCGAGTGCAAAAGCCGATGTTCATCACACAAACATTTGCCCCTAGCGGCATACAAACCCGACCTTTGGTTTTGTAGCCATGGTCTTTAGCCACTCGACCAACGGGCCTGTCAAAGTAACTCAATACTTTTGTTAGTCTTCTAAGGGATTGGTTTATTAATATCGGATTCATTAATTTCGTCCCACTCATCGGCTCGTTTCCACGAGGTATTCCAATTTGAGCACCCAACTTTTGAGCATCCGCAACTTTAAAAGGAAAGAAAGAAAGAAATTGTTTATTGAGTGTAAACAAAACATGTACAACAAATGAAACACAATCATAAATTTTCTGGAATTACTTTAGTACTTTGAGTCCTGACTAGACTAGTCCACTTTGAGTTATCATCATCATATCGTTTCTCCTGGTTGCATCCTCGGGCATTTTCGTCTGACCTCCGCAACCCACACAAGGGAAGACCAACGAGTTAATCCCCAAAGCACGGAATCATCATTGTTATCTTGGGTGCTCAAAGTGGAACTTCCTCGGTTCTTCCTACGAGTATGTTGCGTGGGAGTCCATCAATCCTGTGGTTTTGTTTTATTTTCAATATAATAAACGTTTAACTTCTACATCCTTTGTATGCTTAGCATTAAATGAGTTATGTAAAAAAATAGCTTAATTATACATATATAGACCTTTGTCGAAGTTAAATATTATGTTTTAATTAAGGTTCATGTTTTTCCAACCGAAATAAAAATAAGGATATTGCTTATTTAAGGCAATGTTTATACATATTTTACGAGCAAATGTAATTACTATGTCTTCTAAGTGTAGAAAACACACCAAGCCAAAAAAAGACCGAAGTTTATTTTCTTTACAATATTACGCGACATAATGTCGGCACAGTTTGTCATCCTCCATTTAAAATACATTGCGGCCGTAATCCCGCCGAACTTAGGTCGCGTTTTTACGGCGTAGTGTGTTTCTATACCAAGGCCAAGTACTTGAATTCGCTGACTTCCTAAATTCAGACTTGCACTGATTTTTACAAAAAATTAACTTCCAGTTCTCCCCACCTGTTGGAACTGAAATGCCTATATTTGCTGACACTTTAAAATGCCACAGCGGCAGTAAAAATGTATAATTTTCTCGGAAAATATAAAATTCGTTGAACCACGGGTTGGAAATAGCTCGTAAGTGACGTCAGACATCGTTCTACTGCGATTGACAGGGGTGGAGAACCTTTAGGGCATGTCTGATGGCAAAATTTGCATGTTTTGATTCCGTCCTCCTTTTTGTAGTGGTTGGAGTGAGCTCTAAACTTCGAAGTGGTGGGTTAAAATCCCGGAGCGAACACTTGCACTTTGTGTAAGTTTCCCAGTTTGGTAAGGATGCAGGATTATCACCTGATTGTCAGGAAACAATGATAATTCCGTGTTTCGGCACGCACGTTAAGCTTTTGGTCCCGATTACGGTCCTAAAATAGCCTGGTTTTTCTGGTAAGGCTTTCGTAAGTTTGATGGCAGTCGCTTCAAAAGAATATACGTGTAGGTACTTAGCTAGCATTGTCAAATCAAGATTTGCAGCGTTCCCTAATGTCCATTTGGATGATATTGGATGTTGCCGGGAAAACAAACAAAAAATAAAAAATAAAAATCAGTTGAGCGTTCGTAAGTGACGTCAGACAGCGCTCGACTGCGATTGACAGGGGTGGAGAACCTGTCAGGCATGTCTGATGGCCAGATAAATGTTTTGATAGCCGAACAAAATAATACGTATTCAGTGTTGGATAGCTAGCGAAAAGCATGGACAGAATTCCGGATTTTTCACGTGAAAATATCGCTATTGTTCTGGTGTTGTAGATAACCGTGGATTTGGTAGTATTTCTGATTGCCAGATATAGATGTTTGGATAACCGAATATAATAATGCGTATTAAATGTTGGGTTGAATCTGTATTTTTTCAGTGTAGAAGAAGTTTGCGAGGGTCTGTAGTTAATATTAGTATTGACACAATACACACAATATAATTGTGTAACATATGAGTGAGAAACAAATATGTAATATAGGTATTATTTATCTTTGCTACTGAGCAATACCCTCCAACTCTCAAAAAACCGCGACAAAAGTCATCATGCGAACAATAGAGCATACAATACTAATGTAATAAAGCTGAAGAGTTTGTTTGTTTGAACGCCCTCATCTCAAGAACTACTAACTACTACTAGAACTAGAATTGAATGATTATTTTCGTGTAGGCTAGTCCATTTGTTAAGGCTTTAAAGCTACACAATTACAATTGTGTCGCGGGTGGCCACTAGTATCATGATAGCTTACACTCAATAGTTAGTTAAGGATCAGCAGTAGGCCATCTGTCCCTATCTTTTGAAAACATCTTAAAACATGACCTTACTTCTTCCCAATATTTAAAATAATTCCACCATTGGGTCCCCCAATATTACCTTAGCACAGTCAAGGCGAGTTATTGGCAAATCGCATTTACTTAGTCGGCCGACCCTTGTCACTGCCTGCCAGGTTTAAGGTAGCTGAGCAGATTTACACCGGAATTCGAGATTATGGCGCGAAATAATCTGCCCCGTGACGTCGACATTTTGTAAGAGTTAGTTAAACAAAATGGCTGCCGTAGAATTTAGTGGGTGGTAATAAAAATTACTCGTTTTATCTTTGCCATGACTGAGTGGTGGGCATTTTCTTTTTGACTGGCAGTTTTGTGACTTTTTATATAGCTTTCCAGGTCAGAAAGCATTTACTCTCTTTTGAACTAACGCATTAACTGTCTAACTCGGAATCTCAAGCTTCAAGAAAGTACTATGGATGCTAGAGAACGGATACACATATACATACTAAAATTCTGTTGTGTTTGCGAGTAAAACCTGTAATATCACCCGTCATCAGTACCCGCGAAGCCTGCAAGGATGGTGATTTACCATCATAAAACAAATTACTCACAAATAACGTTTTTATAGAATGCATAAAAAATGTCACTTGTAATTCTACAGAGTTGTTACAAAATGCTAATAAATATAACCATAAAAATGGTTTACTGCTCAAGAACACCTGTTGGATGCTCGTAAAGATTGAACCTTTTGGGGCCGGGTAGGTTTTTGCCTTCTATTACAAAGTACTGAGGGAGTCAGTCACACTTCTTTGTAGAAAGGAAAGTAGTTTACTTAATCATCTCTTTAGCTTTCAACCCCTAATTATCATCATCATACTACCTCCGTGGTGTAGTGGTTAAAGCGCTCTGCACAAATACCTTGGAGGCCTAGGGTTTGAATCCCGCGGGAAACACTTTTACTTTAGTGTTTCCCAGTTTGGTTAGCACGTTGCAGGCTTGAATCACCTGATTAATTTCATAATGATAATTCCGTGCTTTGGAAGGTACTTATAGCCCTTGGTCCCGCCCGACTATAATCCAAATGGTCTGGTTTCCCTTGTAAGGGTTACGGGATCAGTCGACAGACGCTCCATTTTAATAACCAGGCTGGTCAATTCAGGATCATAGTCATAGTGTACCCTTAGCTTCGAGGAAATGGCCGGGAATGCAATCTTGAGAAGCGCTAGGATGATGGCGATGATCATCAGTCCATTGCTGGTCACAGGTCTAAAAAAAAGCTTACACGGAAAAAGAGAGTTTAAAATACATTTTTTTATTTTTGTCTCGATGTAAGATGGAAACAACAATCATTCCTTCAAACAAATCCAGTTAATGTGATTTTAATACTCGTAGCTATTAAAGCAACAAGGAAATGTTCTAGTTATTTTGCTAAAATCTTTTTGTTTCTGTGGGCGTGTTTCTTGTAATTTGAATGTATTAACCGTATTAAATATACATATTAGCAGAAACAGCAAGGAATAAAAAAACATTTTTTGTTTGCCCTCGTTATTATTTCAATCACGTCCTATTGTTGTTACGAATTTCATTTGACACTAATTATATCCCGTTAATAATGAATGTTTGTGTGATGAATCGGCATTTGTCTTAGTTTAATCTGTTCCCTTGCGTCCATTGTACATTGTGCAAGCTTTAAGTGTGCTAGTCCATTCTGTAATATATTCCAGGACTAATGTGTAAGTTGGTATCATCTTATTAATGTCCCATTGCAGGGCAAAGGCCTCCATCATTGCAAAAAATGTTTTTGTTACAAAGATGGGTTTTGGATTAATCACCAAGCTTGTCGAATGCGGGTTGGTGATCGTCACCCGGGCTGGGTACAGAAAACCGAAACAAATTCCCGACCCGGGAATCGATCCCAAGTACTCAAACCACTATGCCATCTGGGCATTATGGCCAGGACTAATGTATTTAACTATATAATAGTAATTTTATGAGGGAAAGTTCAAGCACTCAACATTGACACACTTTCAAATCCAAGTTTCCCACCAACTATGCAGCCCTTGCAATGCTTAGTTGTATTCAATTGTTTAATACGATTGATTAGCAACAGTACACGTGTTACGTAGACTTAATAAGGAATCTGTAACACAATAACTTGTTATATGCTGGGACGGAAATTACTCGCCTAATGGGTCTCGAGTTTCCACCACTTCGTGAATACGTGTGCCAACAATCAGACAGCCTTCAAACCAAACATAATTGAGGTGCTTTGATGTATTAATGGGCTCATCAAAATCGCACATTGTAATTATTATTATAACAGGTTTGTGTAATGCGATGAAAGTTACAATCTTTTATAAGCAAACTAGCGGCCGCCCGCGACTCCGTCCGCGTTGATTTCGATTTCCAATAGCCTTAAACCTTCCTCGTCAAATGGATTCCCCAATACAAAAAGAATTTTTCAAATCGGACCAGTAGTTTATATAATAAATATAGATATAGATACTCGTTGTTAAACATACTCGTACGAGTAGGTACCATTACCAAATCAAAAATACTTAACACATGTGAATTTTGTGAATTTTATCCGAGTAATTCAGGTCGATTAATTCAAAAGCTTCGAGGTCGAACACTCTTTCGGCTACAAAAACATTTCAGCCACGAACAAAAAGTTCGTTAATAAAATTATAACACTCAATATTTTGTTTTCGACACGTTTTGCATTGGTTATTCATTCCTTTGCAGCTTATTTAATAGATTATACCTTTTATAGTCGCGCAGAATTTAATAGAAACAATATTAATATTCACCTACAGTTTTGTTTAATTATAGAGGAATGTTTGCTAGTTATATCATTTTGCACCAATTGCCTAGTCCCAAACTAAGCTCAAAGCTGATACATACTATGGAAGCTAGGGAATGGATAGCCATACATAAATACTTTAATAAACATCCAGGACTCGAGATCAAATGCCGATGTTCATTACACAAATATTTGCATAAGACCAACGGGCCTGTCAATCTACAACAAAAAAAGAAGACTACCTCATCCTTGACGCGTATTGATGAAACACAAATAAATAATGAAACACATTATGACTGTCTGGGCAACAAGTGTTTTCCATTGCCTTCTCCAAAAATAATAATTGGATATAATTGTATTGTAAAACTATATAAAATAAATAATTTTTCAAGTAAAATTATTATTATTATGTCACTTAAAGAAAAAAAATTAAAGGTCTTTCATCAATTTAATTAAAATACGGTGACGCGCCTTTAGAAATTTGTGAATATTTTCGATATTTAATCCGACCAACTAAACTCTGGCAATTGTGGCTCTAAATGTTAAATATTCAAACTAATTTATTTAAGGCAAATACTAATTTTGAAATTATTAAATTATAACAGATTTCAATTAGGTTCTAGAATAATTTATTTCGAAATAATACTTCTTTTAAACGGATAGAACACTGGATCACGGCCGCTGAAAAGTAGCCGAAATTCGCGATTCTATCCGATTAAAATCTTTATATTTTATTATTTGGTGGCAAAAGGTACCAAATAAATAAATGAAATTGCTAGTAATCCGTTTAATAAAAGTAATTTTCTTAAAGGGATGCAAAACTTCAAAATTTTCATGAAGTGCTTTTTTAATACCTAATAATTTTAAATAATAATTAAAATTATTTATACCAATAATATTTAAACTCTAGTATCATTTAACACTATTCTTTTATTGCTATATTTCAACTACATACATAGATTTTTAAGTCTAAGCATGTTTTTTTCTAGCTTAATTGGTAAGTATAAGCGTAAATAACTTAGACTAGTAAAAGTAGCATAAGCATGAGTTTTCACAATTACTAACAAAATACACTTCTTTGAGCCTTTTACCATAAATAACAAGCTCTTTCTATAGTTGTTAGAAAATAATTATTGTATTATATTTTTTTATTTTTAAGCCAATAATATTTAAACTCTAATAAAGCATAATAACACTTATTATTATAAAGTCGCATAAATGCAATTTCACGATCGCTGGATCCATTAGGTCACCTCATTAAATTATTGACTAGCGTAGCAATAGCTGAAAATAATACAAGTAATTTTTAACACTCTTATTTTAAATATGTCTTTCCCAACAAGTCGCCTCATTATTCTTATTATGAATTTATGTGAACAGTAAGAAATATGTCGGTTATTGATTATTACTTTTGCGTATTAATTATTATTCCCAAACTTTATTGAAGGACGGCTAACCCTATAAGGGTTCTTACCCAAACTTTTAAAGGGGTGAAGTCCGTTCGAAACTTGAAACTATTTGATTACCACTTAATACCGTATAGTTTTAATTGGTGTAAATAATATTTGAGGGTAAATTGCATCGGCTAATAGTGACTGTAGCACGAGACCGCTCAAAACCGGGCGCATCACTAATTGCGGCTATTATCCCGCACGAGCGAAGCTGAGCGAGCGGAGCGGAGCACAAATTAGTGATGTGCCTGCAGCACTAATTGAAGGCTAACTTGAAAGTACTAAAAGCTTGAATAAGTCTTATGATCCAAAAATTAAATAGGAACGAATCGCATGAAATATTGTTTTGGAATTTTCAGTTCAAAATGTTTTTTACGATTTCTATTACTCAAATCTCAAATGGTTCCAAGTTCCAATTTTGATGCTTAAATTAAATGAGATCGTTAGGTACAAAATGTTTTGTATATTTTTTTAAGCTTACTATATCTTTAAAAAAAAAATATGAATGCAAATCAAATATTTCAAAAATTATGGAACTGTCACGGATTTCGTAAATCCCCCTGTATTTTAGTTCACCGTTCATAATAGTATCTACATTATAGCCCCAAAATACAATCTGGTATTGTCAACCCGACGACGCCGCATAATTATGAGAACCAGTAAAAAGTCATATTTTCATGATTATACGAGTATGCTTCAAGTTCTCATGCTTTTACAATATTGCTCAGGTTTTTTTGAAGTTTCTTAACATTTTACATCCGGTCGAACGTCTACATTTTCAGAACCTTAAGTTTCAAATAAACTTTGTTTGCTCTCTACTTTTGACACAAAATGTCTGCTAGAGTGTCGGACTGCATATTGTGTTGACACGGTCCGTTACTTTTATTAAGGGAGTTAATTTAATATTGTAACTTCGTCCAAGGTGTAGTGGTTAGAGCGCTGTGCTGTGAATCCCGCGGGGATCAATTTTACTTTGTGTTGATTTTTCCTGTTTGGTTAGGATATTGAAGGCTTGAATAACCTGATTGTCCGATAAGAATGATGATGCCGTGTTTCGTAAGGCACGTTAAGCCTTTGGTCTCAATTATCGTCGATGAATTTGTCTGGTTTCCCGTGTAGGTAAGGGTAACGGAGGTCAGACGATGGTCGCTCCATTGTAATAACCAGGCTTGATCATAGACGAAGCGTACCCTGGGCTCCGAGGCAACAGCCGAGGACGCAACTGAGAGAGACACTAGGATGATGATGAATTTAACATTGTAACTTTAATAGTAAATTTTTGCTAGATGCCAATAACATATTTTCTGTTTTAATTCCTATACAACTATAGAAAGAGCAATGTGTAGTCTTCCAAATTAATTACGCAAATTAAAATTAACTAGGTATCAACTTAACAGACAGAAACTTTGTGCACACAATCGGGAAATACCATACGTTACACAAATTATTGCAGGATGTAGAAAATAATTTATTTCAATTTACACATATCATTATACACTACATAATAAAACATATAAAAAATTGCACAAACCAAATAGTGTTTGCCTAGATTAAGCGATACAATACCTTATCACTATAGCAATAAGGTATACCCTGCCTGACTACTTGTATGTACGTAGCGTGTAACGTTTAACGCCTATTTGGAAAAGGTCACGGACCCGATGTTCTTAAAGTAGGAACAACAATGAAAGTAGATTACATTTCGCTTCGGGCTGTTGTTGTGACGCTTTGGACTTAGTGTGAGCGGTAGCGGGGGCGGAAACGTGGATAATAAAGAAAGCATCTCAATTAACCACAGAAAATAATATAGATAATTACCTTTGTGGTCAACAGATTCAGGCTTTAGAAGCTACTGTAACGAAGGTGTTCAATTCACACACATCTTCTTATTTAAGAGTTTATTAAGATTTATTAAAAATAATTGCAATAAAAAAAACAAGAGATCAACTTGAGATTTTGTTTGAATGAAGTTTGTGAAAATACCAAAGCGAAGTAACTTACGAGTACTATTAAACTTAAAGTAAGTTTTTAAAATATCTCGTATTTTATGTAAAATTGATTTTTTAAAGCTCGAAAAAATGAATTTAATATAATGAAATGTACATATGTAGTATCCACCACGTGTCCGCTCCCGCCCGCCAATGGAAACTCAACCTCAGTCTAATGTGTTTGGCTGGCTAACGCTAACTCTTTTGTAAATAACAAAACTTCTTTTTGCTTGCTCACGTATGGCGAAGCAAAACGCGGTAAGTTACTCGTCTGGTTCGGCTGCGTGCGACTTTAGTCCGTGCGACTTTAGTCCATGTGACCTTAGTCCGTGCGACTTTAGTCCGTGCTACTTTAGTTCGTGCGACTTAAGTTCATGCGACTTTGGTCCACGTGACTTTAGTCCGTGCGAAAGTCGCAGTCTTGTGTTCTGTATGTGGACTAAGTTTGCATTAGCCAAAACTGCCTGTATTTTTCCTATTTGCTTTTTATTTTTATTATTTACATCTAAAATTAACATTTTTGGTGGATCAACACAACAGAAAAGCATACATATCCTTTTCTGATTATATTTCTTTCTAATTATGAGAGATTTTTTTTTAATTACCAACCATTAAAGTCAAGATGAAAATTGGTTATAAAATAACAAAGCGATCCTAAAACATACTCGTTATATTCTTGAGCTAAGACTTTTAGTTTTATAAAAAATTGTGAAGTCAGTTTTACCAACTGGCAAATATAATAAAAATATTACAAACTAAATAAATCTCCATTAAAACTTTCAAGATGAAAGTTTTCAGTCGATCTTTCTCGTTGCCAATCAAATAGGTAATTCCAAAGAAATATCGCCGTAAAAACTTAATCTTGGTTAGCTATTTTCCATATCTTATTTCCCAGTGGGAAATGAACGAAGTGCTCTAAATAATATATTAAGTACTTTGTATATGAAAGTACTGTTTTACTACGTTACAAATATACAAATATTTTTATCAAGATTTTTTCTTTCACGTATTTTTGTAACAAACGAGAGGTTTGCCGTTTGTAGTTAGTACATTTTGATAAATTTACTGTTTTTTTATTCAAGCACTGCATGTTTTTCCTATTTGCTTTGAACGTGTGATTTCTTAATTTTTTTATTGTTTCTTAGTAGTTTAGATTTTTTTTAACGTAGTTAAGAAAACACAAAGTTTACAACACTTAAATTAAGTCAAAATCGTCATGTAATAAAATGTGTCTATAATTTTAAGCCGTATGTTGTGTTATTGGTAAGTATGTACTTAATCATAAGATCACTTCGATTTACTTAGCTTGTAAAATCATATATTTTTAAATCAATGTGGTTAGTTTAAGCACATACACTCGTTTTCTCAAAGTTTGAGCTCTGTCAATTGTGGAAAGTGTTGTGGAGGACATCAGCATCATCATCAGATAATAATTGAAACTCTCGTTAACATTTATTTCATTACCAGTCCAGTAAAAAAATACGAAATTATGATTCTGGTTTGCATTAATTCCCAAGAAGCCGGATTTTTGTGCAGGCCTTGGTTGCGTTATTACAAAATATGACATGTCAAAAGTGCCCATCGATCCCGCTTGTGCTTTGTTTATGTGTCTAAAAACTTCATCTGAATCATTCGATAGATAGTCCAGGAATTTTAGATTTTATCTGCGGAATAATTCCTAGTGAGCTGAATTTTTGTATACACCTTTATTATGATATTGCAATGATGATGTGAAAAATCGACATTGATATCGTGCCGGCTAAAAAAGTTATAGGGGTCCAAACGTCACTAAAATCAGTTTTTCGCAAATATCTCGCGATCTATTGCTCAGAGGTCAATAATGGTTTCATAAAAGTTGTTCGTCGTAAAATTGTCTACAAAAAAGATTTCTTGCATTTTTCTGTAGAATTAACCGTTTTTGAAATAGAGACTGGAATGCACTCACATATGGTATTGTATACCGTACGCCGCATACCAAGGCATAAACCCTATTGTTTATTTTTTCCCTTTTTTGTTTGTGTGTGTTTGTGTTAGTATGATGTTCTACATATATAAATATATATGACTTGAAATACTAGTACAGTCAGGAAAATAGGAATATCAACTATAAAAAACTAAGTGGCAATTTTTTTGTCACTTTATAACTCAAGAACGGGCTCACCGATCCAAACTGAATTTTCAGGGTTTGTACAGGCTATTTAGTAGATGTTTTATGTGAAGTTTACACAAAATCGGTCGCTTCACTTTATACGTAGCGAAGCACGTACCGGGCCGCTAGTAATGATATAGATACGAAATGTGAATTTTTGCAATTTTGATCCACAATCTGCGAAAAAAATCCTAGTGGGCTGAATTTTTGTATACGCTTTTATTACGATATTATGATGAAGATGTGAAAAATCGACATTAATATCGTGCCGGCTAAAAAAGTTATAGGGGTCCAAACGTCACTGGACATAGCATATCTATATCATTACTAGCGACCCGGTACGTGCTTCGCTACGTATAAAGTGAAGCGACCGATTTTGTGCAAACTTCACATAAAACATCTACTAAATAGCCTGTACAAACCCTGAAAATTCAGTTTGGATCGGTGAGCCCGTTCTTGAGTTATAGTTAAGTGACAAAAAAAATTGCCACTTAGTTTTTTATAGTTGATATTCCTATTTTCCTGACTGTACTAGTATTACAAGTCCTTTATATTTCTATATGTAGGACATCATACTAACAAAAACACACACAAACAAAAAAGGGAAAAAACAAACAATAGGGTTTATGCCTTGGTATGCGGCGTACGGTATACAATACCATATCTGAGTGCATTCTAGTCTCTATTTCAAAAACGGTTAATTCTACAGAAAAATGCAAGAAATCTTTTTTGTAGACAATTTTACGACGAACAACTTTTATGAAACCATTATTGACCTCTGAGCAATAGATCGCGAGATATTTGCGAAAAACTGATTTTAGTGACGTTTGGACCCCTATAACTTTTTTAGCCGGCACGATATCAATGTCGATTTTTCACATCATCATTACAATATCATAATAAAGGTGTATACAAAAATTCAGCTCACTAGGAATTATTCCGCAGATCGTGGATCAAAATTGCTAAAATTACTGGACTAAGATTCGAAAGCTCTCGTTGTTTCAGAAATAACGCAAAAAAACTATTATTTGTGACCTTTAAATAATGTATATGAATTTGTGACCACGGATGAAAAACAACGCACAAGCGGGATTGATGGGGACTTTTGACACATCATTTGTAACGACGCATTTTTGGCCTTCATAAAAATTTTGCTTGTTGGGGATTAATGCAAACTGGAACAATAATTTAGTCTATTTTGACTGGATTAAAAGGGAAGTCACAGTTCTTGACATATTTCCTTGTCATCAAAAAGTCGAACTCTTTGCAGACTCATGTGCTCTCAATTTCCTTTGACAAATTTTCCTTAAGGCTTTTCCTTGTGCCTAAATTATAATAAATTAGGAGTGGTTTGTTCTGGAAGAAGGCCAATGGGGCCACCAATTTTGTAACGACAATTTGAATAGAAAAATTAGGACGTATTCACATATATTTAGCCCCAATATTATGAACAGCCTTTGCGTACGAAATTTCATAATTGTTCATTAGAATCAATGATTACTGTCAAAATGAAATTTTAAGGGTTCCGTAGAAAACGGATCCCTTACAGACTAGTCATGTCTGTTTGTCTGTTCACTAGTATTTCACAGTCACTTTTATTTTTTTTATTATAAGATTGATTTTCCTCGGTCTCAATATGTACCTTACATAGTTATAGAACTCAAGTTTACATAGTACCATTATTATTAGTTCTTGATTATTTTAATGATCATGATTATTTTAATGGTTAGATTATGTCATAGTTTTAAAATAATTTTAATGGCAGATCACATAATTCATACCGGGATTTCCCCTTTTCCTTCAGACAGTTTGAGATCAGGCAGAATTTGAATAACCTACACAAAACTGGGAGTCCTGAATATAATAATAGAAATGTTTGGACAGGAGGACTGTGCCCAGAAAAGGGATAGTTTAAATATCATTAATTAAACCTCAGTGCGATGCTACGACAAATAGCCACTTTGTTCTTTTGTTTTAGGGCGAATTAGGGTCGACAGGTTTGAAGTTCTATCTACCTTTGTCAAATTTGGACATAGATAGTTTAATGAATGTGTATTATGGAAGCTGGCAATCGTCGTCTCATCTAACATAGGTAGAAAGAGTCCCACATACCCTCTGTCGCCCTACGTTGGAGGGAAAGCGTGGAGGCATTTAGTAAAAAAGAGACAGACATAAGTTCGTCTACAATGTAGTCACAGATATTTTATCTCCGACGGATCACCTTTTTTCGATTAATATCAGGTCATTTCGAGGGTAATTCTACTTATATTATCACTAACAAAATAGGAAAATTCTGAGGACATCGCTATACATATACCGATTCAAAGTTTTAATAGAAGAATTTATCTGTTAGAGGTAAAAATAACTGTGAACGGATACAAGCATCATCAACACTGGCAACTCATAATATCTCATCTGTTTGTTTTATCAGATTCTATCATTATTATACATACATAGTATGTACTCCAGTCAAAATAGACAAAATTAAGACTCAAGTTTGCATTAATTCCCAATAAGCTGGATTTTTGTGCAGGCCTTGAATATGTCATTACAAATGATATGTCAAAAGTCCCCATCGATCCCGCTTGTGCGTTGTTTTTTATTCGTGGTCAAAGGGCCCAAATTTGCGTTTTTTGCTTATATCTCTGAAACTAAGAGAGCTATCGAAAAATGCTTCAGGTAAAGTTTGTAGATCGTAAAATTGTCTACCTAAAAGATCTGCACACTTTTCTTCTACAAAGCAGCGCTGTCGAAATATCCTGACTTTAAGCCGCAGGAAAGTCGTATTTTCGAGTAGCCCACATTATGCAATTACAATAAATTGTGTTGATAAGTTTATTTGGAGCTGGTGCCAGTTAAGTATGGATTGGCTCTAAACTATTATTTACCAATTTCCAGCCCCAATTTTCAGGATTTAGATGATTGAAGTCAAAAAATACAAAATGTTGTATCAAGCTTGCATTCATTCCCAACAAGCGGGACTTTTGTGCAGGCCTTGAATACGTTATTACAAATGATATGTCAAAAGTCCCCATCGATCCCGCTTGTGCGTTGTTTTTTATCTGTACTGAAAATCTTCGGATCCTATTTCTTACCTTTCTGGTAGTCAAACCTCAATGGTCCCCATAGAGACTTTTACTGCTTACATGAAATAGGATCTATTGGCGCCAAAAAATTTTTTGGGATTTTCAGTACAAAATGTATGTAAAAGGCAAATTTTTTTTTTCGTGTCAATCGATCCTTTTACATGTTGGGATTAAAAGACTTTATGGGACCAATTGAGGTTTGAGTACTAGAAATGTCAGATATCGCAAAAAACTTTTCCCATACATTTTGTACTGAAAATTAAAAATTTTTTTTCGCGCCAATCGATCTTAATTCATGTAAGGAGCAAAAGTCTCAATGGGGACCATTGAGGTTTGACTACCAGAAAGGTTAGAAAAAGGATCCGAAGATTTTCAGTACAGATAAAAAACAACGCACAAGCGGGATCGATGGTGACTTTTGACATATCATTTGTAATAACGTATTCAAGGCCTGCACAAAAGTCCTGCTTGTTGGGAATGAATGCAAGCTTGATACAACATTTTGTATTTTTTGACTTCAATCATCTAAATCCTGAAAATTGGGGCTGGAAATTGGTAAATAATAGTTTAGAGCCAATCCATACTTAACTGGCACCAGCTCCAAATAAACTTATCAACACAATTTATTGTAATTGCATAATGTGGGCTACTCGAAAATACGACTTTCCTGCGGCTTAAAGTCAGGATATTTCGACAGCGCTGCTTTGTAGAAGAAAAGTGCGCAGATCTTTTAGGTAGACAATTTTACGATCTACAAACTTTACCTGAAGCATTTTTCGATAGCTCTCTTAGTTTCAGAGATATAAGCAAAAAACGCAAATTTGGGCCCTTTGACCACGAATAAAAAACAACGCACAAGCGGGATCGATGGGGACTTTTGACATATCATTTGTAATGACATATTCAAGGCCTGTACAAAAATCCAGCTTGTTGGGAATTAATGCAGACTGGAATGTCTATTTTGACTGGAGTAATGGATATATCATCCATATTTAAAACGCGATTTCTTTTCACAAAATAATGTTAGCAGTTAATATAACTCAATTACAAGCTAAACTTTATAAGGAGCGATATATGACCATCGATTTTTCTTCTAAGCTTTTTCATTCATTTATGTTCGTATAAACACTTCTTATTCGTCTTTCCTTCTTTTCTCAATCTCTTGCATAACTTCTTTTATATATTTTTCTTATGATCTCTTTTTCTTATTGCTCTTTCACAATGTGACGAAGTATAACCCCTTCCTAAGATATCACAAGCTAATGTTTGCTTAAATTCAACATTGGTTGTAAGTAGATGCTAATTATAAACTCCTACATCGCTTGCCTTGTCGTAAACGTTGACATTGTTGCAGATGACGAGTTTGGTGAGAAGTCAGTGTCAGTTCTACTGGATGGTGAGGAGTCAGAGATGATCTTCATTGACCATCCCAGCACGGAGATGTCGGTTAGTTTAACTAGTTGAAGGAAAGCAAACTGTAATCAAACAAAACCAACGAAACGTCTAGCATAAAACGTTGTTCAACATGTTTTGAGCAAGTCCAACATGTTTTGAACAAGTTCAGCATGTTTTGAACATGTTCAACGTGTTTTGAACAAGTTTAACACGTTTTGAACAAGTTCAACATACATTGAACGAGTTCAACTTTCGTTCATCCAGCTCGAAGGATCACGATACAACTTATTTTGGTTAGTTGTTGGAGGTTTAATGCACTTAGAGATTTATGAAAATCAATATACTGGAATTGATAACTTATTTTTTTTACAATAGAGTATATTTTCTGTCACCTGATAGGAAGATGGCTCGAGCAAAAAAATAAAATGAATCGCATTGTATAATGAGTCCAAATAATTATAGCATGTTTACAGGCTCAATAACTAAACCTTACATCATAAAAATAATACTTATTACTAAACCGTGTAAAAAAGCCATGCTAAAAGGAAACAGTAAAATTAAAGCTTCACCTAGAATCCAATGCTCATAAAGTCGCATTTTATTCCACCCATAATTGCATAGACGTGACTATAAGTATCTAGGACTGAAATGAAACTCAAGCTACAGCAGTATTCACTTAACCCCCTGCCGCTAGTTGTGGAATATTGCAAAGAAAACAAAGGGTTTATTTAGTATGTTTAAGTTAAGCTCGATGTAAAATAAACATCTAAGTGAAGTGTTGTAGTAAATGAAAGGATAAAATATACTAGTGTAATAAAATCATCAAACTAGAGTAGGTAGGTATGTACGGATTGTACGGCCATAGAAGCGCTCTGCTACAAGCTCGGATCAACAGAATGGGCAGATAACATTATCGAGAAAATACACCAATATTAATTCCATCCTTGACGCGGTAGGTGCACGAGCTTCGATGTAAAACAGGCGTTCACCCACCGGTGGTTACATCCAGTGGGTGAGCGGGGCATTCGCCAGAATATCGTATTTGGTCTTGTCATGGAACAAAAGGTTCGATCTACACGCTTTCTTAAATTTTCTTGTCAATAAATAACCTGTATGTAGAGTCTCTTTAAGGATCCATTGGGTCCTGACAACTTTTTATTATTCTAAAAATAAAACTCCATTTTTCTCCTACCCAGGTCGAAAACTGCCTATCAACGTACGAACCGCACGCCTGCGTGGTGGTCTACTCCGTAGTTGCTCGCGGCTCCTTCATCAGAGCGGGCGAGCTGGTCTCATACCTCGCGCGGGAGCAGTTTACTGCGGATCGGACTGTTGTACTGGTCGGGAACAAAGCTGACTTGGCGAGGGCGAGACAGGTGTCTACTAATGGTAAGTGACATAAGTGTTACACTAGCCATGAGCCATCAGCTGGACAGGCGGGCTTGTGACCGCAGTAACGAGAAAAGAAGACAACACTAGGAAACGCTGCTGCATCCTGAATCTTACTCAGTCGCTTTACTCGCATCAGCAACGATAAGAAAATTATTAGTCATATTCTAGGCCGGCAATATACAAACATCAGGAAAGCTTCAGGGAGAACACAAAATAGAGCTCAGAAAATTAGGTATCTCTAACCTAACTTATTTCCGTAAACGCAGCCTATACTACGTCTATACTTTACTAGGACTTCAAACCTCGCAAAGTGGTATTTTAAGTGGAGTGATACTCCGTGGTATCTCGCTGCTCCTTTGACATTGGGTATACCATAGATTGTTTACTTTACACAACGAAGTGCCAACACCAAGTAAGAAGATGGCACCAAAGAAAGTTGATAAATCATTATAATTTTCTTTTAACTGCTTTTACGAATATGTACTTATTCTTGCTCATTCTTGCACAGAGGGCAAAGCACTCGCCACGACTAAGGACAGCAAGTTCATAGAGACATCCTCAGGGATCCAGCACAACGTGGACGAGCTGCTGGTCGGCATCCTGAAGCAGATCCGCCTCAAGGAGAGCCGAGAGAAGAAGCAAGCCAAGAAGCAAGGGAAGCAGGTAGGAAAAGTAAAAGTATTAGCAGTATTGACAGGCTAGTTGGTCTAGTGGTCAGAGACTCTGGCTACGAAAGTAAGGGACGCGGGTTTGCATCCCGCGAGGTGCAAATATTTGTGTGATCACGGCCCGTTACTAAAACCACTGTTGGGCTAGCTAAGATTCCACTTTAATGAGCGCGAGCTATTGCTTTTGTCGCGAATTATATCTCCATCCTACACAGAAGTTTTTTGTGAGCGGAATGGAGATATAAGCCGCGACAAAAGCGATAGCTCGCGCTCGCGAATTTATTCCAACCTAGACTTGCTCTCACAGAATATTAGATAGAAAGAAGAAGTTTAATAATTGTATTTCAATAATTAACAAACATTACGAAATCGTCCAAAATATTGCAAAGTGAATCACGCTTCGAGAATTGAATTCAACCTCAACGCTTAAATTCTATTCTCGCAATGTCGAACTTTGGCAGCAAAGCAAATTCAATCTAAGTTCAAAATAAAGCCTCGCTACATTAACATTTCCATTTTCAATATTTTCCAAGGTTGTTTCACCGCTCATCAATTTTATCACGTCACCATTCTAAAATGAGTCTTATTTCGTCCCAACAGGAATCAAAACCGGCGAAGCTGGCGAGCTCCCGAACACATATCTCTTTAAGTATTGCCCGGGAGCTCCTACAAAAGATTTGCATCAACGACATCTCCAAGTCGAAGTCCTGTGAGAATCTTCACGTCCTCTAAACTCCTGGACTCCTGGTACCTTCGTTTCAATTTCAATGTGAAATGTTGATAATAAAAGTAGTTTACATAGATTTAAATCGTTGGAATGCCCTTGCCATACATCGTCCTCCTCTGAAATCGGCTCTAAAATTTGAACGACTGTCGCTTCTTGTCGCAGTGACAGCATGTTGTAACGTACGTCATATGAAAACAAAATAATGCTGCAGTTTTCTTGTGTCGGGGCATTTTAACGGTTTAAATCTATGCGTAGTAAACCATTGTTGTAAATCTTATATAAAAATAATGGACGCGTTCAATTATTGAAAACTGTAAATGACTCTTTATTTTTCTAAATGATTGAAGAAAAATAATCTTCTTATTTTTCTACGAACGTTAATAGCTTCTTGATTTTAAAATGCTTAATACAGAATTTACAGATACAAATATGAAATTCTAAATTCAATACAAATTTTAAAAGAAATAAGACTACAAAAGCGAATAACAATAAAAAATAGTTTATACTTAAATAGATTTAGTTTTCTGAAGGATTTTTCTAGAAAACTTTTGGTAAATATGATGTTTCAATAAAAAGCAAGTAAAATTAATGGTACTTATGAAAAATAACTATATTCAGATGAATGCTCTGCAGCATTTTACCTTTAAAATAAGTTTTATTAAAATCAACTACAAAAGAGGAATTGCTGAAATGAAATAAGCACCCTGATTTATTTTTGAATATAATTTAAACTTAAATACGTTTTAAAGCAGATACTCGTAGTTGCAGGATTTTTTTCAGGGATCAACAAACGCAAAGAGCCAACCCCACTTGTAAAAAATTATCGCTAAGTGTATCGCAGAAACACACCAGACCGAAACAACGCGACCGAAGTTCGGCTTTTGATTACGCCTGTAATGAATTATAGATGGGGGATGACACACCATGTCGTAATTACGTCGCGTAATTTTGTAAAGAAAACGCATTGCCGAACTTCGGTCGCATAATGTGGACCTGGTGATTTTCTAAAATAATGAAGCGTTGGCTGTGTACGCTGAGATTAATATTACGAGACGAACTTCTAAGCTATCCATGGATTCTCCGTGCGGGTTCTGGGTCCATCGCGTGGAACAGAGAGGAATGTCAGTCGGTGCCTGGGACTTTCGACCCAGCGTGTAGGTTTAAGGGGCCCCTTTTAGAACTTCACAAAACTTCCGTAGCATTATTGGGTCCCTTTTACGGGGTGGCATGCGTTAAGGCTGAAAATAAAGTTTAAAAACACAGAATTCAAACTTTAAAATATTATTTTAAACATGAGTTGAAATTCTGTACAAGAGTATCCTATATTATCTACTGGTGGTAGTCTACATACCTATGGCTTTGTACAGACATTGAGTTATTATAACCACGTAATTAATAACTCAATGGGTACAACAAATCCTTTTGTGCCTACGTGGTGTGTCAGCAGCACACAGAGGTGTTTTGAATCGAATCCATGGTAATTGCCATTAAATAAAACATTCACGACAAAATCAAATCATTCACATTTATTTGATAAAATATGCGGCAAATATGCTCGCAATATGAATGCCGTGTTATTTTTCAGAACGGGTTCGGAATTATAAATACGTTCCGTTTCATTGTTTATTAAGTGAACGTGAATGTTTTCCGTCATTCGGAAAATGATAAAAATTATGACAGCGCTTGAAACGGAATAATGAATAATTAGACAAATTGACACGATTTCTTTGAAGGGTTATTGTACTTTGTACTACGTATAATAATTGAGGCACGAGCGAGATATGAATATTCGTTTAAATGGGAACAGGAAGATTTATTTATTCGTATTTGTAACGTAATATTTATAGGTTTGCAGCAAATTGTGATGATTTGGGCAGAATTAGGTTGTGTGAGTACAACTTATATGATACCCATTAATGGTTGCTGTGCCAATTTGGGAACACTTAGTTATTGAGGGTAGAAATGATAAGTATTGACACCAGTTAATATCCGAATACAGTTTTGCATAGTTGAAAGTCTAGTCAATAAATACTCAATAGTAAATTTTGTTTATAAGCCTTGGTGTTTTCATAATTATTAGTTAAATTTTGTAATCAGATCATGCTGGGAGGTACATAGAGATTTAAAAAAATAATTAAATAGTTTTATACAATAAATCTTATTTTTCCGTATATTATTTGAATATAATAAACAACCAATGATTTTAAACATTTTTCAATGAGAAATAGTTTTTATGTAAGCTTCTATTGTGTCCGCAACTTTGCTGTGCCAATTTGGGTACAGCGGCCACAAGCGATATCAGTTTTACTCGATTTCTTGGTTTTCGAAAATGATTCGCTAACATATTTTTAGCATTCATTACCACATAAAGGGCTCAGAAAAGACTATTTATGCCAACAATGATGACAATGACCATGATTTGGAGTATTACTTGGCCATTATCCCACCATAGCATAATTGACATCGTCGAAAAATACGGTTTTATAATGACCTGATAAAAGTTTTACAATGTATTATTTACATTTTCAAATAAAAATTTAGACGTTTTTTTCGCGTTTAGGGTGTCTTTCTGATAGCAGCAATGACAAGTCATATGCCACAAAAAAACTTGAATCTGATTTACTGTAACTAATGCACCATCAAGATTTCCTGTCTGGCATAGAAAAATACGAAAATCTACATAGACCCTGGGCAGGGAAAGAAGAAGGAAAGGGTCAGTGAAAGATCTTATATGTATTGGTCAAATAGTAAAATAGTTGATGATTGAATATTGGACATGGTAGTCAATCTTAGTATTTTGTACGTGATTCGAAATATTGGACATATTTCGCTTTACAGTTTTCTTCACAATACAGATATAGTGCGGATACCACAAACTTCTAGAAAATTCTAGAAAGTGCTTGCATATATCATTGGTGGATGACATAAGTCTATGTATCTACTACTTTTTACACGAAGCTAATTTTCCGCACTCTTTACAAAGAAATCGCCCATAAAACCCTCTGTTTGTCCTTCAAAATCAACCATGGATGGTCTGATCTGCACCACCTACACGATAAAGCAGATCAGAAAGCTTCTGAAACGAGTACCTTGTGTCATTTGCCATAATAGAAGCCAATAAAACTGCAAGTTATATATGAAAAGATAACCCTAGTACTAGACTACTTACTACCCTTTAGTGGCCACTGTGCCAATTTGGGAACACCCCTATAAATTCCTGAAAAACATATTTTTTCAGGTTTTGTCTCATTAGCATATTTTTTTGTATTATCTATATTAGGAAATTAAATAAATTTTTAATCAAATCCTTCTGGTATCACTTTGACCATTAATGGGTTAAAGAGGTTTTTTCCCCCTGATATTTGTGTTTTCTTGATCTTGTTAAATATGATCAACTATTCATCACAAACATTAGTGTATGTTCTGTGTCTCTATTTCTATTGCATATTTTTATTAATTTACTTGTTTTTACCCGTGGCTTTGCCCGACTTGACTTTTATCCCATATAGCGGCCCGTCACGCGGTTTCACCCGCGTCCCGGGGGAACTACTTCCCGTACCGGGATAAAATATAGCCTATGTTACTCTGGGTGAATGTAGCTTTCCAACAGTGAAAGAATTTTTAAAATCTGCCAAGTAGTTTCGGAGCCTATTCAATTCATACAAACAAACAAAAAATCAAACCTTTCCTCTTTATATTATTAGTATAGATGAGCATTTAATCAGGCTAAAAAGTATTCTTACCTTAGTTGGCCCCTACCCTGCCTGTCCCTATACCAAATTTCATCAAAAAAGACGTTTAGTAGTTTCAGCGTGATTGACGGACAAACATCCAAGCAAACAGTCTTAAACATTTATAATACATATTAGTATGATGGTAAATTGATTGCGTGAAGTACCTATGATATATGGACATGAAAGGAGTGATTTTGGAATTGACGTCTGATAGGAGTGGGTGGAAGGGAAAAACAAGTTGCGCCGACCCCACTTAGTGTCGGACAAGGGCAGGAAAATTAATGATGAATATGAATGTAATGGTTTGAGTCTATACTAACAATTATTATTTTTTTTTTTTTATAGTAGCGCGGTACATTGGCTCCTCCCTGCCTGATGGTAAGCAAAAGAGGAGCCCTAATTGCCATGACAACCGATGTGGTACCAAAATGGTATCCCATCAGTTGGCATCGCCATACCGGCAAGATACTTCTTCACGCTTCTCTTGAATTTCATTTACTCTCTGAGGCTCAGACATTACTGATTCGAATTAAAAAAAAAAATGTGTCAGAAGCCCATTCAATATATTCGACCAGATCAGTACAAACAGACATGTTCATTGTTCATGTCCACAATTGTTTGTCCTGTGGGGGGATCGAACCTCTTTGTCTAATAGTCAACTTTTTGACCATTACAGCAAGCGGGTTGAATATGAAAATAATGGTGTTAACATTTCATATTTGAGGGCTTCCGTTGCATGCGCTGCATATACAGTTCAAGTAACCAAAAAATTAATGCGGGTTAATACGCGGCACACATTCGTGTGTATATATAATTTACATATTTTATATTAGTTAATTTAATTTAATAATTTATATAATTTACATATTTTATTATAAATACAAAATTTAACAAGTTACAACAACCACGCAGTCCAAAATTCAAGCGTTTCCGTCTAGACGACCAAGCTTCGTTCACTTAATAAAGATTTACTATCCAATAAAAGTAAATTTATCAGACTATGCTCTTTACAGCTGCTATTATGACTTTATTTTAGCTGTTTTCTGTATAATGACCGTATTACGGCGAGTTATTTTCCCAGATAAATGTTTGTTGCTGTTTTAATTAAATTTATATGACCGCAAGCCTTTTCTAACGACGTGGATATTAAAAGTAATTGTGAACAATCTGTATTCCAGTAGGACAGAGCTTTTTGGTTTAAGGTAAATGAATCGAGGATCATTATTCACACAACTCCGTCTAACCCACTTAATCCAAACAAATGCTTCTACGTATTCATAAAAGTTGACCAAAAATGGCGGACAATAATCCATTGTGCAAATTAATATTAGTTACTGCCTTGTCGCACTACTTCTTTTTAAAAGATCCGAGAAATGCCTCTTGCGTTAATTAATATAAGTAGTATTCTAAAGATTCTAAAGATTCTAAAGATTCTAAAATCTATCATTTTTATTAAGACATTTTTTTCCCAATCTTCTCGTACTCAAAATGTGTTATCAAAAACAAATTTATTTGTTTGTTCCGCTTTCAAGCCACTACTGACCGAGTTAGAAGTCAGAATTAAATACGGGTACTTTTCATCCCGGAAAAAATGACATTCTCGAGTGAAAACAAAAATATTGTTTGCAAAGAACCGAATTCAACGCGGGCGAAGCCGCGGGCGGAAAGCTAGCATTGATCAACAAATAAATTTCAATCCAGATTTTCATAAGATAAAATATATATAACAACAGCACACGCATGTTTACCCCAACTCGCTTCTAGTAATTCTGAATAATACATGAAGGTAATGGATGGATAGTGCATGAGGAAATATTGTGAGGAAAATTTCGCCCGAGACGTTTCGCTGTTATATAAAATGTTGAGTGTAAAGAAGTCAGCTTGGATTTTCATAACATCATTTTCCGAGAGAAGTTGCGAAGTCACTTCTTATTATATTTACTTTCTCACTTTAGTTCTTTATGACACTAACTGTCAGTTGTTTTTCTGTAGGGACTATTATGTTTCTTGAAAAGTACTGGTACTTAGTTACTTAAGGAGATGGTTAAAAATAACCCACGTCGACAGACTCTTCTTATATCCGTTTTGTGGGGTGTATAATTATATACCTTAAATATACATACATATATAATACAGATTTTTCCTTAAAAAGGGGGGAATCTGCTAATGGCAAAAAACCTTCTCCCATACATTTTGTACAGAAAAACCTCAGATCCTATTTCTTACGGTTCTTACTGTGAAAAGTTTTATGAGATTTCTATTATTTCTGGTACTGAAACCTTCAATGGTCCCTTAGAGGATTTTCATCCAAACTTGAAATAGAATCGTTTATGCGTTGTAATAATAAGATATATATTAACATTAAATATCTGTTAAAATTAATAAAGTTGAAACATAGCCATAGTAAAATAGGCGATAGATTTTGCAAGAGGGTTGTTGGCCATTGTCAGCGCCCTACCATCTTTACAGAATTGATTTCATCTGAAGATGTCACCTTGTATTTTCGATAAAGCCTTTCTTGTTAACATCTTCGTTTAAAAAAGTCCAATAAAATTGATTACAGAATATTGTTACTCAAACGTTTAATTTATCAATATTGTAAAATTTAAGCGGGACTTGAACAACTTATTAAATTGATATCGTGATATCGAAAATAAATTTGATGTAGACATAATTAAAATCAGGCGTAAATTCAAGAGGCTATTAACTATGATACTGTGTTTAAGTAGTGTCTTACTTTCAAGTGTATTTGTTAATATATTTAATTAAATAGGTACCAGTTAATTAGAAGATAATTTTAATTAAACCTTTCGGAACTTCTGCTAAATAAAAACGACTTATTAGAACTAATGAATGTCAGTATTAAATAAGATAATCGTACATTGTAACGCTTATTCGGTGTATAAAATGAAACTGTAAGGTATACCTTTATATTATATAGTTACATGTTACTACTTAGTGTATACTAATTATATTTTTCTAATGGAAAACTTTCTATGACTTTTATATAAGTGTTGGTTTCATGTTGTTTGGAGTCATTGGGAAATGGTTAGTTTAAAATGAAAAGAAAATCAGATTTATTCATTTAGGTTTCAGAGATGTACTTGTGAATCATTAATTCAGATAATACATTATTGCAATACACAATGATTCTACCACCGACTTCGGAAAGGCGTAATCTATCGTGAAAACGCGGCAAAAACCATGATGGTTAGGTAATCTTTTAACATTAAAACATAATTTATGAACATTTGATATTTGTAATTTAGTGCTTGACTTTTTTGCGTCACAAATCGGTGAATCACAGCGAGAAATATTTAAATTACCACTTCCAGAGACAAAAAATATTTTTTCTTGTTTATTAATGTATGTACATACTTATCATACAAAAATAATTACGTACAAAGGACTTGTTAGTAAACTCGATTACTTACGAACATCACCAGAACTACATATAAGCTACTATAACTAATATAGTTTAGCAATACAACCAATAATTTCACAGCCGATCAACGATTCCACAACTAAAATGTATCAACCCACATTATCTTGTATCTAAATACCCCAGAGAACCGTTTGGGACAATTTGGTTAATCCGTTTATCTTCTCACCACGAACCGACTTAGGCCTCCAGACAATGTCGAACTTCGCTATCGTATCGGCTATCACTGTCCTCACGCAGTCAGGTACTTTCTATGCGTTCACAACTATTTTACCTCTGATATAACCCAAAATTAGATATATTTTTCGGTTCGCATTCATATAATCGTGAAGCTTGAGATGAATAGTGTATAATGAAGCTCTCATTTTTTTTTTTCGTTAAGTCACTATGTAACTTGCATAACTTGAGCTATTAAACTATACAAAAAAAGTGTGCTATCAGAGGTGAAAACTCTGAACGCATAGTACTATAGTCCATTTCAGCTAAGATTATCCCTGTGTGACAGGTGTATTTCTTGTTGGAAATTAAACTCTTTTTCAAGGCAATAAGTTCCACGAAGTAATTTCATGATTTTTTGTAGGGTTTTTGTATTACTTAAGTATAGTGTCGATTTTCCTTTGAGGGCAAACTGTCACGAGAATCATCTTAGCTGAAATGGTCTACCTGATACCCTTCTACACACTTACTAAATTACGGGTCAGAAGTCTCCAAGTCGTATTAATCTTAATCTTCAATATGGGCACTTTGGGAATATAAACTTGGTATTAGCAAGGTATAAATCAATTAGGTACTGGTTTAGAAGATTAATAATTTTGACCCTTATGATTAGTATGAAAAGTTTCGTTATTGCACCTCGTTCCTGTCAGATGGCAATGAAAAGCTTTTGCTTTCTTTGTGAACTCTAATTATTTTTAAAACGTTGGATTACGTAGATTTGCCGTGTATCTAATTTAAAACGAACTTTATCACACTAGAATTATGGCTGAGAATGGAATAATAGACCTCATCTTTGCCTCTAGGTAGGTATATGTACAGACTGGATCGAGGTCAAGAGCTAGTCCATATTTTAAATATAAAAATAAAAATGTTAGTTAAAACAATATGTTACAGATAATATTTTGATCGAGATATAATTTTAAAAGTATTTGGTGTAAATTTTCCAATGACGCCAATAATAAACTATGTTTGTTAGCATTTGTAAAAATTCTTCGGCTAGGTGTTTGCTAATGGTATAAATGGGAACAAAACAGCATTCAAAATTACGACGCATGTAAAAGATAAATCGTTAAATCATTTAACAAAATTGAAATGCTCAAATTAAAAGAGTAATTCGTTATAAAATTAATCCTTCAAGGATTAATTTTTAAAATGCCATAATTACATCTTAGGGCTTATTTTTCCTAATTCACAGCAGGTAACCTGGTCTTTTATTAAAACGGCTTTCTAAAGAATACTTAAAAAATAATTGAAACACAATGAGTACTTTGATTAAAATTCAATTTGTGGCTTAAGACCTAGAGCTAATTGGTGTCAGATATATTAACAGTGTACTCGATTTTAATCAATTTTGTAGAACACAAAGTTTCAAAGTTCAAACGCACCGCGACATTTTGATTTTAATTGTTAATTAAAGCAGACATACCTTCAAGCGTTATAAGAGTAGGTACTTAGGGCGTTACTTAAAATCAAAATTTCCAATTATGTTATCGGAAAAACCGACAGATTTTTTGCCCGACCCGACAAGTGATCAAAAGATCAATCAAAGACAATGTTTTTTAGTCAAGTAGGTTTCAGAGATACTAAATTATATTATGTCTGTCAATCCCTTTCCTAGCATCCATAATACAAGCTTCGAGCTTAGTTTGGGGCATGGTAGTAAGTGTGTTGGATTACCAAGGAATTTATTTATTTTAATACAAATGTTCGCATGTTAGTAATGACTATGTTAATCAGAATTGTTCCCATATCCGTCGATGTGTGTTTTCTGGCATATTTCTACTTACGAGAGTGTTCTAAGTTTTAGATAGGAACAAAGGTTTTAGGATTTGTGCTATATTCTATTTTAGTATTCAGTTTAATCTTGAATGGCGATTTATAATTGTTGTAAATGTCACTAATCTTTAAGATGTGTATTAAGAATGTTCAGTAATGTTCTTAATATTTCAGATAAACTGATTTCTAAACTTATGGTTAACCCCTTCTGTACGAGATAAAAGATAATGTTTTGAATGTCAAGGCTTCATATCCAATTATATTAATGTTGGTTTAAATGGTTTTGACGTGAAAGTGCTAATGGGAGATCGATTTATCTTTTTAGGGTTCCGTAGCCAAATGGCAAAAACGGAACCCTTATAGTTTCGTCATGTCTGTCTGTCTGTCTGTCTGTCTGTCTGTCTGTCTGTCCTGGTTCGTTCTCCGCCGTTTCTGAACCGATTGCCACGAAAATTGGTGGAGAGATGTATAGCGATAATTCAAGAATTGGTTTTTAAAATTATCGAAAAATAATCATTTTTAACCCCCCCTTCCATACAGCGAAAAGTTAATTCTAAAAAAAAAATTCGACTTAACCCATCGTGTAGGGTATCGTTAAACAGGTATTTTTAAATACAATAAAACTCGCCTTGAAACCATGTGGATCAAACACCCCAGTCTCGAGATATATTAATACAAAGTTAAAATTAGAGCGTCCCCCCCCTTAACTTTTGAAATACTATTACAATAATTCTGAAAAAAATGTCCTGTATACCTCCAAGTAAGTACTTTCAACGAAAACTATAGCAAACCCTGTATCATACATAGTTATTTTTATACAACTCGACCAACTTATGACGTGCAGTTGCCCTTACTAAATGTTGTCTTAAGCGGTCGGGCTATCTTTTAGCTACGGAACCCTTTCATGGGCGTGTCCGACACGCTCTTGGCCGGTTTTTTATGCATCAAAATATTACTAAAGATAACATATGCGATAAGATCAAATATGGGCGTGACGTTATTTCGTTATTGATTGAAAAAACGCGCTAAACTGAAATATTCTTAACTATGCAAATGTATTTAAGTACGTTTATCCGTTCCCTAGCATCCATAGTACAAGCTTCGAGCTTCGTTAGGGGCTAGGCAAATGGGTGCGTTAGTCCAGTTTTTACCTGCGGCTTTGCCCGCGTTTTCAAGATTCCAGTTTTATCCCATGGGAGCATTTGATCAGAGTAAAAAGTATCCTGTTACCTACGTCAGCCTATAGGCTGGCAGGGTAGGCCTTGCCTGTATATTAAATTTCATCAAAATCAGTTCAGTAGTTCCAGCGTGATGACAAACATCTCAACAAACAAACTCTCACATTTATAATACATATTAGTATGATTTATAAAAATATAGCACAAATTCTAACTACCCCTTAAGGGGAGATCGAGCTTTAAAGTATTTTAGAAAGGTGTACATAACCTATTGTACTTGTTGTAATGTGACTGTCTTCATAACCGTTCAACTGATATGATTGTTCATAGAATAGAAAATGTTTAGACGTTTTATCATAGATTATATCGTCAATATGCCTTCGCTATACTTCGATCTGCTCTAACATAGGCCTGTAATGTGAGACGAAGGTCGCTTCACATTGAGTACTTACCTTATTAACAAACGAAAGTCACGCCCACCTTACAGAAGACCACAGTGAAGTAGCACTTCGTAACTGTTTATGTTGCGACCCTTGTGCGTTTGTTAATGTCCATGGGCAGCGCTGATCACTTACCATCAGGTGACAACTGACACTCACGTTCGTTTGCCAGCCTACAAAAAAAACGTCAATCAAAATAATGCCACAGTGGCGGCAATCGAGCTAGCGGGTCGCCTGATGGTAAGCAATCACCGCCGCCCATGGACATCCGCGACACCAGAGGTATCGTTGATGTGTTGCCAGCCTTAACCCCATACCCTCCCAACTGAGCTCTGGCAATCTTACTCACCAGCAGAAACATAGCACAACAGTTACGAAGTGCTACTTCACTGCGGTCTTCTCACGAGCGGCTCATTCGAGTGGAATTTCCACAAAGCTCTACCTCTCTCTCTCTCTCTCTTTTTGGTCTCAGGGCATGTTTGACGACGTAAATCTATGTGTTTTATATTTACAGTATTGGGCAATATAGGTGTCTCAGTCCGGCCTTTCGACTGAGATATGAACTAAATTATCAATGGCGATACATCAATATTGCCCTGTACTGTACTTTATGTATAATGAGTGCGACTAATGTTGTATTCTAGTCAGAAATAACCATCATTCTTCATGCGAAAATGTTGCAAAATTGAAATAAGCTAGTAAATTTGTAGATTTACAAAAAAATACATGTGAGAAGTAACATCGCTGGTTAACGACTCGATTTAAAAGTGAGTTTGACATCAAAGAACAAAATTGTATTTAAGTCTATTTCAGAAAAGATGATCCGTATAACAAGTGTAGGTACCTAATTGTTTTACGAAATTGAACTTTACTTCAAGGCAATAAGTTCAACGCTGTATATTTATTTTTTTCGTAGGGTCTTATTACATAAGTATAGTGTCGATTTTCCTTTGAAGGTAATTTTGATCATCTAAGCTGAAATGGACTATAATTGCTACGTATAGAGCAGACACTTCGAAGAAATATTTTCTGATATGCACTGTAGTCCATGGACAACAGTTGCCGTCTTATGAACTATTTTTATAGTCGAAAAAAAATCCCGCCTTGTGTTTTAAAGATGTGTACAAATCATTAAAAGACAAGAAATAAAGCTATTGGAGTGTGAGGTGACATAATAAAAAAATATATAAAAAATAATGAAAAATTATATCCGCCTCCTTCCCTCCAAGTTCACGCATAGATTTTGGTTCTAAATGCCCACTCTATACGTAGTAGTAATAGCTCAATGCCTGTTACAGAGAAATGACATTAACCTATATTTAACTATAAAAATAAAGGATGAATGAAGTACAAACCCTTTTGTACTATACTTTACTAATATTTATATGCTGTTAGTAAACTTGAGACGTTATAGTATGCACAAAAATACTGTATTTTTATATTCAATACCTACCAAGTTTGTAATGTTTTTTTTCGTAATTATGTAACTTGAAGAAATATTGACATCAGACTACCTATATTTTCTTTTTTGGATTTTGTTAATAAGAAAAAAATAAAAGAAACCAGGCCTAGTTTGTAAAGAGTATAATAATAATAAACCTCATGTTATAATAAAATTATAATATGATAATAAAAAAGGTACAATCTTCAAGCCCATTTTGAACGAAGAGCGATTAAAACATCCTACTACTATAATAATGGCGAAAGTTTGTTTGTCTGGATGTATGGATGTTTGTTACTCTTTCACGTAAAAACTACTGAATGGATTTGAATGAAACTTTACCACAATATAGCTTATACATCAGAATAACACATAGGATATTGGAAATCGAAATCCACGCGGACGGAGTCGCGGGCGGCCGCTAGTTGCATAATAAAGAAAATGTATTTTAAGATTATTAAAGACTTTAACATTTCGTCTGTATAAGAGTACCTACAATTATTACAGCTTAAGTTTATGTTCAACAATGTAATATTAACATATAACTTTTCAATCATGAAGTTCGAAAGATGTAAAGAGTAACAACTTACAAGTCACATTGTAGGTACTTTGTATAAAAATGTTGTCTGTGTAACAAAACAGTTTGATGTGAACGCAATATTTCTTCAAACATCCATAGAATTATGTGTATTTTGTAAACCTAACATGTATTTTTATACTAACCAACATACCCAATTCTTACTGTACCTTTAATGTTAACTTATTTTAAGGCTTCAGACTGTAAATTCTTTTGATTTTTAAACAATTGTTAAAATAATCATATTGACGACCACTTAAATTAACAAATTGTTATGAAATCTGTAAATAAAAGAGTATTCAGTGTAGAAATATAGTATGCCGAAAGAACATGACCAAAGTTCGGCGGGACTACGCCGCAATTTATTTTAACTGATTGATGACACACCATGCCAAAATAACGTCGCGTTATTCGGTAAATTTATTTATTTATTTATTCTTTGGCACAGTAACAAAATACAAATTAACAATAATGATGATAATAAGTGCATTTTATAATTCCAAATTTGCATTTCGATGACAACTGCGCACAACATTCGACTTTAGTATTACAATGCATAGTTCTCTATGACGAAGTACAAAAAATTGGTACCAGCTAGTTGAAATTTAACAATGTTAATGGAACAAACAACTAATAACTAATGGTTTAGGCCAGAAAGAAGCAAATTAATTATGCTCTCAGAACCCCTAATAGTTTTTAAAAACATTTTTAAACTTTGATGACATATATCCAGGTTTTCAAATTTACAGATACAATTATATTTTCTACACATACAAATAAAATGCATTGCAGGCGTTATCACACTGAATTTCGGTCGCGTATTTTCGGCTCAGTGTGTTTCTTCACTTCTCGTAATTTTACACAATTGTTTAAAAAGTCTGTGATCACTTCCGACTTCCTATGTACGTTCTAAGGTTTTTTAATATAATTAGATGGTAAATCGTTGTGTTACGTACCCAACAGTAGAATATGATTGTCTAATTATGTTACATTTGATTCGGTGTTTGACAATTGAACTATTCATGTGATTGGATATATAGTTGCAAATAAATTATATTAAATATCAATCAATTTTATTTTTACCTGTGAAATATCTGATTTTCGGAAGACCATTAGTTAATATTCTGTGGCATAAAGCTGATTTTAAGTGAAACTAAATGACGAATGAAAAAAAGAGTTTGAGTTTTGAGGGTAGAAGCGTAATAATCAACATTTCAGTTTACGTTTAATACCTCAGTCAGTGCGTAATCACGGCTGTAGAAAAACAGTCGAAACAACGGGTTATTCATGTGTGTATGTAGTTTTAATCATAACAAGATGTATATTCGTGTGAAACTTCGGTAATTCTACTCAACGTATAGTAGTCGCGTAAAGCCAAGAGAACATTATAGGCTTTTACATCGAGTGACATAAATTTTCATCGTGAAAAAGGAAACCCTAAAGCCGCATGTACGAACACGAACATAGTGAACCAAAACATCAAAAACGAACATTTGGTTTTTATGTATGGACAACATTCTTGACGAACGGAGTGTTCGATGTTCATCAGTGGTGCACATTTGCAAAATAAGTTGTTGCATATCATGCAACGTAACAAACAACTTTGTTCGTTCGTACGGCTTAATAGTTTATTGTTTCGTGCGTGATCATGTGGGTGGTGAATTAATTAACAACAATTTGAGAGTGAATGAAGATTTGCAACCGTGCCCGAGCAGACAACGCCACGAACCATCACGGTTGTTGCAACAGCCAAATCGTCAAGCAGTAAGTTCCATACCAATATGTACATCCCAACTAATATTATAAATGCGAAAGTAACTCTGTCTGTCTGTCTGTCTGTCTGTTACGCTTTCCCGCTTAAACCTCGCAACCGATTTTGATGAAATTTGGTACAGACAATCTTTAGACCCTGAGACAGAACATAGGCTACTTTTTATTTCGAAAAAAAGAAATCCACGCGGACGGAGTCGCGGGCGGCCGCTAGTACTAAATATTGCGTTCAGTTCCGTTTACTCAATGGTAGTAAATAGATGTCATCATCATCATCCTAGCGCCTCTAATGCAATACCAGTTGCAACCTCGGCCATTGCCTCGAAGCCCAGGGTACGCTGCAAATATGACCCTGAATTGACCAGCCTGGTTTTTACAATGGAGCGACTGCCGTCCGACCTCGTCAGCCTTACAAGGGAAACCAGATCATTTGGATCATAGTTGGGCCCGACGGCTTAACGTGCCTTTCGAAGCACGGAATCATCACTCTTATCGCACAATCAGGTGGTTCAAGCCTGCAATGTCATAACCATACTGGATAAATCAAAACTAAAGTGAAAGTGTTTCTCGCGGAAGTTGAATCCACGACTTCCGAGGTTTTTGAGCACAGCGCTCTAACCTAACCACTACAACACGGATATAAAGAGGTAGTAAATAGATGTATTTCCTTACTAATATGTATTATAAATAAGAAGGTGAGTTTGTTTGTTTGTTCCGCTTTCACGTCGTAACTACTGAACCGATTGCTTTGAAATTTTGCAGAAGTAAAGTGAGTATTCCGCATTAAGTAATAGGGTAATTTTTATCCCATTGTATCCAATATAACTGAATTAAACGCGGGCGGAAAGCTAGTTCTTAATAAAAGAAGAACTTCCTTGAGATCAAACACTAAACATGCCCTTCTACCTTCTTATTTTCACAAAGCAATTACATGACTTTAAAGTGCCGACTTTAAAATCGCACACAAACGACTAAGGAAAATCAAAGGTCCGGATCTTTCTTAAAACAAAGAAGTCTGTCCATTGTCTGTCTCTCAGAAGATAATAATCGTTCTAACACCGCCTCCGCTTGACAATAAACATACTACAAAGAAAGGTCTGAAGATTTCACCTTAAAGGAAAGCATCAGGCAGTTAAAGGCCCAATGTAAAGCAGGCCTTCATAATTCAAAACATCTTTAAATTAATTAATCATGCTACTGAATTATATCTGAAGACCTAGTGTTAGAAAAGTCAATGACTAGTTTAAGGCGATGAATTTGTATACTGTTCAAAACCGTATACAAATTCATCCTCAATCATCCCTTGCAGGCAGAATGCTTAATATCAGACGATTCCTTGCAACACACATAAAGAAATAACCAAAACAGGCACAGCTAAGCTACAAAAATACATACCACACAAACACATAAGAACACTATTAATCTCATCAATGTTTTCTTTGAATGGCGTGTTTGTACCCAAGACTTTTAAAACATTAAACCACTTAAACATTTTTAAGAAGAGTGCACCGCTGAGTAAAATCTTGTCTCCACCACAAACGGATGCATTTAGCAAATAAAACTGGAGTGCATTTACAAAGGGTGGTGAAATATCATGGGATACATTTATATTTATTTTACGGATCTAAGTGTAATATTCGAAAGAGACTTCTTGGAAAAGCATTTCTCGAAACGATTATAATGATGACGGCAAATATTTCAAAGTTTGTATTTAGTCGAAGTCGTACTCTAGAGTTTGAAAAATGAAAAATGAAAAATGTTTATTTCAGTACTCCAAACAATAACAACAGTACAATTCAAGTGGTACATACAATACTATAGTCTTATATAAAAAAAAGAACAGTAACCCTGGACTCCACACTAGGATTCCCTGTGTCGTGGAGGCCAGTGTCTTCCCATATAAGTAAGGATTATACATACATCTCATTATGTGTGGTATACGTGCGCGTGTGCATGGGTGTTCGTGTGTGTGTGTGTGTGTGTTTGTGTGTGTGTATGTTTGTGTGTGTTTGTGTGTGTGTATGTTTGTGCGTGTGTGTGGTGTGTGTGTGCGTGTGTGTATGTGTGTACAGAATTATAAATAGTATATAGTCGTACACCATAATAAGTATTTTTAAAGACAACATAACTAGCCGGAGAGTTTATCAAATATTTTTATTTAAATAGACATTGTCAGCAGGTCCTCTGTTTCCTGATAATTTTTATTCAGTAACCAATTTCTAGCCATTTGTCTGCATCCTAATCTGGTCATACTAACGATGTCTTTACATTCCTTGTACACTTTGTAGTAAAGGTAGGGTCCCATGTAGTTGCTCGATCTTCTTGAAAAGGTAGTTTTGATTATAGGCAAGTCCCATTTTAGTGTTCTATGTGATTGACGCGCACACAGTTTAGAGCGTTTGTGAAAATTTAATATTGTGGCAGATATATATAGTTGCCGAACCGTTAGGAACTGGCACTCGGAATAGAGTTTACGAGATGGATATGTCCTGGGGTGGTGGTGAGCAACCTTCAGGATAGCTCGCTGGGCTCTTTCAAGCCTGAGAAGGTGTGTTTTGTATGCTATGCCCCATAAGTTTGCTGTAGCTACAACCTAGATTGTAGAAAAGAACTAACAAGCCAACTTCTAAGCTTTAAAAGTGATCGGGAATTTACTGAGAGAATTTGAAGTAAAATATTTGAGGTCACCTATATTTAAAATTATTTAAAAGTTAAATCCATGTATGTTTATGTATATTTTGTACTTCAGTGAAAAATCACAACAAAACTCTAAAGTATTTTTAGGTTATTACTACTACGTATAGAGTGGACATCGAGAAAAAAATGTATGCGTCAATTTGAAGGGATAATTTAATGTTCTTTTATAGATGCAACTGTTGTCAAAATATTTCTTCGAGGGGTCTTCTCTACACGTAGTAGTAATACCTCATCATAAGTCAAGTCCTATAAAAATCAAAGAAACGACCATAGAATCTTACATTTCATCTTATGCCCCTTAACATGTTTGCAAACGGCAAGTCATTCGACGCACACCAACTTGTCATTACAAAGAACAAAAAAAAACCTACCCTGCTTTGACAAATCGCTATTTCGAAGGGACCATCCGCACCCTAAAACCTTCAAAACTACTTACATCTTTGAAAGTTTTATTTATAGTTAAGTTCACTCTAGAAATTGGGTGTTCTTTTATATCCTACTCAGCGTATGGAATACATTCCCTTTTTATGTTTTTACGGTCATTGATTTCAGCTATTTTTGGGGAAAGGAAATTCTTAGGAGACAGCGAAAGGAAAGGGTTTTTCTATTTAAGTGCCGCTGTTATTACGATTATAGGAGGCTCCTCTGAACGCATTATCTCGGGGTCCCGAGTTCAGTACTCGGATTGGGCAAATTTGTGACGGAATTTTTAAGTGTAGCTTTGAACTTGTGGCTAAAGAAGTTTGCTTTGTTTGTGACTGGTTATTTAAACTTTATTACACGTAACGAAAAGTGTGAAAATGTGGTCCTAATACCTCATGGCATTCTCTGCCAATCAACTTTAGGTAGCCCTAACAGAAAGTGAAAATACCTTAGATTATGATTGAGAGGATTTTGTGACGTTTATTAATATATAAATATATTTTTATTTAGCCGTGGTACATTAGTTTGGGTTGACTAAAAAGAAACCTACGCGTTATATTTGCCTTTAAGAAGCAAGTATCTAACCAGTCTAGAAGTCAGTTAATTAGTGACTTAACCTGACTTCTCTGCAATTTCTTAGTAAAAGAGTAAGTGTCTTTAACCTGTCTTCTATGGAAGTTCTTAGTAAAAGTAGTGTCTTTTGACGCCGGCAACTTGAAATTTAATGAGATTTAATGAAAAGAGGAATTCCCGGTAGAAGTTTCAATTCAAAAGGTTGCGGGCGTTTCTTGTACTGCCGCAGTCTTAAGTGAGGCTTTGCGTAGTGTAGCTCGTGAGTGAGAGAACAAAATGGTATGTATCTTTCCAAGTGAGAAAATGTTTCACTTGCTCTCTTGTTACATTTGTGATGTATACTTAGTCGGGTCATAAGTTCTGTCATAAACTTTTTAGGAAATTATTGATTCACCTTTGGAGATATACATAAAAATTATATATGAAATGAAAGGTTATTAAATTTGCAATATAATTTTATCAACATCATTCGAAATGTCCTCCCAAATTTTGGACAGTTGCCATTAATCTACGAAGACAGTCATCCATCGCTGCACGCACCACATTCATACACCTTTCTTTCGCTGATTAAACCAGAAACGCTCGGAGAGACACCAAATTCTGGTGAGGGTAAGTACAGACTTTCCCCTTTAAATACTGGTATAACTTGTAATCCCTTCGGTTTAAACGTGGACTAATAAAAGAGAGCCCGTGTTCATGCCGGTGAAGTCAATTCCGCGCGCCGTCAACCAGTATTTCGTGCTTCGGGCCTATCAGCCGGTGTAGAATCCTGTTGGAATGTCCTATGTCTGTTCTTGATTATTATTTAAGAAAAAGGTTGTACTATGCTTGTTTGGACAGTATTTTGATATAGTACGGCCTTGATTTTCCCCCTTTTTTTGCCGAAAAACACCTCAGTTATGCCTAAATCCGAGAGTCCAAGCCAAATCATGAATGAGGAAGGGTGATAACCGCATTGGTCCCTCGAAATACACGTGTTTGCTTCTTCACTGATGTGGGCATACACTTTATCATTTTGTTTGTGATAACTTAAACCTATCGTAAAAAAAAAGATATCCAAAAAAATGATTTCGCAGTTTTTTTTCTCGCGTGCCGTCGTAACAGAGCCCGGGATCTTTCCAGCTTAATTTTCTTTATACGATCATCCGAAAAAATCCGGCCCTCTTACGATAAGCACGTGGTCTCAGGTTTTCATTTAGCATTCTTTTTAGCCACAGCTAGAGAGCTAGCGTTTTTTGTTTACGCACGGGATTTTTATCGTTTGGCGCCTTCACTGCTCTGATTACCGCTAGTGTTCCTAAAAGAGCAAGGTCTGCCGCTTCTTTTACGATTTTGGAATCTTGAGACTTCAGTGTATCGATTGATAGTACCATAAAAGAAATAGGACGCTTTTTTCAACTTTTGTACGAAATTGAAAATCACCTTCCATGCGTTACAACAGCGGTGCAACGGAAAACCCTTGACTCTATTGTCTTTATTCGTCCATTCCATATTCAAATAATGTATAAAAATAATTCATTCTTCTATTCCCGACATGTATAAATGTTCTATTTTTAAAATTAGTAGCAGAATTTACGGCAGGTCTTCAAAAATCAAAAATATAAGCTTGTGACAGAACTTATGACCCGACTGTGTATTTAAAGCAGCAGAAGACCATTTCCAAACGAGAAATATCAGCACGGAGCCGACTAGATTGGTGAGACACTTGAGACAAGATGATGAGTGCGCGTAGTAAGAATTATGAGCAAAAATTCTCTACTCTTTAATCAATCGATTGCGTGTATAAAATGATATCCTTGGAAAGATAAATAGTGCACAAGTGAGTGCGTAAGCACACGTGCACTCCGAATTCTCTCACCCTTATAGTTTGGTGGGACAGAAATCTGACACAACCGTAAAGAGATTAGGCACAGGCCCAACGCCTTATGTTGGCTTCCGAAGCACGGAAGAGCTCCAGATTAAGTTTTTCGGTCACCCATCCGTTAACTGACCTCTGCAAAAGTTTCTTTACTTAGCAATCGCAAGCCGAGCGTGCTAACCACTGTGCTATCAGCCCCGATATTGTGTATGTCAATCATAAACTATAGACCGAACTAATAGAGAAAAACGAATACAATTAAAAGACATAATATCAATAGATCGGAATAATATCTATCTTTAATTTTTATGATTCTCTGAACATCTCTAGCGAGTCTGGGGTAAACTTAACACTAGTTTACTTTGACTGGCTCAGGACTATTAATATTGCTTTAGTTTGTAACTGTGACTTTCCCATTATATAGGAGTAATTGCGACGTTTTGTGAGGAAAATTGTGGGTGGGTTGGAGGTTTATTATTGGTTAAAGTTCCGTAATAAATAATTTTAAAGAGCAACTATTTTGAGTCTTGCCATTTTTTCTTTATAGATCATGGTTTTCCAAAGTGGGCGGCTAAATTTTTTATTGCCTTGATAAATTAATGATTCAAAAGAGCATCTCTCTCTCTCTCTCTATAGGCTATATGAAAGCCTAAATGAAGAATATTTTCACTTTATAATTTTTTTTTTTTAATTAACAAAATAATAAAAACTATCCGCAACATTGTTTTAAATCAATCTTTAAAATCGTCCGTTTATATATATGTATCTATTTAAATATAACAAAATAAAGTTTTTGGTAAGTAGGTACATCATATAAAAGCACTTAATGTTGCTAATATTTCCCTATGAAGTTCTTACATCTGATCTCATTTGGCCAATAAAATATGTAGGTCTCGCATTGTCGGTATTACGACTTATCTTGATCCCGTTGACGAAAACATACAACAATTTTATGAGACTGTACCCGCTGTATAATTTAACTAGCAACCCAACCCGGGTCCCGGCTTCCACGCAGGCAAAGCCGCGGGTTAAAACTTGTTCTCTGCAATAGGACTTTTCTACCCCTGCAGAAGACCACAGTGAAGTAGCACTGCTGCTTAACTGTTGTGCTAAGTTTCCGCTCGTAAGTAAGGTCTTCAATACTCAGTTGGTGAGGGTATGGGGTTTTGAAGGCAAGCAACGCGTCAGCGACCCTTGTTAGTTTATATGTACTTATTTCGACGGCAATGCATTTTATACAATAATACGCGACGTAATTTCAGCATAATGTATCCTCTTTTTAGGGTTCCGTAGCCAAAATTGCAAAAAAACGGAACCCTTATAGATTCGTCATGTCTGTCTGTCTGTCTGTCTGTCTGTCCGCCAGTCTGTCACAGCCACTTTTTTCCGAAACTATAAGTACTATACTGTTGAAACTTAGTGAGTGGATGTATTCTGTGAACCGCAACAAGGTTTTCACACGAAAATAGAAAAAAAATAAAAAAAGTGGGGGGTTCCCATAGTGAGAACTGAAACTCAAAAAATTTTTTGTCATTGAACATATACGTGTGGGGTATCTATGGATAGGTCTTTAAAAATTATATTAAGGTTTCTAATATCACTTTTTTCTAAAGTGAATACTTTGCGTGACAGACCCTTCCAAAGTGGAAAAAAGTGTGTCCCCCCCCCCCCCTCTAACTTCTAAAATAAGAGGATGATAAAACTGAAATAATTATATAATGTACATTACCATAAAAACTACCAACGAAAATTGGTTTGAACGAAATCTATTCAGTAGTTTTTTTAATACGTCAAAAATAGAATTTGTACGGAACCCTCAGTACGGGAGTTCGACTCGCACTTGGCCAATTTTATTAATAATTAGCGAAGTTACAATCGAGTGTGAAGTTACACTTTCAATACTTTAAGATTTAAACATTACATGGGGACAGACAGAAGGAAGCTTCTTTGTTTTATATTGCAGACAAATCCCAGCCTTGAACCTTATGAACGATCGCTCATGTTCATAACAAATTGTAGGGACATTCTGAGAATCCACTTTGCTTAATACAATACAAATATGTACAGACGTACAGGCGACAACACATCGGAGTACTTACACTTTTGACTTCGTATTACCCTTATGTCGATGGCATAAGTGCTATATTGAACTGCAAGTGTTGATTATGAAGAGCTGTTGACCGTACCGTGTAAAGTGATATATTTACGCCTGTATCAAAGCAATTAGAGGCAATACAAAGTTGATGCGTTTGGTGTTGGTGTGATACATTACAATGTAAACAAGACTGGCATTGATATGTAGAAGTGAAAGTTTGAGAAAAATAGAGAAAATAATAACAGAAAATCCACGGATTAAATACAAAGCCGTTTCTTACTTGGCTTTAATTTTAAGTTAAAGTGTTAAAAACCTGTCATAATAATTATTATTTGTATGTCAGAAAGTGTTTTTGTTAGTAGCTGTAGAAAACACAAACATTATCGGATGGATAAGCTTTTGTTTTATTATTACGGCCATCATACTACAGACATTAAGGACCCACTACGAATAACAGCGAAAACCGAAAATTCTTACGATTAGCCAGGTACGCAGGATATAATATTATAGTGCAAAAGCGTGTGCGCAAGCACAGTTGCACTCCCTATTCCGTCACTCTCATGATTCGGTGGGACAGCAGTCTGACACGACTGGAGAGAGATCAGGGGCAGGTCCAACAGCTTTACGTGCGTTCCGAGGCACGGGGGTTTTATTACACCGCCAACTCCCAAACTCCGGACTGTACCTGCGATATCACAACAGGAAAACTCACAGACACAATTTCATCGGACCGACCCGGGATTCGAACCCAGGACCTCCGGTGCCCCTCCGCATTAAAGAACGACATACCTACTAGCTACTGCGCCACGGAGGCAGTTCCCATAGATAAAATTAACTACTACTCAAAAGCGCATTCAATTTGAAACCCTAATGAAAACACCAAGTTATGAGTGAATACGAGTAATATCAAAACATGAAATGGCGAGCAAACAGATACAGCAACGAATAAATGGCGCGAGAGAATTTAATTTGCGCAGTTTTCAGCAAGAGACAAATTACACAGCATTTGCGGTATCAGTCTGGCCAGTGTTGTTCAGTCGTTGCGTAATGAATGTGGGAAATCTAAATCTAAATATATAAAAGGAGAAACTGACTGATTGTCATATCATCGCACAGCCTAAACGGCTTAACGCAGGTACTTGAAATTTTGAATGGACGTAGCATAGGTACTGTAGAGGTGCACTAAGAAAGGAATTCCCGAAATTCCCACGGGAACGGTAGTTAGCAGGAAAAAACGTTTGTATAAAAAGTCGAAACCGTTCAAACTAGACGCTTCTGGCATGCAGTTGGCTTAGTAATAAGCTTAGTTGCAACAAATTATTGCTAAATTCCTACAGGAACGGGAGAAAGCGTATTACGTGTAAAAGTCCGTTCCGAGGTCTCCTCTGTGTCCAGAAAAGGAAAATTGTGCTACCCCGAATTTTACGCGCGCGAAGCCGCGGGCAAAAGCTAGTATTAATTATTTATTCATTTTATTTGGATTATCAACATAAGCATTAGTACAAAATAACTTGACATTTTATCGCTTATTACTTATATCTAACTAAACTTATAATCACAGGTAATCTCAGCATTCAAAAAATATATTCTTACCAATATTATAAATCGGAAAGTGTGTTTGTTTGTTTGTTTTCACGTCGTAACTACTGAAGTGATTCCTTTGAAATTTTGCAGACGTGAAGTTAGAAGTCCGGATTAAATAAAATGGTACTTTTTTATCAAGGAAAAAATATAATCCCGAGGGAAAACAAAAATATTTATTTTAAAGATTAATAAAATAATGTAAACATGTAAATCTAGAAGCTAAATGACACGATTATGAATTTTTAAAATGAGGAATTCCCGAGGGTTCATATAAGACTTTCGACCAGGCAGCACTAGCTATTAATATGGTCTTTTAATTGTGATACCCAAAATAGTCCAGGAATTTTAGATTTTATCTGCGGAATAATTCCTAGTGAGCTGAATTTTTGTATACACCTTTATTATGATACTGTAATGATGATGTGAAAAATCGACATTGATATCGTGCCGGCTAAAAAAGTTATGGGGGTCCAAACGTCACGAAAATCAGTTTTTCGCAAATATCTCGCGATCTATTGCTCAGAGGTCAATAATGGTTTCATAAAAGTTGTTCGTCGTAAAATTGTCTACAAAAAAGGTCTCTTGCATTTTTCTGTAGAATTAACCGTTTTTGAAATAGAGACTAGAACGCACTCACGTATGGTATTGTATACCGTACGGCGCATACCAAGGCATAAACCCTATTGTTTGTTTTTTTCCCTTTTTTGTTTGTATGTTTTTTGTTAGTATGATGATCTACATATAGAAATATAAAAGCCTTATAATACTAGTACAGTCAGGAAAATAGGAATATCAACTATAAAAAACTAAGTGGCAATTTTTTTTGTCACTTTATAACTCAAGAACGGGCTCACCGATCCAAACCAAATTTTCAGGGTTTGTACAGACTATTTAGTAGATGGTTTATGTGAAGTTTGAACAAAATCGGTCGTTCACTTTATACGTAGCGAAGCACGTACCGGGCCGCTAGTAATGATATGGATATGCAATGTGAATTTTAGCAATTTTGATCCACGATCTGCGGAAAAAATCCTAGTGGGCTGAATTTTTGTATACGCTTTTATTATGATATTGTGATGAAGATGTGAAAAATCGACATTGATATCGTGCCGGCTAAAAAAGTTATAGGGGTCCAAAAGTCACTGGACATAGCGTATCTATCGGTACTAGCGTCCCGGTACGTGCTTCCCTACGTTTAAAGTGAACTTCACATAAAACATCTACTAAATAGTCTGTACAAACCCTGAAAATTTGGTTTGAATCGGTGAGCCCGTTCTTGAGTTATAAAGTGACAAAAAAGATTGCCATTTATTTTTTTATATTTGATATTCCTATTTTCCTTACTGTACTAGTATTACAAGTCCTTTATATTTCTATATGTAGAACATCATACTAACAAAAAACATACAAACAAAAAAGGGAAACAATCAAACAATAGGGTTTATGCCTTGATATGCGGCGTACGGTATACAATACCATATGTGAGTGCGTTCTAGTCTCTATTTCAAAAACGGTAAATTCTACAGAAAAATGCAAGAGACCTTTTTTGTAGACAATTTTACGACGAACAACTTTTATGAAACCATTATTGACCTCTGAGCAATAGATCGCGAGATATTTGCGAAAAACTGATTTTCGTGACGTTTGGACCCCTATAACTTTTTTAGCCGGCACGATATTAATGTCGATTTTTCACATCATCATTACAATATCATAATAAAGGTGTATACAAAAATTCAGCTCACTAGGAATTATTCCGCAGATCGTGGATCAAAATTGCTAAAATTACTGGACTAAAACTTTTACTTTAGGACTGGATCATTGGGCCAGTACTCTTAAACCTTTCTAAGCAAAAAAAGTTCCTAACTAGAATTTAATTTCTCTTATTGGACAAATCATTTTAAGGATTCGTTTATAAATGGGTTTATTTATTTATAGTCCACTACACCTAAGATGATCCCGATGTCAGTTGACGGTTCAAAGGAAAATGGACACTATTCTAAAGCATTAAGAACGCTATTTGAATCGAATTAACAGCTCGTGTAGCTTATAGTCTTCAAAGAAAGTTTAATTTCGTATGAGAAGTATATCTGCCACAGAGATCATCTTAGCTGAAATGAACTATAGTAAAATCGGTTAACAGGGGAGTTCGTCTCGATGTGACTTAAGTAACGGGTAGTGGTGTCGTGGTGCAGGGTTCGATTCCCGTCTGTCGGGGAAAATTTGTGTCGTTTACCAATCCGCATTTGGCAGGCGTGACGATTAAGCCAAAACCCACCTTTGAAAAAAAACCTAATTGGCTGATAATGGTAATAAATGATTGATTGTCACAACTTTAATCGAATATGAAATCGTGTATTACAGACGCTTACTTGATACTAGTTTTTATCCCCGCCTTTGCCCGCGTCATCAAGATTCCTGTTTTATCCCATGGGAGCATTCAATCGGGACATAAAGTATCCTATCATCTTTATTAGATCCAGACGACCCGCTTGGTGTAATGGTCAAGATGTTGCATATTACGCAAGAGGTCGCGGGTTCGATCCCCGCACAGGACAAACATTTGTGTGCATGAACATGTCTGTTTGTCCTGGTCTGGGTGTTATATGTATATATATATTATATTTGTAACACCACTGTTGATTCTGATGTCTATAACACAAGTGCTTAAGCTACTTAACACGGGGTCAGATCAATGTATGTGATGTTGTGATATATTTATTATTATTATTTATTATATTAGCCTATACCCTGCCTGTAAACCTAATTTTATAAAAATCCATCAAAGCAAACAAACTTTCTCATTTATTTTATTAGTAGGTATGAATTGTACCTGTACATTGAGCAAAGGAAACACTAATGAGCTTCACAGTTATTTTGCTTTGTAAATATGAAACCGCTGTTCAGCGCAATAGGTGTTTTAGGGTTGACATCAAAAACAAAATTTAAAATGATATTCTTCCTAGCGTTTATTCCGTTTGTTTGCGGGGTCCGCTTTGACCATGATCCAGGATTTGGTGAGTATGGTTATTACAGTGAAGCGACTGCCATCAGCCCATGGTAATCCTCAGAGGGGAACCAGACATATTGGATCATGGTAACACATTTAAAATGATGATCTTACAATGAATATTGTGTATCAATAATTTGTTATTTTTTTTTCTGTTCACAATAAATCCTTTCTGTTTACAATAAATCCATACGTGATTTGGTTTGAACTTAGGCTGTGTCATATTACTTCTAGGCTTATGTAAAGTAAGTATCAGCCTATCAATGTCCCACTGCAGGGCAAAGGCCTCCATCATTTGAAATCACGTTTTTCTGACAAAGATTGATTGGCTTAATCGAAACGCTTGCCAAATGCGGATTGAAGATCACAAAAACCGACAGAAAATTACTTAAACCACTAGACCATCGAAACGTTAGTTTTGTGTAAGAAAGAACTTTTTTAAGTTTCTATAATTTTTTTGCCTTAATAATTCGTGTTTTAAAGCATTACGTCTGTTTTTGGGTAACAACATATCGATCGGACTGGCTCCCCGCTTCAAAACTAGACTAATGTTTTTTTTAGGTAATTGGTATACGTATTTTTCCCTGGGAATTCAATTCTGAATGAAACCACCAATTCATTGCACAACTTCAAAATTGTCATCCCTAAGCTCTATTATTCAAGAACTCACCATTTGAAACCCAATTATTATTTTCACTTTGCTGTATGCATTATTCAAACAATTCGGAACTCTATTGTTTAGATCCTAGGTCATTGTTTTGAAGTACGGATACATTTCTCTTTTGTTGAATTCCATTTATTTGCAACCGCGAAATGAAACTTATGATTGCACTTTTCAATATTGTCAAGCTTGAATTTTGCTTATTTAGTCAACTGGCTTAATGACGTTTGGTTTTTAACTGAGCAATATTGGTTAAAATTCAGTGGGATAGTATCAATAAGTTACATCTTTAGATACTAAAGACAACGCGCAAAGACGTTAATTTCGGATTTAAGCTAAATATTTATAAGATAGGCCTATATGAGTACGTGATTCCTATTGTGACTAAATGAATATAAAAACATCGTGAATGTATATACACTTATTATCAAAAGTAAAGAATGAATTGCATTAGGAAGTTAAAATTTTAAACATGTTTCTTTTTACCAGATTTTTCATAGTAGGTACATCTGTGGTATGAAAAATCTGGTAAGTTATTTAGGCAGTTTTGTAACTCTTTACAAACTGCTTCTGAGGTGTAGAGGTAAAGTTGGTTGAGGATGCAACCGGAATAGGCTTGGATGATGATGATGACTAAACTTTTTATCAAAAGGAAAGAATTGTATTAGGAAGTTCAAGTTCATACATGTTTCTTAATTACTGACCAGATTTTTGCATGAAATCGAGAGCTACAAAACTATGCATCTAAAATAAAAAAAAACATTCACAACATTCCTTCACCAGTTTTCAATAAATCCAGCAATTTTTAATAGAAAAAAACCCCGTATCGCTCTCAAATTCTCGTATTTCACTTGTAAAATATTTCGTCCCGGAATATCGGAAAACCTTTTAACTACCGTATCCACCAATTTTACATCACAAAATAAAAAAATAGAAAAAAAAGTGGTAGACAGCGCGAAATGAAATCCAGTGTTACCCCCACCCCCCACCACCCGGAGGGGGGAGACCTGTTGAAGTACAGTGTGCCGCACGTCAAGGTAAACACTTGTAACCAATAATAACTCTTATGTCAATGACATAAGGGCGACACAAAATGTTTCGTCTAACGCTGTTGTCTATAGAGCAAGCGTTAAAAAGAACAACTTGTCTCGTAACCTTTTATAAAGGATCTTTAAGAGGAAATGGAAATTCTATTCTTCTTGGTCACCTCGTTTAATTTTAAACTAAAGCTTGTTTCTCACGGAAACTATCAATGTTTTTTATTATTTTATTGTAGGAATGCTCTAGCGGCCGCCTGTGACTCCGTCCGTGTGGATATCGAATTTTCCTTACACATAGTGTTATACTATAGTTTAAAGTCCTCCTCGTCAAATGGACTATCCAAAACGAAAATAAGTTTTCAATTCGGACTATAAGTTCCTGAGATTTGCGAGTTTATAACCAACGGCTTAACATGCCTTCGGAGGCACGGAATCATCATTCTTATCGGACAATCAGTCCAAGTTTCCAGCCTGCAATGTCCTAACCAAACTAGTAACCAACACAAAGCGAAAGTGTTCCCCTCGGTATTCAAACCCACGACCTCCGAGGTACAACCGTCTTTATAACCACTGCACCACGGGGCAGATAGAGTTTGAAGATTGTTTAAACTCATGATTTGAATGTACAGAAAGTACCGTAGACTTTCGTAGCAGTTTCTGTATTTGTAGCACTAGTTGAAGTTCGCTACGCGTGACTACGGCGCCGTAGCACTATGATTTCCCTATGTTTGCATTGAATGCACGTGCACAAGTTTCTTATTACCTCACTCTTAGAAGAAAGGTGTCGATACTCTTTATATATGAACTAGCGACCGCCCGCGACTCCGTCCGCGTGGATTTCGATTTCCAGTAGCCTAAAGCCTTCCATGTCAAATGGACTATCCAACACAAAAATATTTTTTCAAATCGGACCAGAAGTTCCTGAGATTAGCGCGTTCAAACAAACAAACACTTTAGCGTTATAAATTAGTATATAGAGTATAGATAACATTTTAAATTTATTCTAATTTTTACCCGCGTTTTTCCCGCATTATCAATATCCCCCCCTTTTTTATCCCTTTTTTTTTATTCGAATTTCTTTTAATTTAAAATTTTTGGGCCGCTTTCGTCTGTTGAAAGAAATATACTTACGTCAACAGTTTTGTAAATTATTGACGGATGGGTGATACGCTCAAACTTGACATAGAGAGCGTCTATAGGCACCGTGCATAGCGATGACTCTGCCATCTCCAGACTCATATTCAAATCTTTTTACTCTCAATGTCAGTAATTCAACTGTCAAACCACGGAAAAACACGGTGCCTTATTCTGCCATCTAGTGACTCATATTCAAAACTTTCATGCTAAATGTCAAATTTTACTGTCAAACCACAGAAAAAAATCGGGATTTTAGCGCCCTCTATAGTTTCTGCACGGTGACTATAGTATTCTTATTAATCGGAGGCTAAATCGCTAAATCACGTAATCATCCGTCATACACGTCATTCGATCTAAATCGTGTTATTTATCTGTTCAGTGCGGGGCAGTCACGCGTAAATTGAAATACGTAGCTGTCAGCGTCGCATCGGCTGCTGCTGACGGACAGTTAATACGATAGTCGAGTAGTTACACGTGTATTCGTATATAATACTAGCGGCCGCCCGCGACTACGTCCGCGTGGATCTCGATTTCCAATAGCCTGAAGCCTTCCTCGTCAAATGGACTACCCAACACAAACATAATTTTTCAAATCGGCCCAGTAGTTCCTGAGATTAGCGCGCTCAAACAAACAAACAAAGAACGCTTCAGCTTTATATATTAGTAAGTATATAGATTTTTCTCCTTATTATGCATCACGTGTGATACAGCAGGATAGCAGGCACACGTACTGCCGCAGCTTAACTGTCAAGTGGGGTTGCGTCACATTAAGAAACTGAATATAAACCTATACACAAGAACTTAAACACAATCGTCGAATTTCTTTTAATTTAAAATTTTTAGGGCGCTTTCGTCTGTTGAGAAACAGTTTTGTAAATTTTTGACGGATGGGTGATACACTCAAACTTAACATAGGGAGCGTCTATGGTATTCTCATTAATCGGAGGTTAAATCGCTAAATCACATAATCGTCCGTCATACACGTCATTCGATCTAAATCGTGTTATTTATCCGATCAGCGCGGGGCAGTCACGCGTAAATTGAAATACGTATCTGTCAGCGTCGCATCGGCTGCTACTGACGGACAGTTAATACGATAGTCGAGTAGTTACACGTGTATTCGTATATAATATAATACAATATGTTTCACTTTTACAACAAGTTTTAGTCCACAGATTTCCGTGGGAAATAGGACCCGAAGATGTTGAGTAAAAAATGTATGAGAAAAGATTTTTGGCGATTTCTGACATTTCTAGTACTCAAACTTTGAATGTGGTGCCGTATCGTTTTTTGGACATGAAGTAAGATCGACTGGCACGAAAAACATTTTGTGCTATTTCATTATATCTTTTTTTAATTGCATTTATTCCAAAATTTGTGAATGCAGATCATAATATTATATTCAAAGCTAAGGATGCTTGCCTAACAATATTTTCTTGAAACCACATATATGTATATTTATATATACTTAATAAAACTAAAGTTAACCACATCTGCCATCAAATCCTATCTCAAAAAAATTATCCTGTATATATATGTATACTCGTTGTTAAACATACTCGTACGAGTACCATTACCAAACCAAAAATACACATGTGAATATTGTGAATTTTATCCATGTCATTCAGGTCGATTAATTCAAAAGCTTCGAAGTCGAACACTCTTTCGGCTACAAAAACATTTCAGCCACGAACAAAAAGTTCGTTAATAAAATTATAACGTTCAATATTTTGTTTTCGACACGTTTTGCTATTGTTATGCATTCCTTTGCAGCTTATTCAATACACTTAAACCTTTTTTAGTCGCGCAGAATTTAAAAGAAACAATATTAATATTCACCTACAGTTTTTATTTAATAACAGAGGAATGTTTGCTAGTTATATCATGTTAGCCAGAAAAACGGGCCATAAAAATAAGCGAAATTATTTCAAATTTTAAAAAATCTTTTCGTTTCTACTATTTTGATCAGGTACTTATAAAAATAATTTCGCGTTTGGTCCCGTTGTAATGTTAAATAATTATAATGCAACGCGAAAGTTTTAAGTTATAAAAGAATAGTTAGTTAACAAAACTCTACTCTTTTGACTACGGCCTGTCTACGCAGACGGACGTGGCCAATCTAAAAAGGGTCCACATTTATATTGGAACACACTATGCTGAAATTACGCGACAGAAGTTCGGCGACAATGCATTTTCTAAAAAACGCGACGTATTATTAAAAGTATGTCATATCATGAACACAACGGAACGTGAATGTCGCGTTTTGTTCGCATAGTGTGTTCCCACACTAACAACAGAAACAAGCAAAACATCGTCGTATGAACCCTCCCTTTTGTTGCTTTGCAAAACAACTGTGACTTGACATTTCACTAGTTCCCGCCAAATTGAGGTCCTGTGTTCGACTAATGGGCTTATATTGTATCTGGACGGTTCGTGTGGTTTGACATGACCATTAACGTTGTTGGTCAGATGACGCCATACTTATTATAAAAACAAACAATGACCCTGCACGAGTAGGTATTACTTATTTATGAATATTATTTATTGCACGATATAACAATTGTACAAAATGCGGATCATGAGTCTGATCCGCCTTTTGTACAATTTTTAATATAAATACTTATTGTAAACATTAAAAAAAGCTACTTTCGACTACTACTTTTTTGCGCTTCTTGTCGATAGATTAATGCATTCCCAAGTTGGTGGTAGAATCAATCAGCAGCTTTATATTATAAATAAAAAAGAACATTCCTAGTGGCTGCCTGCGACTCCATCCGCGTGGGTTTTTGTTTCTGGACACATAATGTTATACTATAGCTTAAAGCCTTCCTCGACTAATAAACTATATAACGCAAAATTATTTTTTCAATTCGAACTACAGTAATTCCTGATATTAGCGATTTTCAAACAACCAAACAAAGTCTTAGGTTTATTATATTAGTACTACTCCGTCCGCCGTGGATTTCGATTTCCAATAGCCTAAAGCCTTCCTCGACAAGGTCGTGACGCGAGCTCTCCGTCATGGCCGAAAACTGAGCGGAGACCATTTTGGTACAACTCATACCTACGAGTTTTAATTTTAATTTTATTTTTGTTGAGAAGGATTGTTTTTGTTTTTGTTTCCTATTTTTTTAAATTTTTCAATCCTGTGTGATTTTTGTTATTGTATTTTTAATTGTGTTTAAGTACCAAATAAACATTTTTCTATTTCTATTTCTATTTCTACAAATGGACTATCCAATACAAAAATATTTTTTTCAATTCGAACTAGTATTTCCTGAGATAAACGCGTTCAAACAAACAAACAAACAAACTCTTCAGCTTTATTACATTAGTATAGATAGATAAATATACTTTAAAAAAAAGAGTCTCCAAAAGTATAAAAAAACATGCCAGAAGATTCAAAATATTTGTCAATATCAACGAGTTCTTGATTCCATTCCATTTTGTTTCCATTACTCATCGCTTCGGGGAAAATATTTCGAACATTTGTTTTACTGAAAACGAAATACGATCTTGTTTAACTAAATATAAAACATCATTGTTTTGTCTTCGTAGAGATATAACCGAATATAAAGAACAATTATGTTTTGACTAATAGATATCTATGTAGTTCGAAAACCGTTTTTATTATGGTCCTTTTGTATTTCTTAGTTTTCTGGTTTGATATCAAATGCAGATAAACATATTTGTAGCAACCACCATGGACAAATCTATTGAGGAACACTACTGAGAAACATCGTCCAATAGTATAACATATTATTGGTTTTCTAAAGGTTTAAGTATATTTGCTTAATTTTAATAACGTCCAAAACTTCTAATAGTATGATGGCTGATAAATACTTACTTAAACTTCACCTATATGCTCGACTGTCGGCTGGACCCAGCAAATACAGGGTACCAAAGGAGGAATGTAATTAAAATCAAAAAACATTGCAAATTTTTGGTCTGTATCATGTACATAATTATATAGCTATATTTATATATATAGCAGCGATCAGATGACTTTTCTTAGGTAATTTACTTAGAACTTTGATCAATGTGTTCATCAGACATATTACACATTTGTCTTAATTCGATAAAGCGATTGAATTATTATTATAGTTCGCATGTCTTGTCTGGATCAGGCTTGCACAGTGCACATGTGAGCTTAATTACCCGCAGACTTTGAGCTGGTGTGGGCGAATACAGAGAGGGCTTTGAGACATAGAAAACTAAAGGAAAGTACCAGTCTAAAGGAAAGCTCGTCAAAGACAGTAAAATTCTTGTTAATCATTTTGTGTACTAGCTTAGCTTGAAAGATTATTTATTGTGTAAATTGCCTTCGAAGTACGGAGGAGCTCGAGATGAAATTTTGTCACCCATCCGATGACTGGCTTCTGCGAAAGTTACTTAACTTAGCAATCTCATGGATATTTAATTAGTCTCAAGATAATCTATTTACTACAATTATTCAACTTGATGCGCAATAACTAACTATCAGAAACACCGTACACAAGGTAAAAGGATTACTCTGTAATAAGTATTTTTAATCTAGCATTCTAGACTGCCGCAGGCATGTTCCGGATACCTTTGCACATGTGCTAATTACCTGAGGGCTTAGGTAGTACAGAGACGGAGCTAGGGACTACAGGGGGCAAAAACTAATATGTATTTAAATTCCTGTTTATTACAGGGAAAGCGTTGCACATGATAACCTTTACCTAGGGGTCAGTCAAGATTTTTTTATTTTCTCTAGCTTTTTTGGTAACATCACACCAATTAGAATTTTGTGGTTTATTTAGTTTTTGTGTGATTGATAAAATACATATGTATATTTTTACGAAAAAAAGAAAGCCTCGATGGTCTCGTGCTTGTGATTTCGAGGTACTGGGTTCGTTTCACGGGTCGGGAAAATTTGTACCGGTTTTCCGAACACAGACCGGTTTCTGATCACCAATCCACATTTTACAAGCGTGGTGATAAAGCTTAAGCCCATCTTTGTAACGAAAACATGATTTCAAATGATGGAGGCCTTTGTCCTGCAGTGGGACATTAAAAGGCTGATACTTTATTAATCAAATAATGTGACAATTAGCTAGATGCAATCAGGTGACCCAATAACACGTTTGTCACTCTAACAAAAAAAATGTATTTAGATTAAATGCGTAATATTGCCACCACTCGACTCAATGCGGCCCTGTATAGAGATAGCTGGCAAACCGAGTTGCTTCAAACGACCTTAATACCAGCTGTTCTAGGCGGAACTACCACAGTGATATAGGTAGTAGTGAAACATGTTCATACATGGGTATATAATATACTAGTATATTATATACTAGTATATTATATACCCCCAACCGACCCGACCCGGCATCGCACAAATGCAACTAAAATAACCTGTGTTTTTCTTCTATTTCATTGCATGAATAACACACATAAATCTGATAAAATGATGAAAATCAGTAGTAGGGTAGTTTTTTGTTATGTTGTAGGGAGGTAGTAAACGAACAAGAGGGTCACCTGATGGTAAGTGATCACCGCTGACCAAGGACATCAACAACAGCACAAGAGTCGCAGATGCATTGCCTGCCTTTTTTTTCTTTAAAACCCCATAGCATAGCAAATTAAATATATATATCTTTTGAACATTCGAGATTCTTCCCGATTGTTCGCGCCAGCAACTGTCTTCAGAATAAGTGGTATAGAGTCATCATTTGTAATTTTCAGACGATTAATAAGTGCTTTGAAGCCAAATTTAATGAAGAATATTTTGATTTTTAGTTTGAGTTTGCAAGGGCATTTTATTGAAATAATTATTATATTCAGAAATGACAAGTCAATACCTAAAAAATTAACAATTCGAGAGCTCGTGTATACAATAAGCAGAAATTAAATTCAAGAGCAGGCTCAAAATGGAATTATAAATTGTCGTTGATGGAATAAAGGTAAATAGGGTTGCCATATTTGCCAAAATCACATAACATATTAAAATAATGTTAATAAAAACTACATTAAAATATGAAATGACAATATACAGAGGCAATCAAAAATGCGGTAGGTATACGAATAAGTGTAGGAACCCACGACGACCTGTTTGGTGTAATGGTCAAGATGTTGCCTATTACGCAAGAGGTCGCGGGTTCGATCCCCGCACAGGACAAACATTTGTGTGCATGAACATGTCTGTTTGTCCTGGTCTGGGTGTTATATGTATCTATTTAAGTATATTTGTAATTACCACTGTTGATTCAGATGTCTGTAACACAAGTGCTTAAGCTACTTAACACGGGGTCAGATCAATGTATGTGATGTTGTGAAATATTTATTTAATTATTTATTAACCCACCAGACCCAAAACACTCGCCCGATGTTTAGTGCCACTACCCTTGCAATGAATTTTAAATGGATGATGACACACAATATCGATATTACGTCGCATAATTTTGTATACAAAATGAACTTCGGCCGAACTTCGGACGCGTTTTTTTCCGCTAAGATATGTAGTATTGCACCATGTTCCAAGCTAATAAAAGTGGTCTAGGTATATTATAGCTTACACACTTAAAATTTTGCTTCTAATGCATAGCTCTTCGTTGGTGGCAACCCTAGTCGCACTGAATATTTATTGGAAAATTACTCTCGTGAAAGAAACCATTTTAAATATTAAAATATCTCTATCAATTTCTTAGAGCTTAATGAGATTTGATCGTAAATTAATATCAAGCAACTACAAGTTACCTTTAGTAATTTTAATTATGCAAGTGATTTTGATAATTATGATAGATACCTACCTACATGGTTTCATTTTTGGTGTCTGGGTATATTATTTTATTTCTTTACAAAAATTAAGAATTATTAAATAAGCATTATGTTAATTTCCTGCCTAAAAACTAAAGGTCGCGGGTTCGAATTCCGCTAGGGGAAATGTTTTTGTGATGAACATCGGCATTTGTATTGGAGTCATGGATGTTTATAAAAGTATTTAATTATGTCTATCCGTCCGTGAGCTTAGTTTTGGGTTATTCCAATGAATGCATTCATTATTTATTTAATTGCAAGACTTTATCGTAGTGTTAAATAATTATACACATAAAAAGAAGAAAGTAAGATATTTAGTTTATATTATTTGCATTATTCAACACAGTACTAAATAACAAAAGGAAAGCACTGTTCTTTGCTCCATGGAAAAAATAAAATAAGAAAAACACTTTAAAAAAATTAATATCATATTCTCCATACACGAAATTCATGGAAAATCCTTTGCAACCCGATCTTTGACAATTTAAAAGAATCAAAACTGCATGTAAAATAGCGAATTGAATTCAGTTTTCCAGTGAAAATAGTTCTGGATTCCGATAATCCTTTACACGTGTAGCGTGCAAACACAACATGTGCACTCGTTTTAATCTGGCTTTTGATACGAGATGACTAGTGTTGTTCCGTAAGCGATAGTCGATCGATAAAATTGTGACGCTACCGTGTCTCTGAAAATCAGGTGTTGGTATCATCGATGTCGCTATCATCCTTGCATGACCTCGCCTTCTACATGACAATGATTGAATCGTCTGACATAGAGACAAACGCCAATGTTGATGATGATGATAATAATGATAATGACGATGATATCATCATTATTCTTTCATCAACCTGTTGCAGTTCACTGCAAAACGTATTGTCCACATTATGAATGCCGGTTTTAACTCTGCCAGCGCCCTGGGCGAGAGTTCTACGGCGCCCGGTGGCCACGGTATAAGGATAGGTCGGAGGCATCTATGCCGCCACCGACCTATCTGGTCACCACGCTGGACAGATGGGATTTTAAACGATAAAACAAAGGCAACCTCTACTTGATATACCCCGGAACGCCCATTATTAGCTTCTGAGAACACTCTAGGAAAGAAGGGCCTAGTACCACTCTAGGGTGGGAACACGATATTATTGTCAGACCTCCCTATAATATCGATATTTTTTTAATGCAAGTAAAACGTCAGTAGCAGCGAGAATGTTTCCTATCGATACTATTATACATTTTAACACGACTATCGATAATACACTTTTTCAAGGTCGATGTTGTAACAACACTAAAAAGGACGCGGACGCTCACTGAATGGAACCGAAGCTTCCATCGGAATCTGTCTGTACCAGTATGTTTCAAATGTACCTCTAATTCGGTCTGTACGGAATGTTTCAAATGTACGGAATCTGTTCTAGCGTGCTAGAAATGTACCGAATCTGTCAATACGAATAGGTTCGAGAGTGTTTCAAATGTACCCACTTCAGATAATCATAAATAAAGGGTGGCAACCAATTAGACTAACCCAATTGCCTCCCCCAAAACCAAGCTTGATGCTAGGGAACGGATAAACATACATACTTAAATACTTGTATTATCAATCATGACTCGAGTACAAATGCCGATGTTCATAACTTAATAAATAAATAAATAAATAAATAACACCAACATTTGCCCCTAGCGGGATTCGAACCCGCGACCATTGGTATTCTAGCCAGGGTCTCTGACCACATGCCATGTTTAAATTGTTGCGTAGTCCAAACAGCGTTATTGTTTCATGTTTTATTTGCAGTTACATCAAACGTTAAATGATATTTTGTTGTATGTAGCTTTCGCTTTGTCTCAGCTACGTAATGCAATAAATGACAATGATTTTCAACTGACAAACCTGAAACTGATTTCAACCTCAGTTACTATAGGTATTGATAGTTTACGCAACTTGTTTTACGTTTTATCCAAAGAAGAATAAGTAATTATATCTTATTGATTTTTATAAGAAATTGATGTATCGAAACTTCTGTGACTCGAGAACTTTTACTAAATCTTTTTTTTTCTTTGAGCCGCCTTAGAATTAATAATTCTCTACGGAGCAATTTTATGCTCAAATCCTGCTAAGCTCCCATCTGGGGAAAGAGTTTTAAAGCCTGCTGTAATTATCTGTAACTAATTAAAAGATAAGTCTTGACTAATCCTGTTTGACGAAGTAATCTCGCTTGCCTGAAATATTTTGGTGTTCCTACGTTTATGTTTAAAGGGATAAAATATGATGGATACTAGAAATTAGGGTTTAATAAAAATACGAAATTAAAATGAATATTGTATTTTTTTATTTTTCTGATTGATGTTAATTTATCAATGGCTGGAGGGTTTAACCGTTCTTATGCTTGCCCAATAGTTATTTATCGTTTTCAGTATTAATATCAATAACAAGACTGGCTTAATCACCACATTTGCCAAGCGCGAATAATAATAATTGGTGATCACCAACTTGAACTGCTTCTGCAAATTAATTTTCTGATAAGGCGGACATTTGAATATGCTTAGTCCCTGAGCGAACTTTCTGTATATACCTAGTTTCTTTAAATAAATTTCGTGAGACTCCACCAAAGCTAAGATGTGTGCTGTCGAGCGGAGATGTGTCGTAACCAGCCAATAGGATTTTGGCCTTAGCACCTGATCAATCACAGCTTCAAATCCTACTGGCTACTTCCGACACAGCACACATCTTAGCTTTAGTGGAGTATCACCCTCACACTCCCCCCTTAGGTTTAGGTTAATCCGGGAGTTTTCCGCACTTAGTAGTCAAGCTTGTTATTCAGCCACGCTGCTGCATCGGAGCAGCACGTGGGCAGGTGTTTCCTCGGCGACCATGCAACCCCTAAATAGTGGGCTGTCAGTGAGGCCCATGTTGTGAAGATCCTTATTAAGCATGCAGTAACCTGTAATTATGCTTATTGGTTCCGGTCCTAGGATGGTAGTTCCACAATCCCCCCTTAACAAAACAAAAAGTATATTCACCCAACAAACATTCCAGATAGTGTGGGTGTATCGGGCAGGCGTTGACAAATTACCGAACCTCTCCCCCACTTTGCGATGAATGCGCTCATGAAAATGTCATGTTGGAAACTTTGACAAACGCCGTGGTTCATTGACTTGGAGCGTTATTACGTCACGGGGTCAGAGGACAATAGACTTGTTTCAATTCGGATTTATTAAAACAAGATATTGTTAAATAAGGGTTTTAAAAAGTAAGTGTTGGTCCTGCGCCTGATCTCTCTGTGGTCGTGTCACATTGCTGTCCCACCAGAATGTGAGAGTGAGGGAGGGAATAGGGAGTTCACCTGTGCTTGCGTACGCATACCAAGCTAATCGTATGATTGGCCGCTAAACATACTCTCACATACATAATTATTTATATATGAGCGAGTTTGCTAACAACAAATAAGTGTCCACTAACCATAGAGAAATCTACAAAAGCCAAAGGCCACTGACTGTTTTTATGGACACTCTATGTTTTAAAATAATGTGAGTAAATCTTTAATAAAAATTACCTTAATTAAGGCATTAGTCTTGATTTCGCTTCCAAGATACTTCGTGGTCAAAAATAATTAGAACCGGCTGTGTATAAAACCTCTACGGAAGCCTGGGGCTCTCATTAGTAAGACAATAGCGGTAGAATTAATTCTTATCTAAGAACAATGCGCGTTTTAAGGTGTACAACATTTGCTTAAAGCTTTCGTAGGAAACAACAGAAGCACGTAATAAATCTTATTTCTGTTTGGGTAGGTTCATACCGCAATTAAAGCAAAAAACTCTTTAAATACTCGAAATGAATAAATGAACAAATATTCTTTAGCAAATTTCTTTTTAAGTTTTTATGGGATGTTATGCGTTTCACGTATGAATATGAACTGCGTACCTATTCATTTATTTATTAATGATTTTTCTCTGTTAGGGATAGGTATGTTACATAATATGTAACACAAGTGCTTAAGTTGTACTTATCAATGTACCTATGTATGTGACACACCAATTGCCGAGCCCCAAAGCTCCAAGCTTGTATGATCAGTGCTTGTACAATGGATGCTAGGGGTAGGATCGACATACTTAAATACTTTTATAAACATCCATGACTCGAGTAATGTCGATGTTCATCACATTAACATTTGCCCTTAGCGGGATGCGATCTCGCAACCCCTTGGTTATGTATGTAGCCAGGGACTCTCAAAGTCTGAACACTAGACCAATAGGCCCGTCACCGACTGACGAGACATCTCAAATATATATATATATATATATATAAGTCTATATATATTTAATAACTACAAAACTGACGCCGAATAACCAACTCTGTTCTACTTATTACCAGAAGAACTGAGCTCAGCTGGTGACCTGAAAAGCTGACTTTAATTCACAATTATTCGGGCCCGAGCCGTCATGTTAAATTTAGCGGAAACGCTTAGTGATCAAGACGAAAATCCTTATTTGCATACGACATAATTACAGAATTGTCTTCGTAAATTATTTTGTTGAACGTTGTTTCTTTTAATAGCTGTATTATTTAATAACTTAACAGAGAATCTTTTGGGCGGATCTTTTAGAACAGAATGTTTTTTCAATTTGAACCACTAAAATTACTTTTTGAGATTATCGCGTTCAAACAAACAAACAATTTCAGCTTTATTATATTGTGAGTACCTTTTGATTAAGTTCAGTTATAAAAAAACTCAGGTGAAAACGATATCTTTTCATTTTAAATCAAATTTAATTCATACGTCCTTTTTATTATAATTTTAATAAAAAACTTAAAAGTTCAAAGCCCTAAGTTCTTACGATCAGCCAGGTACGCAGGATATATTATAGTGCACAAGTTAGTGCGCAAGCACAGGTGCACTCCATATTCCTTCACTCTCATAATTCGGTGGGACAGCAATCTGATACGACCATAGAGAGATCAGGCGCAGAATCAACGACTAAACGTGCCTTCCAAAGCACGGAGGAGCTCGAGATGAAATTTTTCGGTCACCCATCCGATGACTGGCATCTGCGAGCGCCATCGAGCTCCTTAAAGCCCCAGTAAGCATCCTTTAAATGTACCAAAGTAGGTATTGTCTTGTCTGGTTCCTTTAGGGATAGACAGTAGGAACTGACTTTGATGTACTGTAAAAGTAAATACTGAATACCTACTGAGGCTACTGATTAGAAAATGATTATCACGATTACCAACAAAACAACCATAAATTATTGTTATTGTATCAATAATACCTGTAATAGATTTCAGGTGAACTCTAGTGAACTCTTGCAAATGATTTATGTAAGCCTTCATGACGAGGGTTTGGCACTTGAAATAAATACCTAAGCTAATAAATTCATATTGAAACGATAATCCGTGTATTACGAAATGTATTATCTAAGTATAGGTAGTCCTTTGATCAGGGAGCTCGAAAGATAATCATATTTTTCAGATTTTTTCGGTAATTGTTAGGTTTGCCCGACACGGGAATCGAACCCAGGTACCTATAGCACTTGCACATCGAGGCGTTTATAAGATGACATTGAAATCTTTCAACTTACTTACAATACAAAATTATTATTACTAGCAGAAGTCTGTTTATTCATTGCCAATTAAAGGATTTGAATTTTATGATTTTTGTTGACTAGCTTTCGGCTTCGCCTGCGAAGAATTCGGACATGAAGCAAACAATATTTTTATTTTCCCTCGGGAATGTACTTTTTTTCCGTGTTAAAACGTACCCTATTATTTAATCCGGACTTCTAACTTTACGTCTGCAAAGTTTTAAATAATTCGGTTTAAAAGTTTTAGCGTGAAAGCGGAACAAACAAACAAACATTTATTTTATAAACTCACTTTTCGATTTATAATATTATATTATACTCTGTCCACTATATGAAGCGTCTTTTGACAGGTCGCCGATTGACAACATTGGTGATGTCCTAAAGTATCTCAAATGTGTCAACAATCCGATTGTTCTATTATCATTATTCGACTTAGGTACGTAAAAAATAACCGATTTCGATAAACATGCGTTTTGATTTAACATTATCTTAGATTTATTGTAAACAAATATAAATCCATATATTTGAGTTTATAAATTAAATATAAAACAAGTACCTAAGTCATATCAGTAAAAGAAATTTAAATCCAAATGTTGTTACCTTTCTATGTAAAATATATAAATTATGAAGAAGTTTAGTTTTATTCGTAGCATTTATTTCTATCGATTATTTGTAATCGGGGGCACAATCGTTCTAATCGTTTTTCGTAGCACATCACTGAATTGGCAGTAACCGTCCATGAAAAACAATATTCTTTTTTCGAAAATTAAACGAAAATTATTCGAACTTTCATAGGCGTGAGCTGTCAAAAGACGCTTCATAAAGTGGACAGAGTATAGTTACGATTTAAAAATATTAGTTTGAGTTTTTTTTTTGCAATTTTTTCACGTAAATGGCAACACTGTCTTGTTTACGTTTGACTTTGACTGATGTGTTGGAAGAAAACAGAATTCGTTTAATTATTGTTTTCCGGTGGTTTAATAAACTTTTCTTTGTAAATTAGTGCTGTGAAACTGTGTGATTTGTGATAACCATGTTGAAAGCAGTTATTCTCATCGGAGGACCGCAGAAAGGTATGAATAAAAACACTTATCAATGTTTCCGGTTTTACGCCTATAATTATGATAAAATCTGTTTTTACTACTAAACCATTTAACGAAAAGCTAAAGCATTATATGCAAAAACTTATGAGATATTGGATTTGTTCTAATACCGTGTAGTTTCTTAGAAATCACTATTTGAAAAATAAGGTTATGTTTCAATATGTTCTTGATTTAATCTCTGTGTTTTGCGTCATGCACTTAATTATTTAATTGTTTGGGCATGGTGAAGATAATGATATTGCCTATCTTTTTTCCTCGACTCGATATTGCCTTAACTGCATATACACCTTACACTTACATTACAGTAATTGCAGGCTAAGTCAACTTAATGTGAAGATAAAAAGTCAATTACCTACATTACTATGTTTTAACAGTTACAACATGTTTTATTCTTTTATAGGGGCAGTAAAGACCAAATAGAGAGTATATTTTAGAAGTGTATTTAGAAATAAAAATAAAAAAAAGTGTAAACAGTAAAAACATGCTTACATAATTATATATCTGAGATGTATTTATTTTGCAAACTGCTGGTTAAGATTATGGCACTACAAATTAATTTTATCTAAAGATTATAAATATTATGACAGGCCCGTTGGTCGAATGGCTAGAGACCCTGGCTACAAAACCAAAGGTTGCGGGTTCGAATCCCGCTAGAGGCAAATGTTTGTGTGATGAACATTGGCATTTGTACTCGAGTCATGGATGTCTGTAAATATATTCAAGTATGTCTATCCATTCCCTCACATCCATAGTACAAGCTTCTAGCTAAGTTTGGGGCTAAGCAATTGGTGTGTTGGTCCAAAGTTTTTTTTTTTTTCAAGTTATTTTTTATAAATTGAATTTTGTTTTTTCCACTTATTAACAAAATCAATGCAGAAAATTCTTTCCTTTATATTTTGTTAACTGCATCATTTGCTTAACACAAGTCATCGTCAATATTCCAGGCACTCGCTTCCGGCCTCTATCTCTGGACACTCCCAAGCCGCTGTTTCCCATCGCTGGGCTCCCGTTGATCCAGCACCACATAGCAGCATGCGCCAAGCTGGAGGAATGCAAGGAGATCCTCATCATAGGGTCATATACGACAACCACCATGGGACAGTTCATCACCGATATGCAGAAGGAGTATCATGTTTTAATAAGGTATGAATTTGAGTTTGAGATACTGGTTTTCTCAAATTCCTTTTCAACAAATGGGGCATTATTAATTCTGTAATATAATTAAACATTCATTTTAAAACCTTGTTAATAAATGAAACTAAAGAATGTCTAAAATTTTAAGAATGAAATAAAAATAGGTATGTCTGTAGGTGAGTCTGGAAACACATGCAAAGGAGTATTCCAAGCTGCTGATGCTAAATTTAACATAAAAGTAAAAACAGCTAAAAAAAACTTATAACTAATACATAATTTACCTTTCCTTACTATCCCTTCCGCTGCTAGTAAATGTATAAACATCCTGTCTCTAGTAAAAATTGCTGATGTTTATTATCACTATCATTTGCATGTAATTGTCAATAAGTGATACCTTTTCCATGTTTCAGGTATTTGCAAGAATTTGCACCACTTGGCACCGGTGGTTGCCTCTACCACTTCAGAGACCAGGTCCGTGCAGGAAACCCATCTGCATTCTTCTTACTCAACGGAGACGTATGCGCTGACTTCCCACTTAAAGAACTATGGGCATTCCACGAGGAGAGGTCTGATGCTCTTGTAAGTTTATTTTCCATTTTAGGGTAAGAGATTTTATTGTATTTTAATCATTTTATACATGCTATACTCTGTCCACTTTATGAAGCGTCTTTTGACAGCTCACGCCCATGAAAGTTCGAATTGTTTTCGTTTAATTTTCGAAAAAAGAATATTGTTCTTCATGGACGGTTACTGCCAACTCAGTGATGTGCTACGAAAAACGATTAGAACGATTGTGCCCCCGATTATAAATAATCGATAGAAATAAATGCTATGAATAAATGTAATCTTCTTCATAACATGTTCATAAGGTATAATATATATTTTACATGGAAAGGTAACAACATTTGGATTTAAATTTCTTTTATTAATATAACTTACTTGTTTTATATTTAATTTATAAACTCAAATAATGGATTTATATTTGTTTACAATAAATCTAAGAGAATGTTAAATCAAAACGCATGTTTATCGAAATCGGTTATGTTTTACGTACCTAAGTCGAATAATGATAATAGTACATACAATCGGATTGTTGACACATTTGAGATACTTTAGGACATCACCAATATTGTCAATCGGCGACCTGTCAAAAGACGCTTCATATAGTGGACAGAGTATAAGTATTATAATACCTGTATTTCTTGAACAAGATACTTTGCGTGAGACCTTTTTGGTGCACCGTTTCACCTTTGGCACCATTTCTGGTCATATTGAGTGATGCTGTGTTAAAAACCACAGCCATGGTCTTCCTCAGATGTTTTGTGGCTTATTATTTAGTAACGCCTCTATGGCCAGTAGTAAGTACCAGGCCATGGTTGCTAGGTCCAGGGTTCGATCCTGGGACGGGCAAATTTGTGTCGGTTTTCTGGAGTCAGCCCAGGTTTGTGATCACCAATCCGCATTTGGATTAAGCCAAAACCAATCTTTGTAACGAAAACAATATTTCAAATTATGGAGGCCATTGCTCATCAGTGGGGCAATAATAGCCTGATACTTTACTGTACTCTTATACACAGGTGACAATAATGGGAACAGAAGCGACTCGCCAGCAATCAGTCCACTACGGCTGCATGGTCCGGGATGCGACCACCAAAGCGGTGAACCACTATGTGGAGAAACCCAACAGCTACGTGTCCACTCTGATCAACTGTGGAGTATATGTGTGCTCGCTGAAGGTGTTCCAGACGATGGCTGATGCTTTTGAGAGGAAGCAGAATGGGTTTTATAGGTGAGTTTTGTTTTGTGGTTTGATACATAGGATTTTATATAAAGGAAGTATCGTTAAAAAGCCTTGTTTGCCTGAGGAAATAGTACAAAAGGGCATTGCCACAGAAAAGGGATAGACACTTTGAAGAAGAAGAATACTTCTTTGAATATTGTGACTGTACATCGACGAGCTCGATGGATAACCACTTCACAAGAAAGTGGTTATGTTAGCGCACTCGGCCTGCGGTTGCTAAAGTTAAGCAACGTTCGCAGAAGCCAGTCATCGGATGGGTGACCGAAAAAATAATCTTGAGCTCCTCCGTGCGTGGAAAGGCACGTAAAGCCGTTGGTCCTGCGCCTGTCTCTCTATGGTCGTGTCAGATTGCTGTCCCATCGAATATGAGAGTAAGGGAATAGTGCGCTTGCGCTCTAAAATATATCCTGTGTACCTGGTTGATCATACCAAGACCACTAAAGCGGTGAACCACTACGTGGAGAAACCCAACAGTTACGTGTCCACTCTGATCAACTGCCGAGTGTATGTGTGCTCGCTAAAGGTGTTCCAGACGATGACTGATGCCTTTGAGAGGAAGCAGAATGGGTTTTATAGGTAATGCTTCTTTGTATATTTGTTAATACACACTGAGAAGCTCAATGGCGCAGAGGTTAGCGCACTCGGACTGCTTCACTTTAGTGTTTTGGTTTTCCCAGTTTCGTTAGGATATTGCAGGCTTGAATCACCTGATTGTCCTAAAAGAAGGATTCAGAAGGCATGTTAAGCCGTTGGTCCGGACTATGATCCAATATGATCTACCTAGTTTTCCTTTTAAGGGCTTATAAGGTTAAGGCGAGCAATTCTTAGAACATCTGCCCATTAAATTGTCTGTTTCTGTATTGATTTTTCAAGGTTTTATGTTTGTTATGGGTTTGAAATGTATTTGCAAGATATATGTGTTCCTTAACAAAATAATGTGCCTAAAAAGCAATTTTTTTTTGTATCTGCTTGTTGACTAATGTAACAATGTCTTTTAACTTTCAGTGGCAACGGTCAAAGTGGCCAGCCAGATTATATGTCATGGGAACAAGATGTCTTGGCGCCTCTAGCTGGCACCAACAAACTTTACGCAATGCAGGTAATTTATATTGCTTTCATAATGTTTGACCTGTCAAAGTTGAAATTATCAAACAAGCACTTAAGAGTCGTCAAAACTAAGATCTTTTATTTAAACAATACATCTAAATACATATATGTATAAGGTGATATATAAAATTGACTTAGATACATATACATATTTGATGACACGCTTCCACTGGTTATGCCCGGGACAGGACCTTCATAATTTAAACTTCTTCTTAAATATAAATGGAACCTTTTACTAAACACCCTCTTTCGCCGTACATTTATGGTCCTTTGAGACGGATAGGCACCATTCAAACTTGTAAACAAATTTAAATATACATTTATGTTTACACATGCATAATTTAGAACACTATCAGCCCGTGCGACTTCGGTTAGATCACTGGTATAAATACTTTCCTCCCCCAGGTAACGACCTGGTGGTCTCAAGTGAAGACGGCGGGGTCAGCCATCTACGCCAACAGGCATTACCTTGAGCTGCATCGGGAGCGGTTGCCCACCACGGCGACCTGCCAGATACTGCCGGATGTGTTCGTTCATCCCACTGCGACTGTTGATAGTACTGCTGTGGTAGGTTGTTTTTAACTTAAGGGGCCGTACTAGTCCAAATTGCGTTAGATAATTGGCTGTTATTTCAACATAATTGAAATCAAGTGTTTAAAATTCAGATATAGCATAGTTCAGGACTTACACTAAACACGATTGCGTTAAATTTTCTCGATAGAAAAAATTTGCAAAGTTGCCTCTAAATCACCAAAAGAATCTTGATTATTCGAGCAAGTCATCTAATCGCAAATGAAAAATCTGCTAGATGGCATCATTATACTGCCATCATTGACATTTACGTTGTCAGAATTCACCGATGACATAGCAGTTGGACTTCACGCCAACGTATTGCCATCTAGCGGATTTTTCAATGGCAAACACCCTCATTGGTTTCTTACAGATCGGTCCGAACGTGTCCATCGGCGCGGGCGTCAAGGTGAAGGCGGGCGTCCGGATCAAGGAGTCTATAGTCCTCAACAACGCTACGATAAACGAACATGCTCTCGTCATGTATTCTGTTGGTGAGTTTATTTGTTTACTATGATACTAGGGAACTAGGTTTCCCCACACATAGGCTCGTATTAATAAATCGCACTCAAATCTGAGCTCGATCTTGAGCGCGAATTTGCGGTGCTGTTTTGTATGAGAATGACATCTCGTTTATTACTAAGAGCCAAAGTGTCATACCATAGCTTAAAGCCTTCCTAAACGAATGGACTATCCAACGAAAAAATAGGGAATTAGGTTTCCCCACACATATGTAGTGCTATATCATAGCTTGAAGTCTTCTTAAACTAAAGGACTATCCAACGCAAAAATAAATTATCTACTCGAAACAGTAGTTCAAAGTCAAAGTCTATTAAAAGTTAAAGTTTAATTTGCAATTTGAATTACATGGAAATTCTTTGGCACGATATATCTTTTTTTACCTACTAGTTCTTGATATTAGTGCGATCACAAACAAAAAACATCAAAGGAGAGTCTTTGGAGAGGCCTATGTCGAGCAGTGGACTGCGATAGACTGATGATGATGATGGTGATGATGATAATGAATGTAACACAATGTTTCCGTGTTCCAGTGGGCCAGAACGCTAGTGTTGGTGAATGGTCTCGCGTAGAAGGCACGCCGTCCGATCCCGACCCAAACAAACCTTTCGCGAAGATGGACAACACGCCGCTCTTCAACACTGATGGACGACTCAACCCTTCCATCACTATACTAGGTATGCTTAATAACAATGAAGTAAGGTTCATATTTGCATTAGCCAACACCACCTCCATCGAGCTCTTATGTTAATGGCAACACTCCCTCTTTTCTTCTCCATCAATAGTTAGATAGTTTGACTTATTGACAAAGGTGCAAGGTTCAAATTTGCATTAACAACACGCAGCTTTCAACATCGACGCAAGATTCAGCCGCTTCATCACTACTAGGTAAGTAGAGGGTCTTTATTACAATGCCATAAAGTTCATATTTGCTTGTGACAAGTGTGACACGCTAGGGTGGGAGAGTGGTCTCGCGTAGAAGGCACGCCGTCCGATCCCGACCCAAACAAGCCCTTCGCAAAGATGGACAATACGCCGCTATTCAATACCGACGGAAGACTTAACCCCTCCATCACTATACTAGGTATGCTTTATCACAACGCCGTAAGGTTTATATTTGCTCAACCCTTCCAGCACTTTATTGGGTACGTAAGCCTTATGATAGTGACATAAGGTTCATTTTTGCATGTGCCAACACCCCTTCCATAAGTATTAGGTACGTACTGTAGCGAGTTCTTCTAACAATGATTTAAGGTTCATATTTACAAGTGGCACAAGTCCTTAGCCTAGATGGACAATACGCCGCTCTTCAACACTGATGGACGACTCAACCCCTCCATCACTATACTAGGTACGTAAGCTTTATTACAATGAAGTAAGGTTCATATTTGCATGTGACAAAAGTCTCTCGCCATAATGGACAGCACCCGCTCCAACACAACTAGTTATGCACAGGGTCTTTATTACAATGCCGTAAGATTCATATTAGCTTGTGACCAGTGTGACACGCTAGTGTGGGTGCTTACCCAGGTTCTGGGCCAGGGGTCCAATCAGATTTTAATAAGCCAGGGGGCATTTCATACTTAGTACGGACGTCAACACTAGGGGGAGGGACGCCCCCCCCCCCTGTCCTACCCTGGGTAAACCCATGGGTGGAGCTACTTCCCCAGACGATCGACTCATTCGAGTGGCAGTTCTACTAAGCTCTTCCTCTCTTAAACTCTCTCCTAAGCTCTAAAAGGCAGTTATCCATAATATTTTCTTCACAGGAGCAGGAGTCGCTGTGCCGGCGGAGACGATCCTCCTGAATTCCATCGTGCTGCCTCACAAACAACTCACCAGAAGCTTCAAGCACGAAATCATTTTATAGTCTATGGAACTAACAAATATGGCCGCCGTACTAGTCTATTATCTTTGACAAAATAGCGTACGCGTGTAGTATTGATACCAGTAAATAATTGCTATGGTTGAAACAACAAAGATTGCTTAGTCCGTATAATCTGTTCACCTACGTTGATATACAAAAACCCAAGATGCACAGTCTCCAACAAATGTAACAGTCAATTCTGTCACCAAAAACTGAAAGTGAAAATATGATCATTATTATTTGCAAATTAAACCTTATGCAGATTAGTTAAGATTGTTTTCACAAGGGAGTGTTTGAAATTGCGATTACGCGGGTGACGCAAGACTGTTGGAAATAAGTGCATTCAGCACTTATTTTTTGGGGACGTTTTTGAGACGTTGATTGTGTATCTTGGGTTTTTGTATATCAATGTTCACCTAAGATGATTCCTATGACAGTTTGCGTTCAAAGGAAAATTGACCTTATTCTAAAGCAATAAGAACCTCGAGCTGTATGTATGATGTTCCATATCATACAAAACAGCTAGTGGAACTTAGAGCCTTGAAATAAAGTTTAATTTTGTTTGACAGGGATCGTGTTAGGTAAAATATACAATAGTAATCAATTTCATCATTTTAGTAAGGAATGCCTTTGTAATGATTCATAGTGTAATGAGTTTTAAAAAGTGCTTTTATCGACCTGCGGAATGAAGGATGGCAAAATTATTTTTTGGAGATGGGAATGGGGTCAATTGTACCTAACGGGGTCTCCCTAATTCGATAGTTTCGAAGTAATTATGCCTTTAAAATTAAATGAAATCGTTTCTTCCTTGGAATAGGTATTTATAATTGTATTTAAAGGTATTTAAGTATAGAAACACAAGAGGTCGAAAAACGCCAATACGTAAATGACACACCGTGCTGAAACTACGACGCTTTGTCTAGAAAATGTTCGGACGCGTTTTTTCCGTTTATTGTGTTTCTGAATGTATTTTCAGTGTCAATGATATTTTTCTATTCTTTACACATTAGCATGGAAAATGGCATGTAATTCATGTGTAACAGTGTTAAAACTACTATTAGTCACCACACAAATATTTAACTTAGTTGTTTAATCTTATGTGTTTAATTGCTTAAATTAAATTAGACAAATGTACTACAAAGACTAGGTAATACGAAAATTATTTTTAAGATATTTTTTTTTATTCTATGGGTGGTATTTACTTTTAAAATAGGTACTTGCACTTTTAGTCACTTTAAAATGTAGTTATTATTTTGTGATAAAATATATTTCAGTTCTTTATATGTAAATATAGAATGTGCAATGATAAATTGATAATGAGACAAAAGTCTATCATGTGATATATAATTCATGTATAAAATATTTATAAATATTTAATTTCATACCAGCTGTACGGTGATGGAAAACATCGTGAGGCAACCTACATACTACGAGTGAGTGTGTGAAATGGAGAAGGCAATGGCAAACCACTCCATTAAAATTGCCAAGAGAGTTTTCGTGTGCTTAATTTCATACAATGATCACGACCCTCAGTAATGAAGAATACAACTCAAGGAGGAACTATTTAATCTGTCACGACACTAAATTAACTTAAAATGGAGAGGAAATTTCCTATTATTTCTTTAAAAACAATTATACAATATAAAGTGGCGTTAGAGCGTCACAAATTGCTTATCTAAAGACTTATTATATGGACATGCGCAAATTCAAATCAAATGTTTCTATTTCTGGCGAAACCCAATGATAACAAACTTCTTAATTTAACCAATTAAATTATTTGTTTTATCATTTTTGCGTGAAAAGGTTGTTACTTTCCCAACTTATAAGTTTCGGAAACTATTCATTGAGGGTTTCAAGTTTTTAAACTGTTAAATTACAATACGTAATCGCCAGGATTAACTTACAAGTGATTGGTGAATTTTGAAATTACTATTGTCAATGTCATGCAAATATAATTAATCCCATTTGTGTATATGTATTGCCTGCCATCTTGCGGACTTTTCAACCAAACAACACATATAAAACCAAATCAAATGTTTGTTATTAAAATTAAGTAATTTATGTTTGGAGTAAGTCCGCTAGTTATTTAATCCTGGATCCCTTATTTAGCTTCGATTTATAAATTATACAAGGACCAAAGGATGTTTTTAATATAAGTTATATTATTTTATGTGCTATTAATAATAATTTACATCACTAAACGCGTGATACAAATTTAATTGTTTCATAGTTTTACAATTTGAGTCCGATGGGGACAAGAATTCAATAAAATATATTTTTATTCCCGCAGTCCCCAACCGAGAATATGGGGACTGCGGGAATAATTTATATTTTTTTATCAAAAGTAGCGTTGTCCCCACAGGAGACAACGAGAATGAAACATTTAAGACAATAAACTAAGCGCACTTCATTTATATTTTTGTATGTATTTGTATATAGTGTTGTCAAACTAAACTGCATTGTAATATTTTGAATGATATGTTTTTGTAATGTCAGCATCACAGTTAAAATTTCCTCAATTAATTTACTTTTACACTGTTAGGTTAAAAACAAACGTATTTTAAAATATTAATTTTAATTTCTGGCAAACAAAAGTTCACAAAATATTTTTAGAGTTCTTTGTGCCTGAACTGCCTTAAAGTTAATGGAAAAAGGTGTTGAAATGCCATAAATTAGAGACCCATAGGCTTACTTCCAGCAATTCTAATATTTATAAAATATATTGTATAGTGAATATATTATGTATATTTAGTTATGTAAATCGGTGCTTACAATACATGTTAATGAGCACAATAATTTGTTTGATTTAAAATTCTCGGAGTACCTAAGTTAATAACAGTAATAATAAAATATGACTACATAAGTACAAATGTGTTAACTACATTATTTTGACTGTTTGACAATGACTTTAAAGCAACAAATGACATGATAGTTAAGTATCGTTTAATGGGGTTAAGTGTCTAGCGTAGATACCCCTACCTATATCTAAATATATCTATAGAATGGAACCCTGAAAGCAATGACCTTTGCGATATGGTGGTATTTGCGTATTTCGATAATCACCCTTCCTATTTAATTTAGGTAAGACTAAATTGTTATTCGCATTATTCTTAGTATTCCGATAAGCAAAATGAGTATAATTGTTTCAAGGTTAACACCTTGTTGGTCTAATGGTTAATACCGTGGCCCTGGTCGTGAAATCGTAGGACCGATTCCCGGAGCTAAAAAAAGTCGTCCAAATTGAGACACGTTGGGGTGGACCACGGGAAAAATATTTTTCCCGTGGAATACCGCTAAAAACTTAAGTTTTGCTATCAGGGACATCTTTTTCTACATTGTTAGTTTACCGCAAAAGACGGAATTTTGTTCTTTTTTCTTTTGTAGCTTTTCCATACACGAGGTAGGAGATAGATATCTACAGTAAGATTTACGAATGAAGCCAAACTAAGACGAATTTCTACCGGGCGAAGTCTCTTAAAAAGCGGGGTGAGCATTTTGCAAAGGAAATAAAAAATACCTTCTACGCATCGGTCAACTTATATAAACCTAAATACAAGTAGGTACCGAAAGAACAGATCTCTTCAAGATTACTCATCCGATCAAACGAGTTACGATATGAATGACGTGCAAAAAACAACGGTTAAGGAACAAAAAAACGCAATAATCGCATTATAAATTCAACAATTTACTAATATGAATATTCGATTACATAAATATCAACTGGTTTTATGATAAAAACAAAGGTTGCGAAATCTAAAACGAAATAACCGTCTACGTTCATATATCGTTTCTGAGTCATAAGTTTTTGTTTGCCGCTGCCCGCGACTCCGTCCACGAAGATTTCGTTTACCCCACACATAGTGTTTTATTATATAGCTTAAAGTCTTCCTCGAAATATGCAATTAAATTCGGACCCTAGTTCCTGAGATTAGCGCGTTGAAAACAAACAAACTCATCAGCTTTATTAAATTAGTATTTATTATGCCTTTTACCTTTTCTCCGTTGGACCACTTGGAACCTTTAGTCACAGTAAGTAACTTTAGTGCTGACTTGAGAGATTATAGAATGCTCATATTATTATAAAATGGGTTGGTTGTAGGTATCCCATTTAAAAAAGGAAGAAAGTCCCCAGGAGAACAGGGGGAAACTAGGACAGTTTTAAAAATAATATCCCAGTTGCACCACTTGATAAATTGTCGTGAAAAATATCTCAAGAATTAGTGTGCAGATTATAATTTTTCCAATACCAATACTTTAAATTAGTAAGGCAAATTTGTGTCAGTTTTTCCGAACACAGTCGGGTTTGTGATCACCAATCTGCATTTGGCAAGCGTGGCTTCTTGGACCCCTTTGTAACGAAAAAATGATTCGGTGGGACATTGAAGCTGACACTTTCACGAATATTTCACAACATCACATACCTACTTACACTGATCTGACTCCGTGTTAAGTAGCTGAAGCATTTGTGTAACAGACATCAGAATCAACAATGTAACTTATTACAAATATACTTAAATTACAAATATACTTAAATAGATACATATAACACCCAAACCAGGACTAACAGACATGTTCATGAACACAAATGTTTTTCCTGTGCTTCTTGCCCATTTCACCAAGTGAGTCGTCAGTTGTTAACTCACTTATAAAATAATTTGGTAACTGCCACTTGCTGGGTATTCATCGACCTGTACTTTTGCGTTTTTTCGGCCTTATGTGTTTCTATACTTAGACATGACCAACATATTTTGCGCGTACTTCCCTCGCAGAAAGTGCCGCGCGGCGCCGCATCCGAAATCAAACCAGTTATCAAATAAACAAATGACATCGAGAATTCCTATCGCCGCATCTAAATGTATGAAGAATATGGGACACGGCAGCTCGATCAAGTGGATGTATTAATAAGCAGTTTCTAATTCAAGATAATACCTACACTTGCTAGTAAAAGTTTGGTATCACTTACATTCCTAGTTGGAATTGATTCCGCGCGATCTTGTGTACGTACCAATACTGGCATGATTTGAATGAATTTTGTATTATAATTCAAAGATAACCATTGAACTCCAATTTCAATTACCTACCTGATTCCAAACTATTGCTCACGAGTGTAAAAAATTACCGCCAAAGACCAAATTTTTGCGTTTAACGCGTACCTATACTTACGAATACACTGCGAGATTTTTACAAGCTGGAGTAAAATACTTGGGTATTTTATATTTGTTACTGGAGTCGAAAGTTAGAGTTTAAAAATTAAAAGAAATGTGTTTACCAAAATGTGCCAACATTTTTCAGTCTCATTCAAGACTCGGAACTTAACGTGACTGAGTTGTATTGTACTGTTAAATATAAAAAATATGCAATTTTTACTTGAAATAACAAATGAAATGACCATGTTAATATAATCCCAAATCTTGCTAACATGTAAAGCTAAAAGTCTATTTCTACTACTACAACAATGAAAAGGAAGACACATTCCACCAAACAACAAACTACTCAAAAACTAAACAATTCCGGTCTTTTCCGCCATCGATTAACAGAACAATAATAAAAAGAACAAATAACATCTTACTAGTTAAACAGCCGTCGAAGTGTCGAACAATACGTTTACGAGAGACCCGCATTGTTTAATTTTAATTTGTTTACTGTCAATAGATTGCAATGTAAATTGTAAACAGTCGACTATCGAACGTTGCCGACTTTGCACAGTTGCCAGTCGGACCGTAGACATTATAGTGTCCGAACTTATTTGTGGGTTGACAAAAAAAAGTGAAAATAAAAAATGAACTTTCTCATCATGAAGCTGGTGGGCCAGAACGGCTCGAGGATTTACCAGTATTTATTCGCAATAATATGTGAGTATTTTATTTTGTTTTTATTTTTTAAGTAAGTGAAAAAAAATGTGTACACAAGTGGTTACTTTTTGGCAATAACGTTAGAAAATTCTAAACATTGTGTAAAATAATGTGTATTTTTTTATTAAAACAAAGAATAATTGTAAGATTTTCGTCGAAGTAAGTAAAAGAATATTTTTACGAAATCGGATGTGATTATTTTCCATAATTATTTAAGCAAATGGTAAAATTTAACTACCCCATTTTAAATCATTGCCAAATCCCCATTGATCATTTTGTTTTCCAATAATATGACCAAAGTTTTTAGCAGAACCGAATTTCTAAAAAAACGTCTGTTAATTTATTAACAAAATAAAATTGACAGGTCTTTAAATTATACATACAATAATGGAATAAATAAATTCAAAAAAGTCACTGATAATTTTGCAAAAAAGCTTGATCTTCTGTAATCTGAGGATTGAATTTGTCATTAGTGTCAATTACCTATTTTAACGATACCTTTTTAGCTTTCTACGAACGTACTTTTAAACTACGAGTGCACCAGAATGAAAAAAACTAAAAAAAAATACGAATATTCAAGAACACGATTAGAAATTAATTAAGTGATAACAATTATTGTAAGTAATAAAGCTAAATATAAAAAAAAAACTAATAACGATGAACTATTAAAGCACGATGCGTTTGTTTTATAAAACTATTAACTTAGGATAAATTCAATTATGATTAATTTGTTCGGCAATAATCCAATTAATATAAGGAAATGCTTTGATGTGATGTATTGTATGACATTAGTCAAATTGGCCAATTACGAGGGTAGTGCCAAAAATTTTTAAGTTTTATAGCCAATGTAAATTGATTACCTACCTACATTATATTTTAGGCATTTAATTTTAATAGTAGTTGGAGTTACCATTATCGTGTGATGATTTTAAGAGAGGTTGAGCTGAGTGGAACTTCCACTCCAATGATCCGCTCGTCTGGGGAAGAACCTCCACCTTACAGAAGACCATAGTGAAGTAGCACTTCGTGCTAACTGTTGTGCTATGTTTCTGCTGGTGAGTAAGGACGCCATAGCTCAGTTGGGGAGGGTATGGGGTCTTAAAGGTAAGGAACGCATCTGCGATCCTTGTGCAGTTTTTGATGTCCAAGAGCAGCGGTGATCACTTACCATCAGGTGAACCTCTTGTTCGTTTGCCTGCCTGAAAAATAAAGCTGTTTCTCTTCTGCTCGAAGCGATGTCCGTATCTGACTGACAGGATATCTACCATAATGCCGAGTTTAACTTTTTCATTTGCATAAAAATCTCTTGGCTAATTAGTTCACATTATGTATCGTGGTTATTGTAAGGTCTATAACTTAAAATAACCATGATACAGAGTCTCAATAACAAAAAATGAAAAATGTAGGAAAAAAACAAAACATCAATACCCAATAAAGAAAAATGAAAAATATAGGAAAAAATACATCAATATTATTTCAATCCCAGGTAGGCCAGAGGCCTCCATTTTGAAATCAATCATCGCCATGATAGGTATTACTTTAATCCCCTTTAATTACATAACGACCGTTGATGATCACGGATCTGATTGAAAAATACGAAACGGTTCGTCGTAGTAATAATAACACAATATTTTATACTAGTTTTATCAGCGGCTTTGCCCGTGTTATCAAGATTAATGTTTTATCTCATGGGACATTTAATCGGGAACTAAAGTATCCTGTCATCTAAGTCAGCCTATACCCCTAAATACCAAATTTAATCATTTTCAGCGTGATTGACGGCCAAACATCCAAACAAATAAACTTTTTTTATAACAGTGATAATATTAAGTAGTACTACGTACGATTGTTTGTGTAGGGCATGCATGCCAGGTTGTACTTACTGTAAAATTTACAGTTACAACTGTTACAGAAGTTATGGGTAATGACAAAACACAAACATTAGCCTTTAGCAAGATTCAAACCCACAGCCTTCAGTTTTTTAACCAATTTAATCACTAGACCAACAGGCCTATCATTTCATGGGTTTTTTTTCTGATACTTTTAAAAAAAGGGGAAGTGGCAGCGTATTTTTTACTAGACATATAATGAAGATTAAGGATAGGTATTCTACAAGTTTTATGTCAATTAAGGCAGTGAATGTTTTTTTAAATTATCTTTAAGAGTATTTATCACTAATATTTGGCATATATTTCAGTGCTATCTACGTAATGAAACAAAATTGGGCAATTAGTGTTTTCCTATTACTTTCATTTTATTCATTTATTCAATTTTAATTTGCTTACGCACTAACATATTGCAGTCAAACGTCAGTAAATTAAACATAAAACAATGCTTTTACAAAGCATTTTCAATTGGAAAATCACCCCTAAACAATAGCCAACGTGTTCTACAATATTACCTTAAAAAAATGATAAATAATAAAACCTTAAAACCAGAACTTTTGAACAATGCTGACTGTATTTGTAAATATGTAAATAAATGAATTAATCAATTCCTTGGACTAACAGACCAATTGCTTATTCCCAAACTAGGCTCGAAGCTTGTACTGTGGATGCTAGGGAACGGATAGACATACTTAAATCCCAACTATATAATATTATAAATGTGAAAGTAACTCTGTCTGTCTGTCTGTCTGTCTGTCTGTCTGTCTGTCTGTTACGCTTTCCCGCTTAAACCTCGCAACCGATTTTGATGAAATTTGGTACAGACAATCTTTAGACCCTGAGACAGAACATAGGCTACTTTTTGACCCATTCGAACCCCCCACTTCCCCGAAATGAGGTGGTGGAAGTTTGTATGGAAAATCTAAACTACTTGAGTTAGACGCTTGAAATTTGGCATGCATGTCCCTTAGTAAACTTGATGCTTAGTTGCAAAAGGATATTGCAAAATTCCCACGGGAACGGGAGTTAGCGGGAAAAAACATTCGTAGGGTAAGTTCGCCTGTTCGCGTCCATCGCCCAGTTCGCGTCCACTTTATTTTTAAATCCTCGAAAATAAGTAAAATGCTACACCAATCAAACGAAAAATCTTTACCACTTAAACCTGTAAGTTTAAGAAGCTAGCACATATAAACAAAAGGTCCGTACGTCAAACCAAAATAAAATGAAAAAAATATTTGTCCTTGCTGTTCAACAAAAAGTGCGCGAACGCGGGATTTTAAGAAAAAAAATAGTGTGCAGCGGCGAGTTCGATGGTAAGTATTTTATTGTTTCATATGTATTTTGGGAAACTTAAATGTTTCTTAACTTTTATTATGAAAAAAGGAAAAATAGTTATTATGAATTTGTTTATTTTTTTTATATTTAACTAATAAAATAAGGTGGACGCGAATTACTACATCAAATTTTCAACATTTCCACTTTGCGTCCGGGTGGACGCATACTATAAACACAATAGACTAAATTGCGTCCACTATGTATTTTTGTTAAAAGCAATTGACTTTCTTGTAAAAATAATTTAAATGCTTAAATGACAAGTGGACAAAATTTATTTTAATCTAATTTTGTCTTCACTAACAACTTTTTGATTTTCTGGTAGTTACTGCGACGTTGGTTCTAAGGTGTCCTTAGACGACAAAAGAATTCTACCATTAGAAGATATTGCATCAAACTCCAATATTAAGTGCTGAAAAAGAAACTCTCGTGAAGGAACTTACTCCAGAAATTCCTTTGACTTCATCATCAGCACCAACTGTATCGCTACCATCTTTATACCCTCAGAGTCTTAATTACAACCATTTTCAGCCACTACACAAAAGGGAACTACTGATTAATTTGAACACCACCTGGTGCTGTCCAGCTGACCAGTATTTTTATACAATGCTGGAAAAGATAATCCCAGTACTCCAGCAGGAAAAGCAGGAAAAGCAGGAAGCGCGTTATTATTAATCAATACTGATCTTACATTAAAATTAGGAGCCATCCATTGCCGTGGAAGGGTGTCCTTAAAAAATCACTAAATGTCACAAGGGGGAGGGGGCGTAGTAATATGTATATCATGTTTATTTTGAAAAACATATTTTGAAAAAATCGGCGTTAAATCTGTGGTGTAAAGACATTCTTACCCGCTTTCATATACGACCCGCTTGGTGTAATGGTCAAGAAGTTGCCTATTACGCAAGAGGTCGCGGGTTCGATCCCCGCACAGGACAAACATTTGTGTGCATGAACATGTCTGTCTGTCCTGGTCTGGGTGTTGTATGTATCTATTTAAGTATATTTGTAATACCACTGTTGATTCTGATGTCTGTAACACAAGTGCTTAAGCTACTTAACACAGGGTCAGATCAATGTATGTGATGTTGTGAAATATTTATTTAGTGTTGTAGCGTGAGAGGGGGAGGGGTTTTAAACCTCACCAAGGGGGAGGGGTGTGGTAAAAAAAACATCACATGATAAATGGACGGCCCCTTAACAGAATTCATAATGTTTATCTTTAAAGGTGCAATCACTGGTTAGGTTCCTACTACATAGTTATGTTATTTTAAGTTCAATAATTGTAGCGAATTAGTTTTTTAAAGTGATTACAATGTTGATTTTTAATATTTATATTTATTCTTAAATAAAGACACTGATAGAATACAATATTTCTTTTCATTTTTCTTCATATCACCCCTATTATCCTTTACTAAGCTGGTGGACGCAAACTGGTCCATGGGTGGACGCAATCTATATTTTGTGGACGCAAACTGGGTAAAACGCCAAATTCCGATATTTTTATTTTTTTGAAATAAATACAAAGTGTTTCAAGCAAATTTGAAAGTTAATCTTAAAATAGACTATATACTGAACTTATTAAATAATTTTGAGATAGATACTAGTTCTGGGATATTTTTATTTCCGCCGTCAAACTTGAGAACTGCACTAAATGGACGCAAACAGGCGAAATGACCATATAATGAAAACCGACATCCACGCGGACGAAGTCGCGGGCGGCCGCTAGTAAGTTTATAAACATCCATGAATCGAGTACAAATGTATTTATCACACAAACATTTTTCTCTGGCGGGATTGAAAACTAGGCTCGTAGATTTTAGACAAAAGTTTTTCTATTTAAGATGATGATTTATCCATTTAGTAACATCCAAGTTTGGTGTGTAAATTGCTCATTATTTACATATGACGTTGATCAGAGGCGGCCTTAGGGGGGGGCGAACCGGGCAACCGCCCGGGGCCTCGCGCTTGAAGGGGCCTCGCGCCCGGAGGGTCCGATCCCCCTCCAAGCGCGGGGTCCACCAAGCGCGAGGCCCGTCCAAGCGCGGGGCCCCTCCAATTGCAAGGCCCCTCCAATTGCAAGGCCCCTCCAAGCGCGGGGCCCCATCAGATGCGAGGCCCCACGGGATCAGTACGTTATATTATAACGGTTGCGTTTCGATTTTCCGTTCATACAAGGTCTTTCATGGTTGCGATCATACATTGAAAAATCAATGCTTTATACTGGAGTCTTATTTCAAGTGTCCACCATGGTAACATATTCTTGAGGGCATTACAAACAATATTTGCAAAGACAGTATAGCTCTCGTCTCACTCGTAAACTCAGTGACACAGGCTCGAACTTTTATGAATCCAAGGTCTGCACAAAAATCCGGCTTGTAGGTAGGAAATTAATGCAAACTTGCATCACAATACATATTGTCTATTTTTACTGGACTAACATTTCTGTATTTGTTCATTTTGTAAAACTTTGTATATATAAGATCTAATATTAGCTTTACTCGGCTCGTACCAAATATGGTTGGGAAGGGAGAGGAATGTCATCGGTGAAGGTGATCGTTAGTATACTATAAAGGGGCCCCTTAAACCTACACGCTGGGTCGAAAGTCCCAGGCGCCGACTGACATTCCTCTCTGTTCCACGCGATGGACCCGGCAACCGCACGGAGAATCCATGGATAGCTAAGAAGTTCGTCTCTCTATCACCATATCAATGTATAATAATATCACCCGTTGGTGGGAGTTAGAGCTCCTCCTTGAGGAATTACAACTTCCATCAATGCAATCAGTCAAAGGCAGCTTGGGGCGAGTTGTTGGTGTGTGGCGGCACCACGGACCCGAGATCTCCCGGGGGAACTTTACCATCTCCTCCCCCTCCTCTGGCTCGCCTTAATTGGCCCTCAGAGTGGAGCGCAAGAGCTATATGCTTGATGGGTGGAAGTGCTCAATCTGCGTAGGTAATAGCGGGGAACGCGATCCAAAAACAGGTGCGTTCCTCTCGGCACCCTTAGCCAATCACGCCGGTTTTACTCTCTTGCTGCCCGCGATCCTAGTGGCCGCGTGGAGTGAGAAAACTTGATACATTTTGGCTGGCAGACGTCCGTTGTCTCATCCAATAGCCCAGTTGACCAAACCATCAAACTACACGCAATAGACCTGGATTATTTTTTTGTTTTAATTTGGAAACAGTTTTTACATTTGCCAGGGTGCTGTCTTTGAACAGATCTGTATTTTTTCAGAGGTAGTACCTGGTAGATGTACCTACACATTTCAATTTAGATCAAATGGTACCAAAAAGCCTCTGCGCTGTTGGCTTTGGCCCGACGCATGCTGCAACGTGAATCCCAATTTTCCTACATAAGAGTAATAAAGAGCGTAGGGTTTTGATGACCCCATCGTCCGTTGTTGGTAGTTGAAGCTCCTCCTTGAGGAATTACAACTTTCATCAACGCAGTCAGTCTCCGCAGGGCAGCTTGTACTTTACCCATCTTCCCCTCACCTCTGGCTTGCTTAAATAGCCGGCCAGAGAGGAGCGCAAGAGCTATAGCTCTTCCCTAATCCTTTTTCTTAATAAATTTAATCTTCGTGGAAGTGCTCAATCTGCGTAATAGCGGGGAACGGCTGACCGACCTAACGCGATACAGAAACCGGTGCACACCTCTCGGCACCCTTAGCCAACCACGCCGGTGTAGTGGCCGCTTAGAGTGGTAGCTTTTTTTGGCAAGGAGTAAAACATTGAGACATTTTGCATTGCATACGTCCGTTGTCTCAACCCATAGCCCAGTTAACCAAACCATCAAACTGTTCACAATAGCCCTAGATTTTGTTTCCTTTTATTTTGTAATAGCCCTTACATTTGCCAGTTTCTGTCTTTGACTTGATCTGTATTTGGTCAGAGATAGAACCTGGCAGGCCTACCAATCGCATTAGATCAAATTGTACAAAAAAGCACGCATGCTTCAAAGGGTCCCTGTGGACCCGTGATCTCAAAAGAGTACCTATAAATAATAATAATAACATAATGAATACCTATCAATAAAACAGACCAACTTTCACATCACATAGGTAGATTTTCCGTAGGGCAAAGGGCCTCGCAAAGACCTGTCGCCCGGGGCCTCGCAAAGGGTAAGGCCGCCTCTGACGTTGATAGTTTATTCAACTAATTTGATACTTAAATGAAGATAAATGCTAAGGCCTACGCATCAGGTTACGAGTAAACCTAGATGTTATTTTAATTTCAATGGAATAAGGTTCACTATTAAGCATGTACGTTTTTGGTTATTGATTGTATTTCTTTTCACTCATCATCTAAAGTTTGGTCGTTTGTCGTATGTGTCAAATCCAAAAATGCACTCTAATTAGAACCGCCCTACCTTGGTCTTTTACAACAGTTATTTGCTAGCATCACTCCAAAATACGTCGCAATTTTGAGGTCAGATAAGTTTCTACCCTGTGTAGCAATTAAGCACCGATCATCAATTTATCACTATAAATAATAAAATGTTTATAAGTTAATGCCTCGATGGTCTAGTGGTTTAAGTACCGGGCCTTGGTCTCGAGGTCCTGGGTTCGATTCCCAGGTCGGGCAAACTTTGTGTTGATTTTTCTGAACACAGCCCGGGTTATTGTGATCACCAACCCGCATTTGGCAAGCGTGATGATGAAGCCAAATCGCATCTTTGTAACGAAAACATGATTTCAAATGATGGAGGCCTTTGCCCTGCAGTGGGACATTAATAGGCTGATACTTATAAGTTAAGATAAGACGAACATTTTTATCTGTCGACTTACCTTAAAACAATTTGCCCCAAGCCAGATTCAAACCCGCGATCCTTAGTTTTGTGGTGAGGCTTACTAACCACTAGACCAGCGGGCCAGACAAACAATATCCGATAGCTACTTTAATTAACGTTTCTCATTAACACGCGCACCTTTAGACAAGTCTAAGTGCGCAAGTAATTTGTACAAGCAGATAGTATGTAATCTATGGGTAATTTATAGTGTAAACTCGAAAACAAGTAAACTTTTATAGATTTTAATGTCACCTTTCTAGGTATTTAAGTAACTATGCAACTGTTATCAAAATTAAAAAAAAAGTTTTAAAGTAAAGCGATCAATACAATGTCATGGCTACAAAAAAGGTAGGTAATTCTTAAGTCGTAGTAAAGTAGATCTTCCTACGTCAATGATGACGAAAAAAGTAACGTAGACCAAAGGCACTGTACCTACATACCTAATACCTATTAACTATGTAGGTAACTACCTACGCTTGCAAAAACGAATCGGTGAAGAAAACCCAAGGCATGTTTGTAAAAAGTCGACAGAAATATTTTGCCTGATGAGAACCGGGATCACGTAGATATGGGAACTCTAGTAGGTAAGTAGACTAGAGGCATAATTATTGTAAGGGACAGTCAGTATAAATCACAAGATTTTGCTTTCTAAAATATAACTACTTTTAAACGCGGTAATAAAATCGCGGTTTAATGTTGATTACATAAATTAGTTTTATTCTTTGAGTAATAGTCGCGTAAACCTAGAAACATTTTTTTTTTGTTATTAAAAGCCAATTTTCACGCAAGTTGAATCAAGCTTGAAAATATAAGTAAAAGTAGGTATTAAGCTAATCTTGTAAGAGAAATGCTTAAAATAAACCCTGAGACTCAAGTACCTATTAAAAACATCCCGAATCAAATAACCCATATTAAGCATCAACATACGGGTTTAGTCCCCAAACGGGAAATGAACCTAACACCACGAGATCACCGTGATCAAATCAAAACATTATTCGTACGCCAGATTGCACCACTTCTGAACAACAAACAAGTACCTATACGTATTTTTAGTTATACGTATCTCTCAACTGGTTTTTAAAAGTACACAAAAAAATAAAAAAAAGTTTAAATTTGATGATAAGTTCGTTGAACCTGAGTGACCTGCCCGCGGCACCAATCCTGATTTTATACATTCCACCATGTTTACTTGAAATTATTTCCTGGATCATTGTTACAATACTAAAATAAGACATAACATACGACAATAGTATCCTAAACAATTTATCTAACGCATAAAAATATTAGTAGGTAGGAAGATAATGCCGCCTATGTGCAGAACAGTAAAATTATTATATTTAAGAAAGGTTTAGGTATTATGTTTGTTATCTGTGATTTGGCTAGCTTCCTAACAAAAAGAACTTATGACGGATTGAATACGTTAAATGTAGATCCTATGAAAAACATTTACCCTAAAAGAATAAAAAAAATATATAAAAAAAACCCCCAAAGTGCAGTTATATAAAAGTAAAAAAAAAGTATCAGTCCACTGCAAAGCAACAAAAGCCCTCCATCAATCGAAATCATGTTTTTGTTACTAAGTTGGGTTTGGCTTAATCACCACGCTTGCGAATTGTGGTCACAAGCCCGGGCTGCGTTCGGAAAACCGGCACAAATCATCCCGACCCGGGAATCGAACCTTCGAAACTACGGCCCGGTACTTAAACCACTAGACCATCGCATCGAGGCGGTTATATAATATTTAATTTCTCCTCGCAAACTTTTAAAAATACTGATATCATTAATTCTTTTCAAAGGGTCTCATGCAAATTCTAAGTGATCTTGTAATGACCTAGATATGCGGCAATTAAATATAAAATCGTAAACAAAAGAGAGTATTATTTTATGAATGGACTGAACATTTAATTGATTAATAGTGTCTGTTTGCGTGCGGACTGCATTCAGTAGTATACCTATTACAGCATAAATAAAGCTACAGAATAATGTTTTCACCTGCTGACACAGTTACTGAGAAAAAACAGACAGAAAGTACAAAAAATAAAGTAATTTAAAAGAGCCACCTATGTATATTTATCAATTTCAGTCGCGAAAATTGTGTTGCTCATTAAGAATGATTCCATAGCAAAACAATTGCATAGACCCAAAGCAAGTAATTTTTTTTATCATTTAATAAAAAAGATAAAATAACTCCTAACGGGATTCATCCTCCCACCTTCGGGTAAAATTTTTACGGGGTCACTTACTCAAACGCTCACGCCATTTGAGTGACCAAAATCACCAGAACGGCGTCAAATGGGGAATGCAAAGGGTTTAAAGGGTTTTTCCACTCTTTAGGAATCTAAAATGTCTATAGTAATTGCTAATAACTAATGTACTGTTCGGAGGCGGCCAAATAAAAGATCTGCACATGTCAAGTCTTACCAATTTTGCCCGTTTTATTTATTTTATCGAGACATTGTAACAGAGATTGTAATAACCGAGCTTGTCAATTCAGGATCATAGTCGCAGCGTACCCTGGGCTCCAAGGCAATGGCCGATGATGCAACTGGGAGAGGCGCTAGGATGATGATGATGATGATTTATTTTATCGAGACACCTAACTTATCTCTATCAAGTACCTAAAAAAATTTCATAAAAACACAGTAAGAGTCGCAGTTACAACCTAGTCTTCATTCCGTGATCGCAGCCCGTTATCTAGAATTGCATTTAATGCACTAATCTAAATGCAGTTAGGCCACGTTCATTGAGAATTATCCGAGCGACGCAAAGTGCAATGACAACGGACTAAACACAAACAAAACACGCAAGCTGAGTTACTGCTGCATTGACCGATATCTGACCGATGGCGTAGTGGTGGAAACTATGTCAGGGGTCGCAGGTTTGATTCTCATATCTCGAATGATTGGGATCGGCTAGGGCAGGATTTCTCAAACGTATGGCACTACGAACCCCTGTTAAAATTGCATGGTGACAGCGTACTTCTTACTTATGAATTTAACCTCTCCGAAAAGAAAATAATATCGGCTTGAAGAGTTTCAGTTGCTTACATTTCTAATAATCACTCCTGTAGCTTTTGATACTCAAACAAGAGGTTATGCTCTCGGTCGTGACCGAAAACGGGTTAAGAATCCAGCCATATTTAGCAATATCAATATGAAGCCGCCATTACGTAAATCTTGTCGTATACCCCCCGCCCTTGAATGGCGTACCCCACTTTGAGAAACCCTGGGTTAGAAAAAAATGAGCTAGCTGAGTAAGGACGAACCACTGAGAATGCTTACGGCCTAAGCGTTAAAACACACTGGGCTGAAATTACGAGACCAAACTTCGGCGGCAATGCATTTTCTATACAAAATTACGCGACGTAATTTCGGCATAGTGTCATCTCCCATTTAAAATAGGTATGAATAATGCAGGCGTACCTAGTCACGCTAAACTTCGGTCGCGTTTTTTCCACGTAATGTTTTTCTATACTTAGGCTCGTATTAATAAATCGCACTCAACTCTGAGATGGATCTTGAGAGCGAACTTGATATGTCATTCTCATATAAAACAGCACCTCAAGTTTGCTCTCAAGATCGATCTCAGAGTAAAGAGCGATTTCTTAATACGGGCCTTAGTCTAAACGAAAAGTTGTTTAATTTGATCTTCATATGGCGCGCAAATCTTAGGAATGTCAGAAAACTCGTTTTTTTGCGATGCACAAATTCTATGCGAAATTCGAACTTTCACTGATATCGGAATACGCCAATGATTTTCTATATTACGTGTCTATCATAGACAGGAATGTTTATTTATGTTAATTAAATTTGTAGGTATTATTAAAAACATAAACAAAAAAAGTTTGACAAAAACATGTATCGAAAATGAAAATTGTCTGATTCTGAAACTGTGGGTTTGTAACACTTATGGTTTTATTTTACTAATTCCCAAAACTTTAGCCGATGTAGGTGAGACGACTATTCCGAAATTTCGGCATCGTCAGCTCCTCACCCAGACTGAAAATTTGTTAACCTTGAACTTTTTGACTTGAAATTACCACTAACACTTTTAAAAGGTGGAAACTCAGCCATTGGCTGAGTTTTAAGCGAATTGCCTGTCACCTAAGCCAGATTCTCAGTATCCATTCATTGAAATCTATACTAATCTACACTAACACAATAAAGCCGATCAGTTTCTTTGTTGGAACGCGCTAATCTCAAGAACTACTGGTTCGAATTGATAAATTATTTTTGTGTTGGATAGTCCACTTGACGAGTTAGGCTAATTTAGCTGTAGTATAACACTATGTGTGCAGAAATCGAAATCCACGGACTGAGTCGCGGGGTGCAGCTAGTCAGAAATATGTTACCCATTGGTTAAGATTGCTTCTCAAGCTAGCTATAATAAACAGGAGCAAGCAATATAAATTGGGTTCAAAACAGCGCAATGAAATATCATAACAATAAACCATTAGGTATTTGTTTTAAAAAACTTGGCAAGAATTCCGCTGCTCAGGATAAATATTATTATTTGTTAGTAAACATAATCATAACAAAAGAATCGTGTCAGCAGCTGCGTCTATACAAGTAAGGTACCTGCGGCAATTAAGGCCCACTTAAAAGGAAATGGCTATAAATCTGAGAATACTGCGTATAAGATATCAAAAACTTATTGCTTACATAGCTTATTTATGTTGCTGTTATAAATGGTGTAAAACTATTAAGAAACGCATGTATTTTAAAAAGTAAATATACTTTTTTAAAACCCTTCTCAAGGGCCTTATTATACTACGGTTGTATATTAAGGCCCATATAAAAAATCGCTTTATTTTTTAATAAAAGTGTCCTAAATTTACCTAAAAATCAGTTAAAATGAAAGTAAATGGTTGTTTTTTACTCATTTAATCATTTTCCTTTATTTATTAAACGTAAGCCTTATTGGCCTCTTAATATTAATTATAGATTTCAAATAACTAGTGGTCCTAATTAAGTTACTTAGTCGAAGCATGTTTTGTACATGCTGTGCTTCTACTACATAGAAAACTTAAAATAATCAGTTATTTTCTTATTAAACAAAGAATATTTTTTTTATATTAATTTATAAGACTTATAATAAGACTTTAATTAAAGTTAAGTACCTAACTGAGTTCTCTATATAATATTCCTAGAAACAAAAAATATACTCTTAAAATAAAAGTAATAATAATCTTCTGCAAACAAAATCCAAACAAAACAATAATTAAGAAACAAATTAAATTATACTGAGACGGTATCATCTTGTTAACTCACTGTCCCACCAAAATTTTATTTTTCTTCGGTCCACTGAGCTCTCTTCTTTGGACTTTGGAGACATTTTAATCAAAATCTGTAACAATGATACATATATTGACAATAAAATTTACATAGTTCATTGACCTGGAACACAAAAAAACAAGCAATCTGATACTCAAATATTAAGAGGCCAATAAGGCCCATGTACCGTTGAAATGGGCCTTATTAACCTCATGCCATGTTTTTACAAAAAAACCTAATAAACCTAAAATCCCTAACTCTGAATCGGGACAGCCATTTCCTTTGTATTGTACAACACATACATAAAATAATAAATACAGCAATATAAGTGAATTATTGAATTAAACGTAAAAATACTTACAGTTTCTTGATACAAAAATTATAAAATTGCACAGTAGCCAGCCACTCCACCATCGCATCGCAGGTGACCGGCAGGATAGCGGCGCTGGCGACTTCCGACCAATTTGGAGAAATTCACACAGACATTTTGCAAGTGTGCGTAAACAGTGAAGTTTTATAGAAATGTATTTCCGTGAAATTTAAAATGTGGGCCTTATTACCCCCTGGGCCTTATTTACCGCAGGTACCTTATTACAATAAACGATTGAGCAAACATCTACTGGAGTATAAATTACTAATAAGAGTAACTTATCACCGAAACAAAGCATTACATTCCACACCTTCCTCGTATAAACAAATAAATAAATATTTCACAACATCACATAGGTACCTACATCGAATTGAACCCGTGTTAAGTAGATTCAGCACAACATCCAATGAAGCAAGACATCCATTTTTTTTGGGGATTTCTCATTTTAACTTATATTGTGTATGATTTAATTGAAATAAATAAAAAAAAAGGGTTTATTTCGATCACACACAAGGATTTTAATGAAAAACATAAATCATCTGATGATGATTTACTGGGATGATTCAGAGCGCCTTTTCCAGCCATCCTTGGCCATTTACTTGGAACCCAGGGTACTCTGTGCTGTGATACTCATCACGAATGGACCAGCCTGGTTATTACAATGGAGCAACTGTCGTACAACAAGGGAAACCCTTACAATCATAGTCGGGACCAACGGCTTAAGTGCGTGCAGTTCTAGTGTGTGGATTGCACTACCCTTAACGTGCCTTCCAAAGCACGGAATCATCATTATTTTCATAATAAATGAAATACCTAGATTAAAGCACTCTGGAGTGGATGTTTCTTTAATGCAATGAACTAATCCGAATTCATCCATAATTCTACCTTGATAGTATCGGCTTGAATATCCTAGTACATATTATAATAAAATATACATACAAAACGTGTACATACAAAACGATAGGCTCGTATAGTAATTCCACGTTTACTATGTAGATTATAACGAGATTTTCATTTAAAACAAAAGACATAAAAACTCACGTTTTTTTCAGAAAACATTGACCGTCTCACATTTTGCTAAACATTTATCCACGTGTTTTGAAAAAAGATAAAGACTATGTTATTCACATCGTGAGTTGGAGTCATGGATGTAACTCACGCTTGTAGTTTTAACCAGTTTAATGATTAATTTTATTATCGAGGTGATCCCATACACTTTGTATAAGAATTACTTTAACAATATAAATAGTTATAACCTACTCGGAAACAAAGTTCTAATTCGTAACAAAGTTGTCTGCTTTTGTCGATAGATTACTGCTTTGGGTAAAAAAAATACTGCTTTTTAACGTGTTATTAAAGGGTAAAAATAATACTGCTTTTAATGTGTTATTTAATAAAACTAAATTGAAACGCATAAAAGGCATGGCTTAATTAAAACTACATATTTACAGGGATACCCCACAATTCCGTCATAACAGCTCCTGAAAAAGGAGCCGAAACGTGGGGTTTAACTAAGGTAGTTTTATTTAATAAGTACCTACCTACTCGAGTCAGGAATGTTTAAATATTATGTAAATTTATTAAAAATCCACCTTTCCCTAAAATTCATAGTACCTACAACCTACGAGCTTAGTTTGGGGCCTAGGCAGTTGGTGGGTTTAGTCCAAGGAATTTAATAATCGTCATGTTTTGATCAAACATTCGTCCAAAGAAGAATATAAAAGGTCATATAATATACGTCATAGCAATTAAAGCAACCTTCGCCATGCATTTGGATTCAATAGGCTGATTATCTTTTCCTGTATTTTGTTTGGTCAAAATTTGGCAAAACATCACTGTCGTCAGACCTTTAAATTGAAAATAAACATTATTAATATTTAAAAGATAATGGTACGAGAGCCCACGACCAAAACCATGTCTCATAGCAATACGGCAAAAACCCTATAAAATCGTTAGATTGTATGATTCTGAACCCGACTAGGTGTGTAGTAACGGTCGAAAGTGTAGCAACAGCGTGGGAGGCCATTTCTGCTGTGTCAAAAAAAAAGACAGTCGGTATTATAGCAATACGTCTGATAGTGAAAATGTACATAGATTTTATAATTGTATAACGAAAAAGTTTGTTTTCAGACATTTTGCGCGTAGCATATAGCCTGAGCGCATTTTTGAAAATGTCAACAAATTTAGCCGACCTGTATCATAGCAATACGGATAAATTTTTTTTTTCAACTTTTCGTATTGCTGCCATGATTACCAAAAACCTGTTTTCAGACACTTTAAGTGTAGCATATACTCCCAAAAACGAAAATAACGTTTCGGAGTCGCCTGGCCGACGCCTCTGTTAAATGTTTTTTTAAATTTACAGCCTTCATAGATATTCAAGAATCTCCCTTGTCTATTATATGTACTTTGACAGATGACAGATGTCATTACTTATTTCTTTTGTAAAAGTTACTCAAGTGTGCTTTAAATAAAACCAAAACTATCAAATCAATCAGTATTTAATTTCAACAGCCTCAGCGCTTGTTACGCTCCTGCCCCTTTCTTACTATTATACAGCTCACTCGCCAGCTGCTCCAAACGTTGGAATGACGCTCACTTAGTTGTCATACGTTGTGCGGTTGTGGTGGTGTAAAATGTCGGACCTGAGTTGTGTGTTTTGTAAAGAAACAACGATTGAGAAAGTGAAAAAAATTACCGAAGAGACGCTGTATCGAAAAGTTGTCTGATAGAGAAGGTGCTACACTTAATTTGTCTGAAATAAATTTTTTGCACATGTGGACAACTTATTTTATCATGTCCAACAATTTTCAGACATATTGCTATGATACCGATCGGTAAAATTTGTTAACATTTTCAAAACGGTCTCAAAATTTAATGCGTTCACATTTCCGTCTGAAAATTGTTTTGTTCGCATCAAATAACCAAAATTTACTAATAAAAAAATTTTTCAGACGTATTGCTATGAGACATTTTTTTTGTCTCATTTTTAATTTTTTTAAGTAATTTTACGGGTTTGCGCTACACCACTAACGTCTGAAAAATATGTTTCCGGTATCTCAGAACTATCATTCAACTACAGTCTGCAAATCAGACATATTGCTATGATGCAGTTCGGTAAAATTTTTGACAATTTTGAAAATTCGGTCAGATCAAACGCTACGCGGAAAATGTCTGATATTGGTATTTTCGAGTTCAGGATAATCGTATCTATCGATTTGATGCGGTTTTGGCCGTATTGCTATGAGACAAAAATTTTGGTCGTGGGCTCTCTTACTATAAATAAATGAATACTGAATACTCTTACTTAACTACCTGGGAGAGGGTTTAAAAGGAATTCCCTTGCTTAAAGAACAAGCATTATCTAGCCTCAGCAAGCACTTATCTCGACTCAGTATATTTGACTAGCGGTTTTCGGTTTCCGCACACACATATTGTTAACTAGCGGCCGCCCGCGACTCCGTCCGCGTGGATTTCTTTTTTTCGAAATAAAAAGTAGCCTATGTTCTGTCTCAGGGTCTAAAGATTGTCTGTACCAAATTTCATCAAAATCGGTTGCGAGGTTTAAGCGGGAAAGCGTAACAGACAGACAGAGACAGACAGACAGACAGACAGAGTTACTTTCGCATTTATAATATTAGTTGGGATAGTTGGGATGTAGTTGTTCCTGAGATCAGCGCGTTCAAACAAACATTCAAACAAACTCTACAACTTTATTATAGGTATTAGTATAGATTCATAAGCTAAGACTCCATGACCCTTACTCATGCTGATGTCTCATCCAATATTCGTTCACGTTTGGTATCGGCTCGTGTTACAATAACTAATCAAGATGCAGTATTTACTGGCCTTGGTAAACCAGCTAGAACAGTGGTTCCCAAACTTATTTTGTGCACTGCCCACTTTGAGAATAAATATTTTTAGAGCCCCCTATATTCATTAAAATAGGACAGATATATGAACTATCCCTCCCCCTCCACCTCTAAACAATGCCCCTATTTTCTTTCTGGGTCTCTTACCGCCCTTGAGACCTGTAGCGCCCACAAGGGGGCGTTATCGCCCACTTTGGGAAAGACTGGGCTAGAATATTGTAGTAACAGCCATAAAAAGGCAGACTTTTGTTAAAAAAATGGTGTTGTTTTTTAGTCTACACCATTCCTTAAAAGATAATGGATTACTATCTATTAATTCGCGACATTTAGTAATAAAAAGATACACCGAAACAATTTACTTCGTAGTAAAGACATTAGGAAATAAATAAAATAAATTAAAACTACTTTTTTCTTATTCTTATTATTCACACGTGTCTTTGCAATTAATTAACATAGGAACATTAAAATTCCATTACTATTGTGATAATAGTATGACTAAGATTGATTAAAGATATTCACCAATATTAATTTATCGTAATAAAATTCAAAAAACTAAAAGCCAAATAGCCCTATTCTTGTATGTTAAAATTTAGCATTTAAATCGATCAGACGTATGCATAAAGTATTTTAAAAGTTTGTCAAATGTTAGTTAAGCAAGACTTATTAAATGTTAATTAATTTTATATTCTTTTCCAAGGCTGCTATAGCAAGATTATGTTTAAATTAATCCTAAACTACCTTGATAGATGACCAAATAAAAGTTTTAATTTTTTATTGTCTAAATTGAACTGTACCATTTCGACTTAAAAACAGTAGAATCTTTAATTTTTAAGTCTTTTATAAAACCACGGTATGTTCTAGTCTATTTCAGCTAAGATGATTCCGGTGACAGTTTGCCTTCAAAGGGAAATATACACTATTCTAAATTGATAAGACCCTGTGGCAAATCATGAGAACACCTCGTGGAACTTATTGCGATGAAATAAAGTTTAATTTCGTATAGGAAGTACACCTGTCACAGGGATCATTTTATAGTCCGGTCAAAATAGACATTCCAGTTTGCATTAATTCCCACACAGCTGGATTTTTGTGCAGGCCTTGAATACGTCATTACAAATGATATGTCAAAATTCCCCATCGATCCCGCTTGTGCGTTGTTTTTTATTCGTGGTCAAAGGGCCCAAATTTGCGTTTTTTTCTTAAATCTCTGAAACTAAAAGAGCTATCGAAAAATGGTTCAGGAAAAGTTTATAGATCGTAAAATTGTCTACCTAAACGATCTCTACATTTTTCTTCTACAAAGCAGCGCTGTCGAGATATTGTGACTTTAAGCCGCAGGAAAGTCGTATTTTCGAGTAGCCCACATTATGCAATTACAATAAATTGGGTTGAGTAGTTTATCTGGTGCAGGTGGCAATTAAGTATGGATTGGCTCGAAACTATTATTTACCAATTTCCAGCCCCAATTTTCAGGATTTAGTTCATTGAAGTCAAAAAAGACAAAATGACGTATCAAGCTTGCATTCATTCCCGACAAGCGGGACTTTTGTGCAGGCCTTGAATACGTCATTACAAATGATATGTCAAAAGTCCCCATCGATCCCGCTTGTGCGTTGTTTTTTATCTGTACTGAAAATCTTCGGATCCTATTCCTAACCTTTCTGGTAGTCAAAACTCAATGGTCCCCATAGAGACTTTTACTCCTTAGATGAAATAGGATCGATTGGCGAGAAAAAAAAAATTTGGTATTTTCAATGCAAAATGTATGGGAAAAGTTTTTTGCGATTCCTGACATTTCTAGTACTCAAACCTCAAATGGTCCCCTAAAGTCTTTTAATCCTAACTTATAATAGGATCGATTGGCATGAAAAAAAAATTACCTATTTCAGCAATTTGTACTGAAAATTCCAAAATTTTTTTTCGCGCCAATCGATCCTATCTCATCTAAGGAGTAAAAGTCTCTATGGGGACCATTGAGGTTTGACTACCAGAAAGGTTAGGAATAGGATCCGAAGATTTTCAGTACAGATAAAAAACAACGCACAAGCGGGATCGATGGGGACTTTTGACACATCATTTGTAATGACGTATTCAAGTCCTGCACAAAAGTCCCGCTTGTTGGGAATGAATGCAAGCTTGATACGTCATTTTGTCTTTTTTGACTTCAATGAACTAAATCCTGAAAATTGGGGCTGGAAATTGGTAAATAATAGTTTCGAGCCAATCCATACTTAATTGCCACCTGCACCAGATAAACTACTCAACCCAATTTATTGTAATTGCATAATGTGGGCTACTCGAAAATACGACTTTCCTGCGGCTTAAAGTCACAATATCTCGACAGCGCTGCTTTGTAGAAGAAAAATGTAGAGATCGTTTAGGTAGACAATTTTACGATCTATAAACTTTTCCTGAACCATTTTTCGATAGCTCTTTTAGTTTCAGAGATTTAAGAAAAAAACGCAAATTTGGGCCCTTTGACCACGAATAAAAAACAACGCACAAGCGGGATCGATGGGGAATTTTGACATATCATTTGTAATGACGTATTCAAGGCCTGCACAAAAATCCAGCTGTGTGGGAATTAATGCAACCTTGAGTCTTAATTTTGTCTATTTTGTCTGGATTATTAGCTGAAATGTACCATAATAATTCATGAGATGCCAACAAATACCTTAGGAATCCAACCCATGAAGACTATGTATCAAGAAGATTTAATACGAGTAGACGAGAAGTTTGCTGTTTTCCTCCAAGGGGTCGCGGGTTTGAACCCTGCACAGGACAAACATAATTATGAGTCCATGAGCAGGTCTGTTTACATCGCATATCTATGTAAATTGGTAATTAAACTGTTAAGTACTGCTATTTGAAACACAAGTACGTCTTTTAGATGTTGAGGTGTCAGACATTTTTTGTAACATTTTTTAAGTATACCTAGATTTCTAAAAGTTTGTAACTGCCTCCGTGGTGTAGTGGTAGAGCGCTGTCCTCCAAAATCTCGGAAGTCGTGGGTTCAAATCCCGCGGGGAACTCATTCACTTTGTGTAGATTTTCCCAGTTTTTGGTAAGGACATTGGAAGCTCGAATAACTGGATTGTCCGATAAGAATAATGATTCAGTGTTTCAGAATGCACGTTCAGCCGTTAGTCCCGACTATGATACAAATGGTCTGAGGTGGAATGCACTAAGCGCAAACGTCATAATTTCACGGTTGTATCAACGGCGACAGTACAAAATTAGTACTAAATTCCTACTGTCAACGATGATACAACCGTGAGATTATGACATTTGCGCTTAGTGAATCGCCCCCCTGGTTCCCTTGTAAAAGTTGCGGAAGTCAGACGACCGTCACTCCATTGTCATATACAGGCTAGTCAATTCAGGATCATAGTCATAGCGTAGCCTGGATTCCGAGAGAATGGCCCCAGATGCAATCGGGAGGGGTGCTTGAATGACGATGATGATGAGTTTTCTAAAGGCTTATCCTCTCTTATTTCAGTGACCATCCCGCTCCTAAGCTTCGGAATGGTGCAAGGCTGGCTCTCCCCCATGTTGGCACAGCTGCAGTCTCCCAACGGTCCCTCACCGGAGCCCTACACCAGCGACGACATCTCCTGGACCACGTCAGTCACTTACATCACCGCGATCGTCTTCGGCGCGCCCATGGGCTACCTGACCGACAGGTTCGGGAGGAAGATGATGACTCTGGCCACTACGTTTTCGTTGATTGTGAGTAGCTTTTCTTCTTAACAACCATGTAGGTATAATGCTGCAGGTCCTATTTACTGGGGAAACCATTGATGCACTATAACTAAAAGCTACGAGTAGCTAGACCGGCAGCCTATATGTTAAATAAGCCTTTGCGGTATCCTTATATTATTTGCCAGCTACTTATAAATTCGATATTCCGCTGGTCAACCTAAGCGACCTTTATTAAACTCTAAAAGTACCAGGACAAGACAGGGCTGTAAGAGTGACGCAAGCCCGATTGGTCACGAAGAAACAGCTGACGACCGCGTAGCGAATGCCTTGTCTATAAAATATGCAGGAATCGGTGTGATAATCTCACCGACCTCATCCTTTCTGAAAAATATGTGAGAGAATAGGTAGTACACCCGTGCTTGCGCACTAACTTGTGTATGATATCCTGCGTACCTGGCTGATTGTAAATCGACCGCCATGGTCGAAAACGGTCGGAAGGGTATTATCATTAATTAGATACGATAATATGGAAGGAAGTATGTACATAATTTACACTATAAAGAATTATTTAAATAACTTCATAGATAATTAATTTGAAAACGAATTTCCATATCTACGATTATGGAAAACAATGTGTAGATGTTAATTGCCATGTGCGGCTTTGATCACTTACCATCATGTGACCATGACTAATTAGTTTTCGTCTCACGTGATAAAACAGTCTTAAGTTAATTATCTACGTTCTGAATTTTACTAAAAAACAATAGAGTCGTTATATACCTACTACATTTCTTTTTTTTTGTTTAATTTTGTTCTGAAGACAGTTACTAAAGTCCGTGTAAAATTCATCCTTTCAATTTTATTTTTCATTCATGAAACATACGTCAACAAGTGTCTTTCATGCAAATTATAGAAAAAATGTATTACTCTTTCATAATGGTATTTCATGCTGATTATTCATCAATAAGTACTTACAGGTCCAGATAAAGCCGAGAATGGGTACTTATAACAGAAAATTATTCGGACCATTTCACAGTGGTCCCGTCGTAGGTCATAGGGCTGAAAATCGGTGGTCGAATTATGATGTCATTTATCGTTTACAGGGTACACCAATAACCAGACTACCCCAGAGTTTTAAAGAAATTGCAATAATATTCACGGAACAATACGTTTTGTGCACCCAAAGTGGTAACACTTCATTAGTGCTCATTAGCGTTATCTTTTCGCCGAAATTTCTGTTGATTTCAAGGTGTTGTTTTCCTAAGAAATTGATCGTTTGTGATATTGTTGTGCCATGGATATTTAAAAAGAAGGTATTTACTACATTTGCAATCCTAATATATATATTTTTAGCCTGTCATTATCGATAACCAGCACCGTCAATGAGAGACTTCTGATTTTCTTGCATTTTGACGCTTTCCCATATTCAACTAGACTTTTACTTAGGAAGGAACGAATCGCCAAACATGAAACATATATCAAAATAATCTCTGGTTTGCTGAGTTTCAAGAACAGTAACATCTAGGTGCGCCAAAGTGCGCCGAGAATTGCTATAAGTCATTGAAAGTACTAGGTCGTATGTAGGAAAATTTCATACCTTAGCAATTTTTCAAGTTTTTTGGTTTTTTTGTTTTACAGGGGCCACCATCAGGTGTTTTTTTCCTCGAATGCTTGATTTTAACATTTGGTTAGCTGCGACGAATTAAGAAAATGAAGCAAATAGATGCCGTGTCGTGTTTTGAATGCTAGCAGATTCTTTACCGGACGCTGATAATATGCAGACCAATTACTTGAGAGATTTAATTTATAATCTCTGTAAACGATTTGCTGCATATTGGAAGGAACTAGGGAGGTGAAAAGCTAAGCTGATTGTCAAATATATAGGGGAAAAATTGACTTGAATGTAGATAAACCCCGAAGTGAAGGAAGTGGCGCATCTAATGATGAATACAGCACGTTTTTTTTTCATAATTCTGAAATTTCTTTTGAAATAACCGGTATTAGAAAAGATCTAATAGATGTGTAGATGTAGTCACCTTCTGCAGAGCCTCTAATCATGAAATAAAATAAATTCACAAAAATACAAAAGTTATGCTTTTGATACAGCCAAATTGCTTGTTGAGGCATATCCTTGGTATAACTTGCCTTCTATACATAAAATTTTAATGCATAGATCAGAAGTCATCGATATTTTTTTATTGTCTATCGGTAAATTGTTAGGAGAGGCCGCCGAATCTTGTAATAAATCAGTTAAATTATTTAGACGCGATAACACTAGGAAACATTACCGAGATGCGACTAACATGGATCTTTTAAACAGACTTCTTCTTACTTATACCCACTTCTTTTAGTATAACAAAGTTACCGTGTAAGAAAAAGTCTGCATAAGCAAAATAAGTGTCAGATTTATTATGCATTGAACCATAATAATGCATTTTTCAAAAATGTTAACGTTGTAAATTATAATGTTTTCTTATCATGTAAATAGCTATTGTTTTCTTTAAAATAAAGTGTTCTGTTATATCTTTTATATAGTTATTTGTTTTTATGCATATATCAATTAAAATAAGTTCAGAAATAATAATAAATATAACCAATTTTACTATTACTTGTTTACCTATCAACACTTTATTTTTTAAGTGTGGATAAGTGATTTTTTTTTGTGAATATATCTATACCTTGCTTTTAAAAATACATTGTATTACTTGTTACTACCCTTATCACCTCAAAACATTCATTTCTTAGGTAAAAAAGCTATTACTTTATTTTTATTCCGACCTGAAACCTCTATGACCGCCCTTCTTAAGAACCGGGACCACTGTGCATTTGTCCGAGTAAAATTGATTCGAATTGACACCTACTCATTGTACCAGACGGCCATACCAAATTGAGATCTTAAAAGCATAGGCTATACAAAAAATCTGAGACTTAACACACTAACGGTCTCGGTAGCTTAATTGGTAAGAGCGCTTGCCCAGATTGCAAGAGATGCTGGATTCAATACCCGCCTGAAATCGGATGAATTTTCTATATCTATAAATTAAAAAAAACATTGGTTTTAATATTTAAATTTGCTACCAGTGTTACATAATTGCCAGTAAAGAACGTTGAATTAAAATGCAAAGTGCATTAAATATCTGAAAATGGGAGGCAATTAAAGAATTGTTTTTGCAGCATTCTGGCCTTTTCGAAAGTCACATGAAAACAAGATAAAAACAAACGGAATATATTTCTTCGCAGCACCGCGGCACGTTAAGCCGTCGGTCCTGCGCCTGATCTCTCTACGGTCGTGTCATATTGCTGTCCCAAAGAACTATGAGAATGAGGAAATCGGAAATAGTGATTTCCCCTGTGCTTGCGCACCCATTGTGCCACAGGTAACATATGTAATTTGTGCACTATAAATATTTTGCGTACCTGGCTGATCGTAAGATCGGCCGCCACTGTCAAAACCGGAGGGTATATACCAAATACAAAGTGCTCTGTGGTATATACTTTTCATCCGTTTTTCTTGCATAAACAAAATGCCAAGCTGTTATTTGATCGTATACCCGGCGTATTGGTAAACAGTAAATATTAATGAAAACAACGACAAATCGCAAGCGATACCTACTCGTAAAAACAACCGTGGTTGAGATATCACTTATCGTAATGGGATATTAGGTTTTTAATTACTAGGTACTGTGACATTCAAGCAAAGTAATGAAACGTATTGAAACATTCAGTGACAGTATTATGAGCATCTATGGGCCTTGTTAAAACATCAAGTTACATTTATTGAAAAGTTTTATACAGGCCCGTTTGGTGGTCAGTGACCTAGACCACAAAACCGAGGGATGTGGGTTCGATTCCCGCGCACCATACAATATTTGTTTGCATAAACACGTCTGTTTGTCCTGATCGGGTCACATAGACAGAGTCCTGTATCTATTTAATTAAATCTAGGCAACAAAAGTGCTCGAGCTCCTTACCACCAATTCAGAACAATTTTTATGAAGTTGTCATATTAATTAATAAATTATTTATTTAATTGTTGATGTAGGAAAAACATGTACTTCTTAATTATGTACATAACACCTACACATAAAAGCATTTTTTGATAAATACAACAGATATGTATATTTATACAGATGCTTCTTCGTTTGTAAGTTTTGCTACATAAATTCAGTTTTGGGAGACAGATTGTCAATGATTGTGGGAAAAAAACGGCCGGTAAAAACCAGTGCCCCTTTTTCCTATTTTTTTTTAATATTCACTACAATACCACTCCTCAAAATCGGTCGCCAAATAAGTTCGCCGAACCAAATTAAAGAGTATGAAATAGATCTAATGTAAAAACACTTGTCGCCAACCCAATGTAAGGTCGGAAGTAAGTGCACTTTTTATACGGAGTTCATTATACCTAGTCTTTCCATAGTTAACTGTTCAGTCATGCTTTTGTTAAGATTTACTAGAAGTTACTTTGGACATGAATAAAATAGGAAGGAAACAGTTAAGGCTCTAATTAACTTAGCAGTTTTTTTGGCAAATACAGTCTAGTGCTTTTCCCTAGTGTGCGCTAGTGTATTATAACGATGTATTTATGTACCTATTGGTTGTTATATCTGTAGCAAATGTTCCCTCGATGGCAGCTGCACTAGTGAGAATTTCTCGATCCAAAAATAAGTGAAGAAAAACACTAGCGGTACCTAACGTGACCGAAGTTAGAATTGACTATGCTTGCAATTCAAATATTATTTTAAATGTAAGAAGACACAACTCGCCGTCATTTCGTCGTGTAATATTGTATAGAAAATGAACTTCGATGGATTGCAAGAGGCGCTGGGTTCGATTCCCGCCTGATCCACTTAAGATCAGATGAATTTTATTTTGTGTATTATTTAAAAAATATTTGAAAAAATTAAGAAACTTTTTAATGTCGGTCGGATCGTGCTAAATCGAGCGCCCTAAGAGGGGACTATCTCCAGCAGTGGACTGCGATAGGCTGATATGAAATGAAACGATGATGATATGAAAAAATCTTTAGTAAATAAATAAACTCCTGCTCCTTCCAGGTATACTGGCAGATCAAGCTGTTCTGCCTGGAGCCGTGGGCGCTGATCCTGGCCCGTGCTATAGCTGGCATCCCCTGCTCCGCCTGCTACATCGTCCTGCCCATCTACATCAAGGAGATCAGCGATATTGACATGAGAGGAGCACTGGGGTCACTGCTTATATTGAACAGGTACAAAAATAAGGAAAGATAAGAATGAGACTCCACCAATGCTAAGATGTGTGCTGTGGAGCGGAGATATGTCGTAAGCAATCCTATTGGCTACTCACGACTAGTTACGACACAGCATTCAGCATAGCTTTTGTAGATCCTCGCGTAAAGGTTTTAATGACAAATTCTTTTGAATTTTAGACGCGGAGAAAAGATAACAGTTTGCCTTTAATAAGTCAGCATCACATAATACGATCCGATCCTCAACGAAATATAAATAATTATCCTACTTACTATTATAAAGGCGAAAGTTTGTATGTGTGGATGTATGGATGTTTGTTACTCTTTCACGTAAAAACTACTGAATGGATTTGAATGAAACTTTACCACAATATAGCTTATACATCAGAATAACACATGGGATATTGGAAATCGAAATCCACGCGGACGGAGTCGCGGGCGGCCGCTAGTAATTTTATAATTTTACGCTCACATTTTTGCATAATATATCCTGCGTACCTGGCTCATCATGAGATCGGCCGCCATGGTCAAAAAACTAACGAAAGGGTATTATTTGTATTTATACTTAAACTAATACTGTTGGGACCGTTGTTCTAGTGTTCAGACCCTAGCTTCAAAACCAAGGGTCGCGGGTTCTATCCCGCTATGGGCAAACATTGGTATGATGAACATTGGTATTTGTACTCGAGTCATGGACGTTTATAAATGTATTTAAGTATGTCTACTCGTTCCCTAGCATCCATAGCACAAGTTTTGACCTTAGTTTGGGCTAGGCAATTGGTGTGTTAGTCCAAGGCATTTTTAGGGTTCCGTAGCCAAAATGGCAAAAAAACGGAACCCTTATAGATTCGTCATGTCTGTCTGTCTGTCTGTCTGTCTGTCTGTCCGCCAGTCTGTCACAGCCACTTTTTTCCGAAACTATAAGTACTATACTGTTGAAACTTAGTGAGTGGATGTATTCTGTGAACCGCAACAAGGTTTTCACACGAAAATAGAAAAAAAATAAAAATAGTGGGGGGTCTCCATAGTCAGAACTGAAACTGAAAAAAATTTTTTTGATTGAACATATACGTGTGGGGTATCTATGGATAGGTCTTTAAAAATTATATTAAGGTTTCTAATATCACTTTTTTCTAAAGTGAATACTTTGCGTGACAGACCCTCCCAAAGTGGAAAAAAGTGTGTCCCCCCCCCCCTCTAACTTCTAAAATAAGAGGATGATAAAAATAAAATAATTATATAATGTACATTATCATAAAAACTACCAACGAAAATTGGTTCGAACGAAATCTATTCAGTAGTTTTTTTTATACGTCAAAAATAGCATTTGTACGGAACCCTCAGTGCGGGAGTCCGACTCGCACTTGGCCAATTTTTTACTTTATTTATTTATTAATACTTCTTCCATCATCAGGAACATCGGCTACCTCGCCAGCTACGTGTTCGCCGACCTGTTGAGCGTCACCGCAATGCTGTGGATCGGCTTCATGGTGCCCACCGTCATCTTCTTCGTCCTTCTCTTCATGCCGGAGACTCCTGAGTTCCTCGTCAAGCAGGGGAAAATTGATGTGAGCATTTTCGAGTTAACTGCTGAGTTTTTTTCGCTAGTTCTCAGTATTTCGTAAATATAAAACACTAGCGCCCAACCGCGACTCCATTCGCGAGGAATACGGATTCCGCACACATAGTGTTTTACTACGAGTGTAGCTGAAAGCCTTTCTCGGGAAATGGACTATCCAACACAAAAAATATTTTTCAATTGGAACAGCAGTTCCTGAGAATAACGCTTTCAAACAAAGAAACAAACACTTCAGATTTTTTAAATGAGTTTCTGAAAGTATTAACCAACTGAGAGAAGGAGGATATTTGTTGATTTGATGTGCTATTTTATTGTACCGACAAAGTGGCCTTGTCTGATAGGCAGAAACACCGAAAAAATTCTTTATATGATGTTACTAACTAGTAAGTTAGCTCTTTAGATAAAGAAAAATTGGCCTAATGCTGCCTGCATATAGCATGATCTCGTTAATGATCAATGAGCATCAGAATAAGACTCTGGCTGTATATTTCAGGAAGCCAAAGCAGTCCTGGCGTGGCTGAGAGGAGTCTCCGCGGTAGACCGAGCACTGGAGCAGGAGATAGAAGGCTTCGTGCGTGTGGAAAAGCAGACCAAGGCAGACGCCAAGTCTGTCTGGGGAATCATACGTGAGTATTTTGTAGTATTGTGACTCTTTATTATTTTAAAGATCATCAGACGATTTAAAAGAGGTAGAGCATTGTGGAAATTCCACTCGAATGAGCTGCTCGTCTGTTACAGAAGGCCGCAGTAAAGTAGCACTTCAGTAACTGTTGTGCTATGTTTCTGCTGGTGAGTAAGGTTGCCAGAGCTCAGTTGGGAAGTGTATGGGGTTTAAGGCAGGCAACGCATTTGCGACCCTCGTACGGTTGTTGATGACCATGGGCAGCGGTGATCAATAAACATCAGGTGACCCGCTTCTTCGTTTGCCTCCCTATCATATTATATAAAAATCCAATGAAAAGCTCGGTAGCCTAGTGATAAAAAAGACGCTTCAAATGCGTGAGGACGGCGGGTCAAATCCGGTCAGGCAAACACCTCTAGTTTATCAATATTTTCATGCCAGCTGTACGGTGAAGGAAAATGTCATGGGGAAACCTGCACACTACGGGGAAGGGAGTCTTTGCTTTGCTTATTTTGGATGACATGGGGGGTAGGGGAGTCTAGATGATGATGACGTCATTGCTAATATTAATTTACCTTTAAACACGAATGGACACCCTCAAATTGTCTTTGCTTGGAAACGAAAACTAATTTTTAGAGATCACCCACAATTCCAAAATCAAGAATCATGGATTCGGGTTTCATGGACTGAAGACTGTTAATTTAAATTGTAAATGCGCACCAAAAATGAAATAAGTCGATTATGTCGTAAGAAAATTTTTGTCCCTTAATCTATGTTCAATACCGTATGAGTATCTGTACTAAATCTGTTTTATTATTTATACTTAATAATAAAATGTTTTTTTTTACGTAAGCACGGGGGGAGGGGGTAATAGCTTTGCTTACTTTTGCTGACAAGGGTGATGGGGGGGTGGACAACTGTAAAAAATATGCTTACGTAATACTTGAACGGCCCCAAAGGGTGTGAAATCGAGAATGCATGGCAAACCGCCCCATCACAATTGCCAAGAGAGTTTGTTTTGTCGACCCTCAGTAATGAGAAGGAATACGACACAAGGAGGAGGAAAAATCCAATGATCTCTCAAAAACGATCAGGTTATTTGACTAAGGTTTTTTTTTCATTTATCTACATATATATATTTTTTAAATTTTTAACTAGGAAATGTTCGTTACCATTCATTTTAAACCTTACCATACATCACTACCATGTTTGTATTCTTATTCTTGTATGTCTTCTAAATTGTATCCATGTCTGGGGTGTGGGGGCCTGATGACCTGTACTACAGGTATACTAATACCTTTCACAGGCATCAGTCTCACACAAACAACCTTGTTTTTGATTTTGATGTACAATAAAATTGTAACTTGATGTAATTTTAATGTTTGTGGTGAGAAAATAAATCAAATTATTTATTTATTTATTTATTTATATTCGTCTGTTCGAATAATTTAAAAAAAACTTTGACATAGTCAACCACACCCTAACCGACTCACAACTTTTTATCAACTCTCTCCTCCTATTTCATCCACAGTCCGCGACAGACCGACCCTCAAAGCCTTTATCATCACCCTCGTCATCAAGATCACGCAGCAGTTTGACGGGTACCTCATCGTGCTCATCTACGCCGGCTTCGTCTTCGAGAAGGCTTCGGAGACCATCAGCTTGAAGCTCAGTCCGAACAAGCAGGTCATGTTGATTGGATTGGTCCAGCTCCTTGGATCGACGTTGGCGACGTGCGTTGTGGAGAAGACGGGGAGAAAGGTAAATAGTTAATAAATATAAATAAATATTAAACACAGAGAAAATAAAAGATTTGCTATTTCAGCATATTTTTTGTTGCTGACATCTTTTCCAAAATCTATGAATACCGATCAATTTTTTTTTAAAGTTGTGTCTGGTTGCGTTACAATGTTTTCGTGTAACAATGGTTAATTTACCTGCCCAATTGCCCATCAAAATTACCCATATTAAAAATCGTCCATCCTGTATACTGGATTAAAAGAAATGATGCAGGTAATCTAACCTTCAAAAAAATGCATCGTAATTAAAAAGAAAAGTAAAGTATCAGCCGGACAAAGGCCAACATCATTTCAAATCATGTGTTTTCTTTAAAAAGATGGGTTTTGACTTAATCACCACTGTTAAATCCCGCATTTGGTGAGCAGAAATTTCCCCAACCCAGGAATTGAACCCTGGGCCTGGGTTACTGGGACCTGGGTACTGGGGCCACTAGGCCATCGACGCGTTTTAGAAATTGAAAGTAAATATTACTTAAATATAGGTGACATTGTTTCTTCAGCGGCGAAATGTCTTATCTTAACTTTGTCTCCTTCTAAATTCCAGCTCCTCCTTGTAACAACATCATTCGCTGTCGGAGTCGGCATGCTGATCCTCTCCGCTTGGTTCTACGTCACATCTGCCGGCATCTGGTTGCCAGGATGGCTGCCAGTCTTCGCCATGTGCCTCTGCATCTTCTGTGACGCGGCCGGCTTCCAGCCTATATCGTATATCATCATCACGGATTTGTTCACTTTCCAGGTTGGTAGATTCTCTTTTATAAGTTCCTAACAGATTTTTTTTATGTGAGAAGGAGGCAAGCGAGCAAGTGTCACCTGATGGTAAGTTATCACCGTTGCTCATGGCTATTTACAACTTTACAAGGGTCGCAGATGTGTTGCCTGACATTAAAGACCCCAACCCCCCCATAACTGAGTTTAATTAAACTTGGTCTGTGAGAATTAGGTTCTCAGTCAAACAATTACTTAGATTCAATTCAATTCAATTCAAATTCTTTATTGCTCCATAATAATGACACACACTTACATAGTACATAATAATATGAAGTAGGTATACAATTATGGGCCTTTGTCAGGCATTGCAAAATACAAAAAAATAAAATGAAATAAAATAGTGTGACACTGCTCATTATTTTTAAAATATTGACATAAAATATTTAAAAAACTTAAACTAAATCTAAAAACAGCAAAACATTATACAATTATTACTTTATATATTATTTTATATATTTACAATAAATTATAATAACTTTATAATATATTTATGAGAAACATCATTTTTCGTTTAAAAATTCTGTGACACTGTAGTAACATTTCGTTATCAGCAGTTCCCTTAAATTATTGTTAAATTTATTGTCATTTGGTTCTGATTTAATTAATTCTGGTAATTTATAGATGTTTTGTCGTACCCAAATGACACAAATTGAAATAACAATACTAAGACATAATATAAGAGCAAAAACTTTATTCGTTTATTGCGTCCGAACATGTATCATTCATATTCAAAAATTACTTTTTCTTCGGAACTCTCTATAAGTGTCCTAATAATGTATTGACAGATACTGTCTTTAGATAAAAAATGCTAACCTAGATCCTGTTGAAGAATTCATCATTGGCTTTTTAAATTGCATAAAACTTGTCTAACAATTTCTTTGACAACTAAGAGGTTATTCGGCTACAATATGATTTTTTTAATACAGCATCCTGCTTGATCCTACTACTCGTATTTTTATGTCATTTCATTCTCTTTTATCCTCATTACAGCTAAGAGGAACAGTATCAGCCTTCACCAACATCTGCGCCAAACTGAGCAACTTCGTCCAGATGAAGTGGTTCACCAACCTCTGCCAGCTCATCGGCATCCACTGGACCTTCCTCTTCTTCTCCGTCGTCTGCTTCTCCGCCTGCCTCTACACCATCTTCTCCTTCCCCGAAACCAGAAATAAGAGTGTAGAAGAAATATACACTAAGCTCTCTGGGAGAGGAAGCAAAAAGGCTGATAAGATTACTGCAGTGCCGTAGCCGATAAGGGTAATGTTAGGATTTCATTTTAAGAAAAGTATTTATTAAAAGGATCTTGGTGAATCTTGGAGTCGATTGGAATGGAACATCTTTCTAAATGTTTGAGTTTTGAGTAGTCACTTCATTAGATTGTCTTTGAAGTAAACTCTTGTTGTCGTGGAAATGTGAATGTTTGAGTTTTAAGTGCTGTTACTTCATTAGATTAATTTTGAAGTTAACCTTTGTTTGCATGAGTATGTATATTGTTTTAACAAAGACATTGTTATACGCTGAAGGATGCAGTAAAATTCAGCATTCAGTATATGGCAGGTGAAACTCCAAAAGTAGTCTGCAAATGCCTATTTTAAGAGGCCTTTAGGAATTTAGTATTCGCAAAAGTTGGTCCCCTTGGCAATTGCCAATTTTACTTAAAATTTTATGAATGTCTCAAAATATATTTATGCTAATTCAGAAATCTGAACATGTGATAAATAACTTAATACGAATATTTAAAAATCAATAGAAGATCAAAATTGTATTCACGTTATGATTATTGACGTATGCCTCTAATTTGGAATACATAAATGTCAAATGTCAACAGGGCTGGTTAGAAACTTTCTTTCGAGTGTTTAAATCTTACTAAAATTAGCACGCCTATGCCATTGTATATTTTATATTTGTTCAAGACGTGTTTTATTAGGCTGGAACCTAAAACATATTTCTCAAAGATAATAATGAACAAATTTTGTTTTAAATAGTCCATTTCTATTTCATTAGTAAATCCTCAGGTAGTTGGAAAATCGTTTGGAAAACAAAAGCGTTTGATCCATAGGTATTATAAATAAATGAAAATAATCCCAATTATAATTATGACTACAAGATATTTGTATATATCTTACCGCTCAATTTGTAAATATAGCCTTTCAAATTAAGATGTGATAATTGGATTTGATTATTGACGATGGTTATCATTTAAACTCGATTGTGGTGGTGATTTGTCTGTAAAGACTGTGGTAAAGGCTAAAACAGCATACAGTTAAAATGTCCTTGTGTTTGGAATTATGAGTAATTTTTAATTAAAAGTAGATATTTAAAGTTAGCCCATGTGAAATTTTCAGGGTAATTAATTAATTAATTTGTCAGTCTTTCTCACGTGAGAATAACACTTACAGTCAGAAAAATAAATAGGATGATATTTGTTAAAATTTTGAAAATGTCTTTAAGTTAATATTTAGTTAGCTTTCTTTTGCTGGCGGAACTTTCCAATTCGTAATATAAGAAAGCATTTTCAAGGTTGGAGGATTTTAAGAATCATACAGGGTGTTTTTTGAATGTGATATTTAAATGAAATATTTCATTAACGCATATATATAGTAAGGTAATTGATGATTCTAATAATGTGCTATATTACATATTTTATGATCTTTTAAGTCAATTCATTAGGATATTGTAATGTCTATAAGTTAATTATAATTCTTACCAATGCTTAATTAATAAATAATTGCGTTATTAACTTATCTTTAAGCAAATTCACAAGTGATTGTTAAAAAATTATGAAGAATAGGGTCAACGTCAATCTTTGCCATTTTTCAGCATTAAGAATATTATAAAGTGGTTGAGTATTCAAATGGCATAGCCTCAATAATTGCCTTATATTTTAGTATAGACAATAAGTTTAAATAACTTATTAAGTAAGCATAATATTATAAATTAATATTGTAAAGTGTAAGTACGTGAGCATTTAAAATAGGTAGTGTACTTAAATTCAATTAAAGAAACTTGATTCTGTTAGTTTACTAAGTGTATTTTTTGGATATCCGGAATAAAATACAAGCTGAAAAGCTATACATACCAAATTCACATTTATAATTATTTTAATGAGCTGGGCCTGTTTTCGAAACGGCGACAAAGTCCTGAATGCTCAATACAGCATTAATTTTCTAGAGTAAATTTAGTAATAAATCTTTATTATAATGTTAGTTCTTCATTGAGTAAAAAATACTGCGATTAAATATTTCAGCCGTTCAATTCCCTATGTTGTAGGTATATTATGCAGTCATGGATGTAATATGTTTAACAGGTGTTATTGTTATTTTATGTGAGAGTGTTGTGTAAATCATTGTTGATGTATATAGGTTGATTGAATAAACTAGTGATTCACAAAACTTGCTCATTGCAAGTTGCTGAAGTATGACATGACTGAAGTTTTTTATTTTAAATGTTCCTTAAGTAATTTAATATATATGTTGATTCGATAATTGAAGAAGCCTCGGCTTACATATTGAAATTTTATACTTATTATAAGAAAATATTTGTGTCTGCGAGCTCAACGTAACAATAAAATATTTCCTTCAAGTAACAGACCGTCAAAGTTATAGCATTGCAAATATTTGCTCATTATATTTTAAAGGCGCTTTAAAAATGCGAGTAACACCTTTGTTTTACAAGTAGGCCGCATTATTTTACAAATAATATATTTAAGTACAGCGTTATGGCATTGATGCATGTTATATTGTTGTTAGCAATAAAGTGTGGTTTTGTTATGCCTTCAGATAAACAACCCAAAACACTGGATTTAAGTAACAAGTACCTACCTGTGCCAGTTTACTTCTTAGAAATACCGACGTACGGTATTTTTATTAAGTAAACTGGCCAGGCAAATAAATATAAGAACTCTGGACATTGCCTTTATCATCTTCTAATCCAATAATATTTAATGACGACTTGTTATTTAAAAAAAGGCGACAGTTAACCGCCATGTCGCACTCCCATATTAATATTATGATAGCGTAGGTGGTTAGTTATTGGTTTAAAAATATAAGTATGTGCGAAAATCAATAATTGTGTTAAAGTCTCAATGACTTCTATATGATAAAATTAGAGACTCATTGAAACAAGAAATAAACCATGTTAGGTATGTGCTGGCTAAAGCTACGAATGGACGAGCCCGTTGGTCTAGTGGTCAGAGACCCTGGCTACAAAACCAAACGTTGCTGGTTCGAATCCAGCTAGGGGCAATTATTGTTGTTGTGATGAACATTGGCATTTGTATTCGAGTCATGGATGTTTATAAAAGTATTATTTAAGTATGTCTTTCCGTTCCCTAGCATCCATAGCACAAGCTTCGACCTTAGTTTCGGGCTAGGCAATTGGTGTGTTAGTCCTAGGCATTTATTATCTTATGAAATATTCTGCTATACTACTTTTACACAGAAGTCTTAACCCCTGGTTGCTTAATTGGGCTAAATAACAAAAGGTTTATGTCGGTAGTGACGTCCTTAAACCTTTTTCTGCACGTGTTGTCATAGAAAGCACCTGAGGGGCAGACCTGGAGCATGGGCAACAGGATTTCCCTGTATTTACCCACAATTCAAAGGGTTGCGGGTTCTTATCCCGTTAGGGGCAAATATTTGAGTGACGAAGATTGACATTTTTTTTGTACTCGAGTCATGGATGCTGATAAAAGTATTTAAGTATGTCTATCCTTAGTAAAACCTTCGATTATTTATATCAATTTATGATTGGATGCAAATCATTCTTAGATATTACTAGCGGCCCGCCCCGGCTTCGCCCGTGGTACTTGTCCACTATTTATACATAAAAACCTTCCTCATGAGTTACTCTATCTATTAAAAAAAACCGCATCAAAATCCGTTGCGTAGTTTTAAAGATTTAAGCGTTCATAGGGACAACATGACAGAAAAAGCGACTTTGTTTTATAAGTACTTTGTAGTGAAGAACCAAGTAGATTTTAGTACATTACAAGTCTTGTATATTAAATATTTTACCTAACTTTTGAAGTTGACGTAAACTTTAATCACACATTTACCTCAAAGTCATAATTTTTACGGAATACGTGATTTTATATTGTTGACGTTACTAGATAGGAATATTAATGTATGGGTTTTTGTTTTTACCAACTAATATTTGAAGTTAAATAACCTATGTCATCATGTATCGTGTCATTATGATTCGTCACAACTGTAGGTATCAATTTCATTATTATCATCAGGCCCTTTATTACATTACTGAAGGCAGGTATTCCCCGAATATGAAGTAATCCTCATAGAAATGATTTAGACCTATGTTTTGCTTTTTATATATTTTGTGTAAAGCTTTTTTACATGTTAAGTTATGTTTTAAAATTATAAACAAAGAAATATACGACGTGCTGGGTATTTTTCTTTGTTTTTAATCTTGCAAACCGGGCAAGCTTGCCTGGACTGCAAGAGATATTATGCTGGGATCGATACCTACCTGAGATGAGATATTATTTCTGTGTTTATAATTTTTAAAATGTAAGATTAGTGTCATTATATTCTATCCATTCGAATAAGTACTTTCTGAAATAAGCGCGTTCAAGCAAACTATCTTTTCAGCTTTATTATCTATATTAGTAAAAACATTCACCTACGAGGTTTTGCACTAAGGGACGTAACAAAATAAATGAATAACACTTTTTATCATTCGACATCAAATCAAACGTGTTTATTATTGAGTGTAAATGACAAGAACGACCTTTTGTTACAGACCAATATATTAAAGTACACGTATATACAAGTACATATATACAAATATATACACAGTGATATTAATTCATAGGTTTCTATAAATCGTCTTAATTACTAAAAGTGCGGTTACAGGAAAATAAGTGCGATATACCATCTTGCTAACTCACTTATTTTAATCATATTTATTAATATTAATATTGTGACTGCTTGTTTGTTAGGATGTTTGTCCGTCAATCTCGCTGAAACTACTGAACAGATTTTGAGAAAATTTTGTTTTCAAGCAGGGTAAGAGTTGACTTAGGATCACCTATCATAGGATAAGTACTTTTTAGCCCTGGTAAATTTTAGTAGTTCATAATACCCGAAGATAATTCTATATCAAAAAATATTTAAAGCAACCATCTGCTCAATTAACTTGTTGATCCCTTTTTGTATATTTTATTTTATTTTATTGTTGATCCCTCCTTGGTTTTGAAATGGCCGGCCATACTCTGACTCTCCATAACGTTAAATTTAAAGTTGCAAATCATCAGTTTGGTTGCGTGTCTTTCTGTCATGAGCATCTTACAATACCTACACACGCCATACTTAATCAAGAACCCTTTTTTGTGGGGAACCAAACCAATACTTAAAAATCAGCAGTCTGAGGCATGCCTTCATCAAATTTATTATTATTATCATATAGGCATTAAAATTACGGATTGAATAAAACCAAAAGAAAAAATAAGGAAAACAAATTTTGTTCATATAGGTAGGTACGCGCGCATCAGAGATACATTTACTTACAGGAATCGAAAATGTTTTTTAATAAGTAAATAAATAAGAAATGACATCAAAAAATCATGCATATTCCCCATTGGGGAATATGCATGATTTTTTTTTAATCGTTTATTTGTTTCTACTAGTTATTACATTACCAAACATAAAAATAACACGTCCAAAATATAAACTATTATGCAAAAAATTAAATATTAAAAATAAATAAAATCGCGATCAATTTAAACGCGGCCATTTTGGCGCGCTTCTGCGTGACGTCACCATTACACGAGTTCGATGTCAACAGGAAAGTGTTTGGTTTACAAAATTACCAAAAAATAAATAGAGTGAGTGAATATTGAATTAATTACCATGGAAAAGTACAAAAAACATATTATAAATATTGTGTCGTTCCTATGTGTCCAAATAACATCAACATTGCACCTGACAAAGTGTATTTCCTTATGCCGAAAGGTGAAAATCTAAGGAAAAAGTGGTGCAAGGCGATGTGAAGAGTCAATGTATCGTGTTTGAGCTGTTTATACTGGTGTGCTTATAGTGGTTAGCGCACTCGGCCTGCGGTTGCTAAAGTTAAGTAACGTTCGCAGATGCCAGACATCGGATGGGTGACCGAAAAATTTCATCTTGAGCTCCTCCGTGCTTCGGAAGGCACGTTAAGCCGATGGTTCTGCGCCTGATCTCTCTACGGTCGTGTCAGATTGCTGCCCCACCGAATTATGAGAGTGAAGGAATAGGGAGTTACCTGTGATTGCGCACTTACTTGTGCACTGTACTGTAATATATCCTGCGTACCTGGCTGATCGTAAGATCGGCCGCCATGGCCGAATACGGCCGGATGGTATTATTATATTTATTATTGTTGTGAAGATTATTTCAATGTACGTAAGGATATTAAAAAAGTAAAATACATATCCTACTAGGTACTATTATAATGGCGAAAGTTTGTAAGTATGGATGTATGGATGTTTGTTACTCTTTCCCGTAAAAACTACTGAATGGATTTGAATAAAACTTTACCAAAATATAGCTTATACATCAGAATAAGACATAGGCTATAACTTATACATCAGAATAACACATAGGCTAAAATTTTTGAGGTTCCTAATGTGAGGTCGTAAAAAAATTATTACGGAAATCGAAATCCACGCGGACGGAGTCGCGGGCGGCCGCTAGTACAAATATATATTTACAAAACCATGAAAACGATCATTTATCAAATAAATATATAGATACTATAACTAATTTACCTCGCAGCGTTTACTCCTCTGAGTTTAGCAGACTTATAATCTGGATTTGAAGCGAAATACTTGGCCATCATAAACACGTCGATTTTCGGAAGATTATCCGACTACGCTTTTACGAAACCGGTTTCAGTCGTTCTCTTAGTCCTTCTTCACAATTAATTAATACTTTGAACACATAAAACTATTAACCTAAGATAAAAACAGCGACACTATACAATAACAATTATTCCTCAAAAAAGAAACCATACAAATAGCTTGTTGACAGCAGACGTCTCGTGTAAAACTGACGTCAAATCTTGTTCCACCAATAGTGTTGCGTTTCGAAAATTTTCGCGGTAATATCAAAACAGCCACTTTTTGATGATTCATTTTCATTATGAAATTAAAATAAATTCTAAAAATAATTGTACAGTGTGTTTTCAGTGGCAATAAATGTTACAAAAAAAAATATTTTGTCCATATTTAAGTCACGTGCATATTCCCCATTACAGAAACTACATTCATAATTGTTTAATGTATTTTACAAAAGTTTGTTTGATTTGCCTTGACAATTGGCACGCTCTATTATCTATATCTACTAATATAATACAGCTGAAAAATTTGTTTGTTTGTTTGTTTGAAGGCGCTACTTTCAGGAACCTTTTTTCTTCGCACTTAACTCCTGCGGTTTCCTACTGGATCGAATCAAATTGTAAAAATGTTTTTGGTTTGCATAGTCCATTTGTCGAGGAAGCTTTAAGCTATAGTATGTAAAACACTAGGTGTGCGGTAACCGATATCTATGGGCACGAAGACCCGGGCGGCCGCTCGTAGTTTTATACGAATGCAGTTAGCCTACAATACCTAATTAATTACTATCGCAAAAAACGCATGCTGGCAACGCATTCCATCGCTTAATAGTTCGGCCAAGAAATGAATTGCCGAACTTCTGGGTTCGCGACGGAATAGTGACCACGGTAGAAGGATGGCAACGTTGACCAGCACGCGTGGTTCTTTGACCGCCGCAACGGACATAGGTACATAGGCTGCATACCCGACGCATATCGAACATGATTCGTTTCGGCAGCATCTGTGGAACGGAAAAACAGTCTCGTAACAACAAGTTGTACCTATTATATAACGTCTTGTAGCTTGTAAACTTAAGCAAGAATATGCGACAGCCGATTCATAAATATTCCATTATGCTGTCCATCTTTGTTAGTTGTTGTGCAACCCTCTCTATTTTTTCCTATGTTTTATGGCTAAGAAATAAGAACCTTTACTTTATTGATTTGTACTTAAACTAATAAAGTTAACTTATTTCTTCATCATCATTACTATACTGCTGGTCATCATAGATTTTAACGCAGATGTAACAAAACTTTTTTAGGGTCCGTAGCCAAATGGCAAAAAACGGAACCTTTATAGATAGATATTTATAGATTCGTCATGTATGTCTGTCTGTTTGTCTATCTATCTGTCTGTCCGACAGTATATCACAGCCACTTTTTTCCGAAACTTGAAGAACTAAAGGTACTGTTGAAACTTGGTGAGTAGTAGATGTATTCTAAAAACCGCATACCTAAAGATTTTCACACGAAGAACTGAAACTCTTTTCATGGATAGGTCTTCAAAAATTATATTAAGGTTTCTAACTTTGGCCTTTTCTTCCACCGACAACTGGTTTGAATGAGATCTAGCAAGTACATTTATTAATACGTCATGAATAGAATTTGTACGAAACCCTCGGTGCATGGGCCCATCTCGCACTTGGCCGGTTTTTTAGTTTTTTATTAAATAAATTTATTGGTATCTTGTCACACTGTCTATACCTATAGTGAATAGGTACTACAGAAACGTCTATTAGTTCTTGGCAATCATACAAAAAAATTGGAGTAGGTATCATGTAAATAATAATTATTCATAGTATCAAAAAGTAATTAATCGTAGACTGCATTCTTTAGGTATTTACTTCTAAATATCGTAAAATCGTTAAAAAAATAACATTGTGTTGGAATTTTATAAAACACTTATGTTTTTTTTTGTAATCAGCATGTGTGTCTAGTGTTGTTTGTGGCTGTCGAAAAAAGTAATATTGGGCTTTGCCCAATATTTGGAAGATATTACTTTTTCATGCTTTGCCAAATAACCACAACCATCTATTAACCCAGTAGGGCCAAAGGCTACAAATGTATGCAATTTATAGCCTTTGGTCCTACTGGGAATACTAAATGTCCGTAGTTATTTTTTTTAATAATATTTTTTTTATTTATTTTTTTCCATTTCAGCTAAGATGATCCCGATGACGGTTTGCCTTCAAAGGAAAATCTACTTATAACTTATTCCTTTGAAATAAAGTTTAACTTCATACAGATAAAGTAAAAACGTCACAGAGATCATCTAAGCTGAAACGGACAATATTAAAACTGCAAAAAAAATATAATAGATAGAAGTCGGTTAAAAACATTGTGCTAATGAAATCCATTACAAACCAGTTACAAAATTACCGGTTACAATGCAAACCAACAAATAGAAGAAGAATACAAAAAAAACTATAAACGCTTCACCCTACTAAACAAAACAAAAACTTCCCCTAGAACAACAAACATTTTGAATCTTATTAACAAAACACTTCAAAAACCGGTTTCGATTCATATCATTCAAATCGAACAAAAAGTTTTAATTCAAATTCAGAACACGTGACGTCATAAAATGTAAGTTCTTTTATAAGCAACCAGCATGCAGTGAAAAGAAACAACAAAAGAAATAAAACCATTCATACATTTCGGGGAACACGCAAATTAATCGCACCTGCGTACATTATAACAAATCATTGAAAGATCATTTAGGGTTCCTTAAAACTTTTTTAGAATAAAACATAAGGAATGAAGTTATTGGTACGAACTTTACAAATTAATCTGTGGGTTTCATTCAATGCATTTAAAATAAATCATTTTTATTTACCCATTTTATTCTTAAAATATAAAATATGAAATGAAAGCTTTTACATTTTTTTCTAACTTTTGTATTCTTAGTATTATTTTATTATTAATATTTTTATTTTTATTAACAATTTACAAGACAAGCTGATCATATTTTTCCTGGTTGCAGGTACATGATGTTTTTTACTTGTTTTCTAATATCCACTAATAATAATGTTGAATCCTGTGAGAATAAATAATTTTCCGTCTACGATAGGCTAGAATAACGTAACACAAAGGAACTATTCGAGTTGAGGTCATTAAAACAATCGACCGATGTATAAATTCGTGAATCCTGTTTTGAATATTAATTTTACGACTTGATTTGACCGCTAAGGAGATCCTCACTGTATAGAAAATAATAAATATTTTTTCTGTGTCTATAAAATACATATTAATATTCATGCGCTAAATAAATATTATCGGTTTATTTTCACACCGTCTAGTAGTAACTATTATAGAAACGTCATTTAGTTCGAGACAAACATATAAAAAAAATGAGTGGCATAAATAAATATTTATAGTTTGAAAAGTAATTAATCGTAGACAGCATTATATAGGTATTTGCTTCTTAATAACGTCAAATGCATTAAAAAAGGCGATACTTTACCGAAAAAACACTCTTATGTTATGCATTGAATGAAATAATTGCATAAATTTATACATCGATTAGTAAATTGAATAGCTAATTTACGTAACTAACATATTGTTAGTTATTAGCATTTACAAAAAAAAAGTTCATATTGACATGTCAACTGAATGAATATCATGTATCAATCAACCGATCCAGACATCTTTTAATTGTCTATGCTGATCGATTCTCGCTGGCGACGTGACCTGTACGCGATTTCTCGATTTATTACTTTCCAATCAGATAGTTTACGCAATCTCATCGGCCCAGTGCCACACTCTTTGCCACAGAACATCACGATTACACATAGTAATCTGATATTTTGTAATCGTAAACAACATTTCGGCTGTAAACAAACCATCTTTAAATAATTTCAACAATGTTATTTTTATTTAATTTATCTACTACTAATTTAAATTAAAAAAATATATACGGGTCCCCCGAAGTCGACTCACACTTGACAGTTTTTTTTTATTTACAAATTGACGGGTTAAAATGTGCCTGGGAACTATGAGCTCAGTTAGAGACGGGGCGAGAACCGCGGTAGACGCACGCCCGTGAACGCATTCGAAATACGAACGAAGCGAACGTTTGAAATTAAATTCGAACGCGCGGATATTTTTTTCTAAATTATTTTTTACTCTTTTTATCTGTGACCATTTTTGTGCAATTTAAAAATATAGTGCAAGTTTTTCATAGAAGTGAAAGTGATTTAGTTTTGTGAATTACATTTTTGTTATGATGTGCTAACTTTCAATAACCATTGAGGATAATGTGCTAAGTAAGTACTGTAAACATTTGTTTATCAAATATTTTTTAATCATTAGAGCAGTAGGTAACCTAACCTTACCTAATCTAACAATATTTTCTGACTAACAAAATATCGTCTTTTTAACGTGTCAAGTTAATCATCTATCAATACAGTTTAAACTACATCCATTACAATTTTCTTGATTATAAAATATTTCGGATCTCAAAATTAGAGTACATTAGTGTTAATCATCCATAAACATTTCATTCATGGGTACAATTTACTCGTAGAAAAAAACAATTAATAACAATATGAAACCGGTAAAATAACAAAACCTACATTGTTATTGTTATTTTACAGCCAGCTGCCGGTACACAAGGCAACCCCAGGTGTCGTAAACTTTTTACAAAAGAAGTCACACAAAATATGACATAAAAAAATGTTTCTGTGACGACGACGCGACGCGACGTGTAAAAAAATCAAAAACATTATGCAAAAAGGTTCATTTACATTTATAAGAGAAGAAACTTTTGTTTTGTGTGTGTTGTATTTTTTACTTTCTCTGGCAGGATATTAAATTGATCAGTGAACTAAGTATGTAGGCCAAAAATAGTCAGAATTTGCATAGCAATTTAATCATATTTTTTCCTTTTAGTTTAACTGAAGCCATGAAGTTTAATGAATAAAATAACATAATACAGTATTAAAGTTGTTCCTAGGATTTGGTCATTTCAATGAGGCTTTAATCGTTTATTTTGTAATTTTGTACAACGTCCGTCTACACTTGTATTATTAACTAAAACATGCTGGTCAATGCTGGTTAAAAATAACTAATTTATTGATATCGTTACGTAGGTACGCTATAGGTAGGCATCGAGGAAATCCTTTTTTTAAATACATTAGATATTAATTTCAATAGCCACGTGAGCCTTCTTGTTTATTGACCTTTTATTTGTCACATTTCGGTGAAGCCTTACTGTCTTTGAATAATTAATAAGCCTTACTCATGGCTGAACCTAATCACTAGTTTGATGGTTAAACAAACCAAAGTCTTATACCTACGGAAAGAAGTGTTAGTATTAGAATTTATTTAATTATATAAAAATGTACCCTTAAGTATTTCCCTTGAGCATGCTATTACGGGGTAATTGACTCAGAATTCTGGATAAAATCCGCAACTACCTATATCTTTATAATAAAACTAAGAATAGCTAACTTCTGTTTTGTCAACTATGAAATACCTAGATAACTACATATTCTATCTATACTATACCACAGGTAACATACACTATACTATGAAATAGCTACCTAACTACATTTATCATAAAACTTGGGGTCGCCCGCGGCTGCACCCGTAGGTATATCGGTTACCGCTGTAAAAAGCCTACAGAAACCGATTTTTTCCGAAATAAAATTTAGCCTGTGTAACTCGGGACCAAAGCAGCTTTCAAAATAGTGAAATAATTTTTAAATTTGTACTTTTGAGTCTATTCATTACATCCAAACAAACAAACAAAGTTCTCTTCTTTATAGTATTAGTGTAGATAATAAAGTTAACTTTTCGAGAAACTGTATACTTAACTATTACTAGCAGTATCTCAAGGCCTGACCTACCCAGTTACCGTTCGATACATTCTTGTCATTCATTCTGACGAGGTTATCCACTATGAGCACTAAATTTTTGAGCACCTAGCCTAGCTCACTTTGAGCACCTATTCATATTGTTGGTTCACTATGAGCACCCAGATCACCCGGTCTAGCCCACTTTGAGCATTCATATTTATTGGCTTGCCATAAATTAACCCAGAGCTCAGTTGGGGAGGGTATGGGGTCTTTAAGGTACGCAACGCATCTGCGACGATATCAGGTGAGCCCCTTGTTCGATTTCCTCCCAATTAGGTACATTAAAAAAATATATCATATTGGCCACCAAAAATATCAATCGGTGCTCTAGTTGCGAGTGCTTAAAAATTGGGTTTTCAAAGTGGACTGCCTCATCCTGTCAGCCGGCCGTGCAAAAAGTTATTAGTACCTAGGTACGTACAGCGCTTGTTGCATTATTATCTGAGAGAAATATACCTAGATTAAACGAATTATTCCACTTTGACCCACAAAGGCACGCCACTGGTGGGGCAGATTCCACTGCTTCAAAATTTACATAAAAGACATGGCCAACATTCTATGGAACGTTTGCCTAGACACCAAATTCATTTCCCACAAACATGTCGTACTGCATTAGACTCGTTACTATCAGAACATTCAATATCATTAACAACTAAAGTCCAAGAACTTGAGGTTATAATTATACAGACACACAAAGATTGCAAAAAACATTTCAATCCCTTACTGTAGCATTGTTTTGATTGATGACATGATACATTGGTTACTAAGGTTACTCAACGGTGTACCGTGAAAAAACTGTTGTCTCTTTTTCTCTTATCGTAATTTTGCTAACGCTTACTCTGTCACGCATTGTTCATTATTTCCATGGCAACGGATTTAAATATTTGACAATAACTGTCGAAATAATGACAATAATATTCATTCCTTTCTGCTTAAAGTAATATTCATTTTGGGAAAAATAATAAAATACTATGTTAAAAATAGTTTGTTGGTGATAAATAATACGTTAAATGATACAATTTCAAATATTTTTTATATTTAAAGCTATATTTTATTGTATGTCACTGTTTTTCATCCAATATTATATTGTGTCTATGGAGGACAAGAGCAGACTATCCGTATTTACGTTGAAAGGAACGCATTTTCTCAAAAGCAGTGTATAGCGGAAGTTAAATTACTAATTAATTTCTTTTAAATACTGACAAGTTCTACAAGATTGTAAAATATATGAAAATTCATATTTTAATTTAATATATTTTGTGCTTTTGTGCCATTCGTGGCCATCACTACTTCACTAGGCAGGAATTGGCCATGTCCTATAGTACACTTGGGTCAGCCCTTGAGGAGTGTAAGTGGGTGTACTCACACCAAGCTAAGCTTTTAGCTTGTACTATGGATGCTAGGGAACGGATACACCTACTCATCTATAACTCGAGTACAAATGTCGATGTTCATCACACAAAAATTTGCACTAATTCAAACCCACTGTTTTGTAGCTAGTGTCTGCCCACTAGACCAACGGTCTTGTCAACAGACTACCGAGGTATTATGTATAAAAAACACAAATTATGAGAGAAGAGATACCTACCAAAGATGCAACATCAATCCTTTTACTTCACAACTTGCTCGAGAAACATACATCAGTGACAATATTCCAATGAGTGAGGCTAATAGCCAAAAGTCCTCCTGAATAAAATAGGTACCGTTTTAAAGTACCTCAGAAATCTGCCCTAAGCCATTCTTCTTTCAAAAGGCTTTTAACATACACAGCTGCTGCAGCTGCTTTGTAGTTTTCCAAATGACCATCTCATTCAATCACTTTCTCCGAGCCCGGAGCTATGGCACGGGCTACAAAGCTTGCGACTAATCGGGCCATTTCACTAAGAACCAATTACCTTAGGGTTTCTTTACAAAGACCCATGCATAGGTACTCTCCTTCTACAAATGTACATCACAATAACACATACAGCATGTATAAATTCGTCAGAGTTCTATTTGTGCCGTGTGATTTGTGATTTTGTTTTACTGACTTTTTGTTTTACTACGAAAAAAATTGAATGCATGCCATTTATTGACATAATATTTCACACACTGCCTAAGTGGTTAATAGACGGAAATATTGTAACAATGGTTATGGCATGGTAACAATACCATGCCACCTAATGTACTCTGTTTTTTGTGAAATAAATTATGATTCGATTAAGTCGAATTCTTCTATCCGTTCCTTTTTATGCTTAAATCTTTGAAACTACGCTACAAGTTTTCATGCGGTTTTTTATCTGATAGAATGATTTTCAAATAAAAGGAAGGTTCATGTGTATGAAGCATGCATTATATTGTAGAGGAAAACTGATAAACGCACCCGCGCGAAGCCGGTTCGGGTCCCGAGTTAGACTAAGTGTTTATCGATCTAAAGTAAATAACATTCTATCTCTTTATCATCTAAAAAAGTCAGTGACAACGGAAAGCTATTTCCTCGGTACCTACAGTAGAGCAATTCAAAGAATGTCCAAGTGACGTTGTAACCAGGAAACGTTGCCAATTGAAACTCGTCCTAACGATTAATTCCGGGTGTATCCCGGAATTCCGGGAACGGACCACAATGCTACACTAATTGGATCAATTGTCATATTGGTGATAAAAGGAAACTTTTATTAACAACTACCTATGTAACTTTTCATTCGTGGGCAACTAAAAACATGCCGTTTATCTACGGAAACATATTTTTCCGGCATTAAAAATTCCACTGCGATATTAATGTAATTAGAGTGGCTATTTCTTAACGATTTATCTACCTTTTAAGTTTATCTGTATGCCCTTGAAAACACGTACCTAATAACTTAGTGCGAATGAAAGCTAAAACATACAGTAAATTATTTACTGTTACAAAAAAGTGTGTTTTTACCAAAGCAATTCTCAAATCTTATTGCTGGGAATTGACTTCTCAGCTGTCCTCGGAGGTACCTCGGAGGACAAGGCTAGCGGGGGCAACAATCAAACATTTTCATAACAATATAATAAAGTAATAAAGCTTAAGAGTTTGTTTGTTTGCACGCGCTAATGTCAGAAAGCACTTGTTCGAAAAGGCTGCCGGCTAAAGCATCATTTGCGGAATCAAGAAAATCACATTTATAAATGATGTAATTGTAATTTTAATGTCATAATCATCAAATCCCCCAATAATAGATAATTAAAGTTATTTAAAAGTCAATTGTTCAAAGGTCCGCTGACGCTCATACTCGTTAAGACAATGGGTGATAAATGTACGTCATACAGATTCTTTGAATGACGAGCGATGTGCCTCGTGGTGGGAATCTACTGACTGGGCAAAAGGTCGCGGGTTCGAGTGTGGCAATACATACCTACTCATAGTTCTATTCGTAACATTTGCCGAAGGTTTGTTATATAATGGAAAAATGTAGCCCAAGTTTATTTATTGCACTCACTCAAGTGTTCACATAATTGAACATAATTAAAACCCGCTTGTCGTCGTGGTCAAGATGTTGACTATTAGACCGAGAGGTCGCAGGTTCGATACCCGCACTGGTTAAGTATTTGTATGCATGAACATGTATGTTTGTCGTGGTCTGGGTGTTATATGCGTGTATTTTAGCATTTTTGTATAAATTAAAAGAAATATTATGTTCATGTTTGTCTATCCGTTCCCTAGTATGTACCTATATTCTTCGAGCTAAGTTTGGGGCTATATGTAAAGTCCAAGGCATTATAATGAAAGAGTCAATTAAAAATAAAACAGGAATTCATGTTATCGTTATAAAGTTAGGATGACTTCATCACCACACTTGCCAAATGCGGATAGGTGGTCACAATCCAGAGCCGTGTTCGATACTCAACCTAGTATTTTTCCAGACACAAAAAATATGCGATTCTTCCCCAAAAAATGTAAATTACAGTAACTGTGATTCTTTCACAAATAATAATGGGTGTTAATAACGTACGTGTAAATTGGAAAACAGTAAATATTCTTTGCTTATACTCTGTGATTCATTGTATCACTAATTTTATAGTAAACAGTATGAAAATCATCGTTAATTTATGAATCATTGTGCTGAAATTATCTTCTTGCATTGGCCCGCGTACGATTTGCGGAATTAACCGCAGAGTTTAAGGTCAAATAGTTCAAGACATTGATAGCAAAGTCAAGCCACGAGCACTCAGTACTAGAGTGATGCGATAGATAGGAATAAATCGGTCAAGAATTGGATTAGAACGTGGGACACGTGGCAAAGAAATGAGCTTTTAGTACGAGCTATTTTATCGGGTGGCGGTAAACAACAAATCCATTGGACTAACACACCAATTGCCTAGCCCCAAACTAAGCTCGAAGCTTGTACTACGGATGCTAGGAATCGGATAGATATACTTTATAAACTTTTAAAAACATCCATGACTCGAGTGAAAATGCCGATGTTCATATCACACAAACATTTTTGAAGCCAGTTTTGTAGCCAGGGTGTCAGACCACTAGACGAACGGACCTATTATAACAAAAAAATTAGAAGGAAAGATAATAATATTTTTTATTTATCTATTCTTTAGATACCTATGCACTTTTGAGTGGCCAATGATTTTATCAGAATAAGCTGATTGATCTTACCGCCGACTTCGGAAAGTAATCTATAGAGAAGAAGCGGCAAATAACTCGATAATTGTTTTATCTCTATTTAGCTGCACTTGAACATAAAACATTATTATTTTTTATAATAATTAGAAATTATTTATCTTCACATAGTACAGCTTAAATAAAGATTTACACATAAAAACTAAATACAAACGGATTAACGTGTTTAGCAGACATTTTTTAAAAGTCTCATGATGGTCATAGCAGGGTAGCGAAATAGCAAGAATTGTAGAAAAATTGTAAACCTACAAACTCCAATTGAGAGCCAAAACTGCAGCCTTTGCGCTTAAATACACAGACCAACCCACAACTCACAAAGTCATGGTTTAATCTAGAACTATCCATTCATAAATGTTATTGTTTTCAAACTCGTATGACCAGGGTTACTCATTTATAATTAGGCAATGATATCGCAACGAAAACGTTTTGATAAGAGCTATTTTTAACAAGCTTTATCAGACGTAGTATACTACCAATACTACTGTAACTGTTTTAGGTATAAACCGGTTTCATCCAGATTGCTACTGTCGAGAGAGCAAAGTATTGAAATTGGCATCCAATTTAAAACTGAGCATGTTTTATCTCTGCGTAAATATAATATCTGGCATTTTTAAGCAATCTTAAGAGCAATGTTCAGTTTAGTTAAGACCATGCCAATCATATCACTAGCGGCCACCCGCGACTCCGTCCGCGTGTAATTCGTTTTCCGCACACATAGTTTTAAAAGCCTTCCTTGACTAATCAGCTCAAAAATATTTTTTAGTTTTGCAGTTTCTGAAATTAATATTAGCGCGTTCAACCAAATAAACAAACTTTTTAGCTTTACTATATAAGCATAATATATTCGTCTTGTAAATCTACATATATCTATACTAGTATATAAAGCTGAAGTGTTTGTTTGTATGTTTTTTTTTTGTTTGAACGCGCTAATCTAAGGAACAACTGGTCCGATTTGAAAAATTCTTTTTTTGTTGGATAGTTTGACGAGGAAGGCTTTTTACACTATTGGAAATCGAAATCCACGCGAACGGAGTGGCGGGGCGCCGCTAGGTAATTAACAAATTAAATGTGCTTAAGTTATGACGAAGTTATTTAGAAACGCAAACCTGCATGTGAGTGAACTAACTGGAAAAAAATATAAATAAATTCATTGGAAAAAAAGCACTAATTACCGAGCCTGAAAGTCAGCTCAAAGCTTGTACGTATTTATGCTGGGGAACGGATAGACATACTTAATTCCTATTAGAAACATCCATGACTGAGTAAAACTGTCAATGTTCATGACACAAAAATGTACCCCCAGCGGGATTCGAATCTGCGACCCTCAGTTTAGTAGCCACGGTCTCTGACCACTAGACTTACGGGCTCGTTCTATGTTTGTAGTAATAACATGATTTCAAATGATGGAAACCTTTGCCCCTTATAAGTTTCTAGAACAACGAACAAATGCAACATTGCATCCTAAGTCACAATTCTTAGTATCTTTATGCACCAGTGATCATGCAAGCTCTTTGTTATAACGACCTATGTGAAAGTTACATGAGTCATATCCATAATATCAATCTAGATCTGTCATTTGTATGAGCAACTTGTTTCACAACTATATCATATGTTTGAGAAGCAGAGATAATGTATGTATGTAGTGTATATGATAATTATGCCGTTGATATCCACTCGGTGCGCACGTGCCAATTAAATGGAAGTTAGGTTGTGTGCACATAAGCATTGCCGGTTTTCGTATTTTCAAGAGTTGCAAAGAGTATACTTACCAGAAAATTATGTCCAGATTTTAGGGGGGCTTTGAAGTTTTGAACCACAGACTAAAGTGTTTTTTTGTTTGAACATGGTTCGAACCCACACTTCTTACAATCGCGGCAAATGCACTACCAAATGCACTACCAGTAGTAGGCTTATTTGAGTTTCGTCCAGCATTGGGACTGTTAGACCCACGTGAGTTCAATCCCTGACTTAAATATTAAATGTTCCAGCTACCTTAAATACTTTTCGTAATAAAATATTTTAATACTAATGATGCTATGCCTGAAAAAAGCACAGAACAAAGTTCACATAATTCTGAATTTTATTCTCACTAGTTCGTTTCAATCGAGTTCGATCATAGAACTAGTGAGAATTGTTATTCTTATTTGTTCCACCGACGAATGACCGAAACTATTTTCTCATTTGTTCGAATTTTGATCTAGTGAGAAATGTTCACTTTATTCTCACTTGTTTGATTTCATAGCTAACAAACGCATACCTACGTATAACAGTTAGAAATAGGGAAACTGACACGACTCACATTAAATTGTAAGTGGGTACCTAACTAAAATATGTACCAAAGTAATTCGATTGTTGTGCCTACTGAAACACTTATTATAAACATCAATGACTTCGAGTACAAATGCCGATGTTCAATCACACAAACATTTGGCCCGCAGGATTCGTACCTGCGATCCTTGGTTTTGTACCCAGAGTCTCTGACCACTAGACGAACTGGGTCGTCACCAATTTCCACATTTGATGATTTTAATCGTGGCAGATATATCGTGCATAAAATGATTGTGTTAATAGCCTTACATGCGTTCGTAACCAACAATTATTGTCGTTGTAGTGTGTAAGATCGTTGACGTAGTAAGATCTAGTCTTGCGTGTGATACGTCAGTTTCGATAACTCGCTCCACGGAATAATGTACTGGAGTGAACTAAAACAAATGGACGGAGAAAAAATACCCCTATTAAAACGTAGGTAGTTAGTTATAATAAATAATAATGATTGTATGTCAATTAACAGTTAGGTATGGGTTGTGTCTGTTTGTGTGTTACTAGGCATTTTATTTAATGTTATCAATGTCCTTTAAGATGCATATATACGTCATGTGCAAGTTAATATAAAGTCCCAGGCGCCGAATGACATTCCTCTCCGTTCCACGCGATGGACCCGGCACCCGCACGGAGAATCCATGGATAGCTAAGAAGTTCGTCTCTCTTGAGGACATTTTATACAACTAGGTATAAGATATGATCACCCTCTTAGCGTTTATCCCGTTTCTGTGCGGGGACCGCTTTGACCATGATCCAGGATTTAGCGAGTCTAGTTATTACAGAGAAGTAACTGCCATTAGACCTTGGTAACCCATGCCCATAGAGGGAAACCAGACAGATTGGATCATGGTTGCACATTCAAATCTAACTGAACTAAAGTCAGAAACTATCTGAATGTGCAGGTTTCCACACTATGTTTTCCCTCACCACCGAGGTAATGGCACAAAGCCACACAGTTTTACAAAAAATCTAGAGGTGTGGGCCCGGATTCGAACCTCGGACCTCACGTATGTTAGGCGCGGTCCTTACCACTAGGCCACCATCGCTCGTCTTTGACGTAGTAAGATCTAGTCTAGCGTGAGATACGTCAGTTTAGATAACTCGCTCAACTCGAATTAAAATAAATGGACGGAGAAATAATACCCCTATTAAAACGTAGGTAGTTAGTTATAATAATTTTGCCTTATAAAAGTATGGGTTATGTCTGCTTGTGTGTTACTACGAGTATAAGGCATTTTATATAATGTTATATTATCAACTAGCTGCCCGCCCCGGCTTCGCCCGTGGTACTTACTAACATGTATTATACATACAAACCTTCCTTAAGAATCACTCTATCTATTAAAAAAAACCGCGTCCAAATTTTAAAGATCTAAGCATACATACGGACATACAGCGAAAGCGGCTTTGTTTTATACTATGTATTGATTGATGCATAATTATACGTCATGTTCAAGTCAATATCGAATTGAGGTCATTATACAACTAGGAATCAGATAAGATGACGTCAAAAAATTAGAGGTACCGGGTGGTGGTCACACATGTCCCTAGGGCCTAGGTTCGATTCCAGAGTCGAGCAATATTTGGGTCGATTTTTGTGGACACAGCCAGGGTTTGAGAGCCAACCCGCATTTGGCAAGCGTGGTGATTAAACCAAAACCTATCTTTGTTACGAAAACACGGTTTCAAATGATGGAGGCATTTGCCCTGCAGTGCAGTGGGACATTTATAGGCTAATACTTTATTTTATACTATAGTCATATACTACCGAGCACACCCCAATTGAACTAGGGAGACCTTACTCACCAGCAGAAACATAGCATAGTTACGAAGTGCTACTTCATTGTGGTCTTCTGTAAGGTAGAGGCACTTTCTCAGAAGCAGCTCATTTCACGTTCTACTATGCTCTACATCTCTGCAAACATTTTTTATTTTGCCTCATGTTTCTAAATATAAACCTAAGAGTACCTAATCAAATTAAGATAACAAAATACTGTTGAACAAGACACTGCGTGACCATTGATAGGATCTCCGGGCGTACACTTCCGTAAATCATATAAATCAGGCCAGATTGAGGTGAACAAGTCGATGTCTCAGACTTTTTTAATGATCCATGCCCTGTAAATGACTTGATGGGCTTTTGGTTGGCAAAATAATCCGCCATTACCGAGTCGAGTTTAGGATGCAGCTCCGAATGTCAGTAATTTGATGCATTACAATAACGCATACTGGTTGCAATTTTCGAGTCATTATACAATACAGGGTGGAATTTCAAAATGGCTTTTTAAGGGCAGGGATATTAACCGTTACAGTTAGAAGATAACTTTTTGTAGAACACAATATCTCGAAAAGTTATTATGATTGCTTAACAACGTTTTCTTTTGACTGACTGAAATGCATTTGAAACTTTTGCTGATATCAAGTGTTTTTTATTATTACGATGGCTTATTATTATAACTCTATTATATACACACCTTGTAATTTGTGGGATGTAATTTTTTTGGTTTTTTTAACTTTTTATAATCACGGGCCGGCAAAAATCATTGTCTTACATAATTTACCCGTATGTACTTGACCTACATACATACAGCTGTTATCATAACACACTTCTTGTTTTGTCTCTAAGTGTAATAGTTCGTGAAATAAGTAGGCCAAGGAAGTGATACCTACTGCACACACGTGCTATTAAAGTAAGCAATCTAACTGAACCTTAAACTTAGACACTTAAAGGTCACTTTTATTTAAATGGAAAGTAATAAAGTATCAACCTATTATTATCCCACTGCAAGGCAAAGACCTTCATCATTGGAAATCATGTTATCGTTACAAAGATGGGTTTTGGCTTAATCACCACGCTTGCTAAATGCGGATTGGTGATCGCTGATCACTTATCCAGGCTATGATTAAAAAAAAACGACACAAATTGCCTCTACCCGGGAGTCGAACCCAGGACCTTAGGGAACAGGCGGGTTATGTGGGGCTCTCCATAAGGCATACCCACTACGAGTGCCTCAGGGGTTTTAGTTGGTATGCCTTCGGGAGAGCCCCACCCCCACATAACTCGTGTGCCCCCGGCAACGGATATGCATCAGCTAGCATTTCCCATGCCACAAAAAAACAAAAAAGGACCTCGAGATCTTGGCCCGGTACTGAATCCACTAGACCATCGAGACGTTAAATAGCTTGGATTAAAACTATCTTTTCATTTGTTCCCAGATAAACGCACAACCAGCAGAGAATGCGTCACTGAGTCCAGTTTCCCTCGCAGTATGTTCCTGCTCGCCACAGCATGGTACCACCGCCTCAACCAGGATGGCCTGCTGCACCAGTTCTTCATGGCCTTGATGGGTATGTTTCGCAGCTTACAAACACTCAAATAGCGCTAATATTAATCGACGGGTCCACTTCTTATCGCTTGACGTTTCGGCTGTGTTCCGTGCTTCGGAAGGCACGTTAAGCGGTCCTGCGCCTGATTTCTCTACGGTCGTGTCTGGGTATATATAGTCAACTTCTCACTGCTTGACGTTTCAGCTGTGTTCCGTGTTTCGGAGGACACGTTAAACCGTTGGTCCTGCGCCTGATTTCTCTACGGGCGTGTCAGATTGCTGTCCCACCGAATTATGAGAGTGTGGGAATGGAGAGTACACCTGTGCTTGCACTCACTTGTGCAAAACGTAAGACCGCCCGCCATGGCCGAAAAATGGCTGGAGGGGTTAGAATCTAAGAAATGTAGAACCGTAATCTATATATATTAACGGATATATAAACGGATATATAGATTACGGTTCTACATTTCTTGATATACATTGAAATTATATTAGTTTCAAAAGGTTATACGAGTTTTCCTTGACAATTACGTTAATAGTTCGCACATAATAACGGGGTATGTTATTATGCACTACTGTACTGTACTGAATCGTGTCAAGCAAGGCAGTGTTAGTAAATACGACTCCGTGTCTACAAACACTCACTCCTAGCGTCATTTCCTATATTTACAAATCAAAAGAATGTCAGAATGGATTTTTATCAATTGTGTCGATTGGAATAGTTATAATTAAACAACAGGGCAGAAAATATAATATATATTCTTTCACATATTATGTGAAAAAAAAATAATGTGTCACAAAACAGAAATGTGTCATCTCGCTAGATCGAGCGAGTTTTAAGCGAGCGTGTTGACGAATAATTCGTCCATTGCCTAATCTCTGGCTGTGATAGATTGATAGCCCACACGAATGTGAAACTATAGTGAAAGCCTACTAATTGCTTGATCGTAAAGTTTAGCTATTGTAGCCAAAACTCGGACAGACGGTTGGCGTGCGTTTTTTTAATGTTATAGTGGGGCAAACGAACATGCGGGTCACCTGATGGGTAAGTGATCACCACGGTCCATGGGCATCTACAACCGCATAAACCCTTATACCGCAGCTGGGTTGCCTGCCTTTAAGACCCCAACTGAGCTCTGGCGACCTTCCTCACCTGCGGAATCATAGCACATCAGTTACGAAGTGCTATTTCACTGTGAGCGTAAGGTGAACTTCCCCAGACCAAGCGGCTCATGGAATTCGAATAGAAGTTCCACTTAGGTCTACCACTCTTTATTTTTTCTTTAAATAATGGTTTATAATTTTGTACCTGTAAATTAAAAGATTAGTGTGATGACTACCGTGCGTCCATGCCAGATAACTGATAACATGGTAAATATTGTCTCGGTTTAAAAATATGACATTAACATGAAAGATGAGTGATACTGATGACTGACGCACATCTTAAATGTTTGCAAAAAAAGTACCTACCTATTGTTTTTGTTGGCAAAATTTGAGGAATTAGTCACTTGGGAATACTATTTTACTTTTAATACTACTAACTGTTAGAAAGTTCGTATTTAATTATTTTAATTTATCACAAATGAGAATGGTGAAATTAAGCTGATAATGATGTGTAATTAACTAATTTTTAATTAAAATAAACGAGCTCACTTTTGCATTTACTTCGAAATTTTTTAAAGTTGCATTAACGACAGCATTAACTTACAAATCAATTGAATTACACTGTTAGTATCTTTTCCTGTTCCACATGCAAGGTCCAAAATTATGACGAATTATTTGTTCCCTTTATTATAACCTTATTTATACTCAACTTTTGTTCCTTAACAAGGCAGCAACACAATTATCTCTATGCTGTACATATATCCTTCCTTTAATTGTTGGTGTATATTATGTTATAGCTTTAGCTTTCGACTAAATAACTAGGTCGGCACAGTAGCCAAAAAATAGCTAGGAAGCCATTCATCAAATACCTAATGTGAATAAAACTATGTGACATATTACACTGTCAGTATAATTACCACAATACGCCCAGGAAACGACTCTTATCACTATAATCATTATTATTATATTATAGTATTATATTCCTGAACAATAGATCATATACCTAGTGTTATTATAATACCACGTATCTGACAATACACATACATTCCATTATGTTATATTATATTACGAGCCTTTTGCCCGCGTGCAAAACACGACAGTATCCCGTGTGAAAATGATGTTTTCCCTTGTGAAGAGATAAAAGTAGCTCATGTCATTTTCTAGTATCAACTTTATACCTGAACAAGTACAATCCGTCTTGAAGTTTCAGGAACTGCTCAATTCAAATGAACTTTCGTTTCTTTTTCTCTTAATTTTTATCTGCATTAATAGGACCAAGAGAAAAAATGAATGTATGTTTTGTTGCATCCTATGTGAACACCTGGGTGCGCTGCCCCTATGATCCAGATTTTGACAAACATTTTATTAGATTAGAGTGTCTGCCATCTAGCCTCCGTAGCTCTTACAAGGGATTCCAGATATTTTTTTGCATTACATTATACCTTTCTTTTATGTATTTGCTAAATATTCAATGTATTAAAACAATTTTCCACCTTTGCAGTACCTAGTTCATAATATTGATCCTTAAGGACATACTCGTATTATGGACTGATAGTTATCGCAGAAACCTCTCAATGAATGGATGCTGCGTAGAGCCCACCTGCCCAGTTCCGCTCGTTTGAACTTAGTTGACCCCCTTTCCTGTCACTTTGCTATACAATTTTATGTGCTAAGAAGACCGGGCAAGGCTCTAACGGAATATATGCTAAAAGGTCCCGTATTTCTTTCAAATACTAACTTTAAGAACGAAATACGGGTCGTTAAAGCTTAAAGTTAGTATTTGATTGTTAAGACGATCGATTTTTGTACGTTTAAGTGACTATGCTTGTTTTCCCCTTTCAAATGATAAGTTCAAATCAATATCTTGCTGCTTAAGAAATTCCTGGCACTATACACACAACCGAAAAAGCATACTAAATAGTTAGTATATTTTCAAAAACTTCCAAATGAACTACCTATCCTACCACTGCAAATACAAACACAAAGTTTTCTGCATAAACTTGATTCTTTACTGGGCTTTTAGGGGTAGAAATCCTCAGAATTATCCTATATCTTCTTATTTATGATCTTATCAGATTTTAATAAGCTAAGTACTTATAAAGAATACTTACAACAAAGGACTTATCACAAGCCTTCACACACCTCACACACTACTCGTGCAAATATCATTACGATTGCACCCCACCGTTTTTCAATTTCACAAGAGATCTCTGGACTTGCGAAACCAGTTTGGAGAGCTTGCAATTATCAGGTGACTCACATGCAGATTTGTTTTTATTGGGGTCTCTCTGGCCGGCGAATAATGGCCTTACACAAACTCTAACGTCAAGGAAAATATGAGAAGAAAAAGAGATACGAGATACTCTCTCTTGAACCTTCCGCGTTGCATTTTTTATTTTAAATGAAAGCAAACGAGCATGAGGGTCACCTGATGGTAAGTGTTCACTGCTGCCCATGGAAAAAAGGTACAGTCAGCAAGAAAAGTGCTGAAACGGGCAAATTTTTTTTTCATGCCAATCGATCCTATTTCATGTAAGGATCAAATGACTCTATGGGACCATTTGAGGTTTGAGTACTAGAAATGTCAGAAATAGCAAAAAACTTTTCCCATACATTTTGTACTAAAAATTCCAAAAAAAAAATTTGGAACTTTTTTCATGCCATTCGATCCTGTTTCATGTATGAATCAAAACTTCGTATTAGACCATTTTAGGTTTGAGTACTGGAAATGGCAAAAATCGCAAAAAAATACTATTCCCATACATTTAGTACTGAAAAGTTTTCGAAGTCTATTTCTCACATTTTTAGTAGTCAAACCTTAAATGGTCTGATACAAAGTATGGATTCATACATGAAACAGGATCGAATGGCATGAAAAAAATTCAAAAATTTTTTTTGGAATTTTTAGTACAAAATGTATGGGAAAAGTTTTTTGCTATTTCTGACATTTCTAGTACTCAAACCTCAAATGGTCCCATAGAGTCATTTGATCCTTACATGAAATAGGATCGATTGGCATGAAAAAAAAATTTTGCCAGTTTCAGCACTTTTCATGCTGACTGTACCTTTTTTTCAAAATCTGTGAATGTAGGTCATAATATCTCAAAAAGTTATGGATGGTTGCCTAACAACGTTATCTTGTAACTGTAACGGTTAATGTACCTGCCAAACAAAACCCATTTCAAGATTCCACCCTGTATATATATGTACAATTTTTATATTTTCCTTAAGCCTACGAATCGGAAGCCATACATAAAGTCAAAGTCAAAGTCAAAGTAGTTTATTTTGCAATTTGATTTACAGAGAAATTCTTTTGCACGTCATATCTTTTCTTACCTACCAGCACTTCGACGTGAATGGCCTGCTGAGAAGAAGTGCCGCAAGAAACTCAACAGTTTGCCTTTTTTAAAAATAAATACAATTTGTATAAATAATTATTTACATGTCATCAAAATAATAAAATAGAAAAATCATGTCATTTAAAAACAAAACATATAACTACAAATGTAATAAATTAATAAATTAGACAACCACATGCGCAGAGTGGTAAGAAATTGTCAGGCCCACAAATTCTTGTCGATATCATTTAAATAATCTTCAATCTTATAGTAACCTTTTCTCATTAAACAATTCTTAATTTTAATTTTAAATTTATGTAAAGGTAATTCAACAAGATTTTGTGGTACTTTGTTGAACATTTTTATGCTTAATCCTACAAAAGACCTTCCCGTTTTTTGAAGTCTGACACTTGGATAGGCAAGTCTGTGCTTATTTCTTGTATTGAATTTGTGAGTATCCGATTTTTTAAGAAAATGTTTATTATACTTTCGAATATATAAAATACAATCAAATATGTACTGAGAAGGTACTGTTAAAATATTAATTTCTTTGAATACATCTCTAAGTGAGTCACGAGGTCTAAGGTTGTAGATCGCACGGATAGCTCTTTTCTGCAATATAAAAATTGACTCAATGTCAGCAGCAGAGCCCCACAACAGTAGACCATATGACATAATACTATGAAAGTAACTGAAGTAAACCAGTCTCGCCGTTTCAATGTCAGTGACATATCTTATTTTTCTAACCGCGTAAGCAGCAGAGCTAAGTCTTCCTGCTAGTGCAGTTATGTGAGGACCCCATTGTAACTTGGAATCGATGGTGATTCCTAAAAATATGGTTGAATTGACAATTTCTAGTTTCGCATCATTCATAGTAATTTGTGTATTAATTTGCCTAACATTAGGCATCATAAATTTAACACATTTAGTTTTTTTAGCATTAAGTAACAAATTATTGGTACTGAACCATTGTGACACCTGCAAGAGAGCTCCGTTTACTTTGTCAAATGTTTTTTCGTTTCTCTCTGTTTTAAAAATGAGAGAAGTATCATCAGCAAACAAAACTATCTCACAGAGGTCCTTGGTAAAATATGGAAGATCATTTATATTGATAAGAAATAGCAAAGGTCCTAATATCGAACCTTGGGGCACGCCCATTTGCAGTTTAGCACCAGCAGAATTGGTGTTTTTGATATTGACTCGTTGTATCCTGTCAGTGAGGTACGACTCAATTAATTTTAAAGAAAAGTTGGAGACACCGTAATATTTTAATTTAATTAGTAATATTGAATGATCAACACAGTCAAATGCCTTTGACAAATCACAAAAAATACCTATCGCATTCTGTTTATTTTCCCATGCATCAAGTACATGTTTCATAAGTGCTATACCTGCATTGGTTGTACTCTTGTTTTTAGTAAAACCGAATTGTTTTGCATGAAGTAAATTATTTCTATTAAAATGTTCTAATAACTGATTAAAAATTATTTTTTCAAAAATTTTACTTAATGAGGGTAATATTGATATTGGTCTAAAATTTGATGGGTCACTTTTGTCGCCCGATTTAAACAAAGGTATTAATTTACTATATTTCATTAAATGAGGAAATTTATTTTCATCAATGCATTTATTAAAAAGGTAAGCCAAATGAGGAGAAATTATTTCAATTATAGATTGTATAATATCAGTTGATATTCCCCATAAGTCCTCAGTTTTCTTTTTATTGAGGTCTTTGAATGTTTTTAATATAGAAATTGGGGAGATGTGATCGAAACTAAATGTAGTCTTACATTGATCTACACAAGAAGCTAAGATGTTTTGAGCTTTTTGTGTACTAGAATTTAGCTTACTAGTGGTTGTTATAGGTATGTTTGAGAAAAAAGTTTCAAAGGCATTTGCTACTTCTATATCTGACTTTATAGTTTTATCGTTAATTTTAAGGGAGTAATCACTTTCATATGACTTGAACTTACATGTTTCTTTGTTAATTATATTCCAAGTAGCTTTTATTTTATTACTTGAGTTATTTATTTTATGTCTCAAGTAAATAGACTTGGCTTTATTGCAAACTTTCTTAAAAACTTTAGAATACATCTTAACATATTCAATCACTTTAGGATCTTTAGAATATGCTTTTAAACCATACAGCTCATACAGTTTATTCCTACTTTTAAATATACCTGGAGTAGCCCAGTCACTAAACTTAGTTTTAGGATTATTAAAATTAACATGTATAGTCCTTTTAGGGAATACTCTATTCAATTCAGATGAAATTAAGTTAAGTAAATTTTCATAAAGAACATCTACATTATGGTTATTAAAAGAAATGTCGGGGAGTTTGTGAACTATTTTATCTTTAAATCTCTCTTTACGCCCCTCAGTGACAGGTCTACATATGATGTCAATAGATCTAGGAACAACACAGTTTTCAAATTGAACCTGTTGTCCGCAATGATCTGACTGTATACAATTTATAATTTTTTTATTAATTACCTTACTATTACAAAACACATTGTCTAAACAAGTTGCACTCGTTGGTGTGATCCTTGTAGGTTCATTAAATAAATTTAATAGATTGAATGAAGTAAACAGATTAATAAATCGACTACTTAGTTGTGAACCTTCAAGAATATTCACATTAAAATCTCCACAAACAATTACTTTTTTATTAGTCTTACAACTTTTTTTAAGAATTTCCTCCATTGAGGATTCGAATAAACTATAATCTGCCGAGGGCGGCCTATACACACATACTATTATATAATGCTCCAGCTCTGCACATGCTACTTCAATAGTTCGCTCAATTGAAAGTGCTGTTATATCTTTACGTTCTTTACATCTAAGATTATTATTTACTAACAAAAGTGACCATATTGCTTGTTGTTGACATATTGCTTATCAATCAGCTAACAAAAAGTAACGTACATATTTCCTGGTCACGAGTCTGTATACGTTCATCTCTCTGTGTGAATATAAATAAACAAATAAATAAATGCCTTGGACAAACACACCAATTGCCTAGCCCCAAACTAAGCTCGAAGCTTGTACTATGGATGCTAGGAAACGGATAGACATACTTAAATACTTTTATAAAACATCCATGACTCGAGTACAAATGCCGATGTTCATCACACAAACATTTGCCCCTAGCGGGATTCGAACCCGCGACCCTTGGTTTTGTAGCCAGGGTCTCTAGCCACTCGACCAACGGGCCTGTCTCATTATAAATATGCCGAATTACTAGGTACAAATTCTTTAAACATCTCTTTTAACTCACTGACGCATAATTACAATTATTTACAATACATAATGCAAACAAATCATGTCGTTTAATTTACAAGCTGCGTGTAACTTTACAGTTATCCTTAATGGGTTAGCGGTTCGTTAATACATTCTTGACAACAATTTATGACTTCCACAAGAATAATATTATCCTTTCATAAGCGCCAGAGACTCTGCTTCACAGTGAAAAGTTGAATATAGTAAAGTATTAGAGTCAATGGTATTTTAAACAGTTCATTGTACATGTTACGTCTAAAGTAAATGAATAAATAATGTCATTCTAAAATACAATAGGAGAGGTAGAATAGCGAATTGACACGACTGTAAAGAGATCAGGCTCAAAAACAAAGCCTTTATACCTCGTTGAAGCGGAATAAATACAACAGATACAAAAAATATTTTTGTGTTGGATAATCCATTTGTCGAGGAAAGCTATAATACATATAACACTAGGTGTGCGGAAACTAAAATCTACGCGGACGTGGTCGCGGGCCGCTAATTAACCTTATACAAGAACGTTCAAAATACTCATAGAAGTGAAAACCATCGATTGTACTGATATTTCTCACGATTAAATAATCACCCACCAATCAATAACCTAATTACCTACAAATCATAGTACTCGTTATACATTTTCTCAGGTCGAGAATCTACTTAGCATAAGAACTAATTGTAATTACCAAAGAGCTCCTATAAATTATATGAAATCTAACGGCATAGACAATAATGGCCTTCGACAATTCCATTGTATTGTAATGGTATTAGACCATGATTCAATTACCAGTATGTGTCCACAACACTACGATAATTAAGATTTAATACAAGATGGCTGATTTATTAATCAAATATTTACCTACCGGTGATAAATGTTTTTGTGGATTAAAACTGAGTGGCTCATTTTGTTTAATTTTGATTTGTTTGTATTAATACTAGCAATGATAATGAAATTTGAAACTTTTCTGTTTTGAGTAAGAATCTTTTTGGAGTCGATTCGGTATTATAAAGGTTTGCTCATTCTCGAAGTTTAAGTTGTCTTACTTGGTCAAATAAGTGCCTAAAGCCGCACGATTTTTGAGCGCGGCGAAAATCGACCGTCTAAATGTCAATTCGGCTAAGTCCCAAGTGACTAAAATCGCAAGCCCCAAAGTTGGGTAGCATCCGACTTTGGCCGCGCGGCGACCGGCCGCATGTGCTGGTAGTTTGAAACATAATGAGACGTGCAAAAGGATTTGGTTGCACATAAATAAAATTACAAATAAATACTTTGCCTTCGATTTTCCGTCAGGCAATGGACCAAGACACCCATCTTAAACAGCCTACACCACGCATATTGATAAGGAACCGAATTTACAGCCGCACATTAATTTGCGATTCGTTTCGCTCGTTGGTCGCAAACATTGCTTATCGATTACATTCGGAACTAATCCTATTGTTCCTGCTAATAAGGATCTTATTGTGAATGGTTAGGTATCCAATCGTATGATGTGAAGATAAAGAATTCTTGAATGATTGAAGGAATTTCTTAGACGACTCTATTCCTGTGTCGAGCAAAATAAGCGTCGGTTTTTTCGAACACGATTCGGATTTGTGATCAAGAATTCACATTACTTGCTTGCAAGCAAGTAATTCGGACCAACTTTACTCAGACCAAACGTCGGGGTCTGAATTGACAGTTTTTAATTATCATATTTTTTCCCTCGATTCGGAGACAAACTACAAACAACGCACAAGCGGCATCGATGGGGACTTATTACGTGTCATTTTTAATTATGCAACCCAGGCACAAAAATCCTGCTTGCCGGGAATTATAGCAAACCTGAATCATAATTTTGTCCATTTTGACTGAACTATCTGTAACATGAACATGACTTCAAACAATGGAACCTCTTAAGGCAGACACTTTTCATTTTATGCACCTAACCAGAACAATTTTCCTTTCCAGTCACAATACCAGTATTAAACTTCGGCATGCTCCTGGGCTGGCAGTCGCCCATGACGCCGGTCCTGCAGGACCCCCTGGGCCCGGCCCCGGAGCCCATCTCTGACACCACGCTCTCCTGGATGGCAGCACTCACCTTCCTCCCCCCCATCTTCTGCGGGTTCCACATGGGCAACCTCATAGATAGGTGGGGGAGGAAGAACTTCACACTGCTGACCTCGTGTTTCCTTGCTGTAAGTAGCCAATATACATGTAGCATTGTAGCCACACGGTGAGTGAAAAGCTTGGCATAGAGCGTAAGGCGCTCTGAATTGTTGAGGTCAAGCAACTCTGGCAAAGCCGGTCATAGGATAGGTTACCAAAAAAAGACAACATAAGCTCCTCCGTGCTTCGGAACTTACAGCCATGTTAATAATTAAGCATCAATAGCCCCAATCTAATATGCCCTATATAGCCTGTGTGTTGAGGGGTTTTAAAATCTATGGTTTTAATGACCTACAATTTGATCCCATGAAAACATGCAATTGCCAAATAGCCTGTGTCACAAAATTAAACATAGTCATAACTTGTAGAACATTTGAAAGGTCTCCTCCAGTTGGTTTTAAATGGTAAAATTACTGTAGTTATCTGTGGTTTCAACTTCTTAGTACCGCAAACGTACAGGTTTGCAACAGGAAATCAACTGTCTTACCACACTTAAGGCCTAAGTGTTCCTTTAACGCTTTAAGAGTTATTTTACATTGTAAAAGGTACAAACAAACATAAGGGTGAGACTCGACCAAAGCTAAGATGTGTGCTGTTTCGTAAGTAGCCAGGATTTCAAGCTGTGATTGAATACATTACTCCCAAAATCCTATTAGCTGCTTACGACACATCTCCGCTCCACACCCTAAGGATTGATATGAGCCAGAAGCTCATTGAATTATGGTGAAACTACTGAGAATATTCGTTCTTCGTTGAGTAAAATAAAAAGTATCAGATTTAAAACGCTACATTTGCCCTTGCCTACTTCGAAATTGTCACTAAAATAAGAGCGAGACAGCACGTTGACCATAGATTTAAACGGGTGACTGTCAACGTGCTGTCTCGCTTTATGAAGCGACTGTCGCTCTTACTTTACCAGTGCCAGTACCAAAATACGGCGAGGGAAAATCTATGTCCACCGGCAGAAGTGAGAATGAACGAATCTGGCAACATGTCTCTTTATTAACATTTATATTTGTCTTTGTTCACAGACAAGCTGGTCCATAACCCTATTCTCCTTAAGACCTTGGGCGCTCATTCTGTCCAGGGTCATAGCAGGGTTCGCCTGTGCCACGTGTTATGTTGTCACTCCACTGTACTTAAAAGAGGTAAGTTATTGTATGTAATAAACAGCTGTGCTTAAATCAGGATCATAGTCGTAGCATACTCTGGGCTGGCAATGGCTGAGATGAAATTAATTGCCGAACTTCTGGGTTTGCGATGGAATAGTGGCCACGGTAAATGGATGGCAACGTTGACCAGCGCGTGTAGTTCTATGACGGAATGGGGAAGGGGGAATAAGGGGAAACAGTTCTTTAGAATACTCATCGTGGTAAATGCGTTGGAAAACACTCAGGGAACCTATGTCCCTTCGAAACTGGAACAGGCACTATGAAGTTATTTTTAAAACACAGGTTCATACAAACACACAGTACGAAGTAACACTAATTTACGAAGTTGTTTAAGCAGCCACAAACATTTGAAGTGGTTTTAAGTGCTTAGTCACGATCTTGTGGTTCAGGTTTATTTGCTTAGGATCTTGGAATTTTTCTTTTTTGTTTAAAGATGTATCTTTGTTTTTGAAACAAACCATCTGAACCAATGAACCAAGGACAAATGTATTCTAACCTCCCATAATTTACAAATAGCCTTACTACTTTTAAGCTCACGGGCCGTTAAACCAAGGATCGTGGATTCGAGTCCCGCAAAGGGCCGAATGTTTGTGTGATGAACATCGTCATTGGTATACTAGAGTCGTGGATGTTTATAAAAAGTATTTTAGTATGTTTATCCGTTCCCTAGCATTCATAGTATAAGCTTCGAGCTTAGTTTGGAGCTGGCAATTGGTGTGTCCAATGCCTAGATTATTTGGAAAAATTTCATAAGGTACAAAAACTGTAACCTGTCCTTTTAGATCAATCGTTGTTTTTTTTTTTCATTTATGATGTTAAAATCCTACCAGTTGAGAGCCGTGTTGTCGTTTATGTTTAGATTTTAATGCTTGCCTGTTTCTTTCGCAACAACACTAGTTTCCTGGTGAAAGTGCTCGTAAAAACAACAGCAAATAGATACAAAACGAAATTAAATATCTAGAGCTGAATAACTCCATCCGTAATGTAAGGACAAGTAAAACATACCCATAAAACTAGCCCTACTTCTCAAGCTCCACTTATACGTAAGCACAATTGTGTATTTGACTGCAAACGAAATAAATTATGTCATTCTAACATTAAAGACGAAATCAAAAATTAAGCACAATTTTTTATCCCACAGTTACTATTGAGCTTTTAACAAATGATTATAGCTAATTGAAATTAAACGAGTATTGATTTGACACTGCAGAAATGTGACGTCACAATTCAATATGTCATACATTTTTTCCTACAAGGTTACGTTTTTGACATTTAAAAAAAGTTGGTGATATGACCTATCAGTCAAATACCGTATTAAACCTACTCCCTCTATTTCCAGATAGCGTCAGACAACGTCCGCGGCGCTCTCGGATCCCTCTTCATCCTAGCACAGAACCTGGGCTACCTGCTCATCTACCTGTGCGGGGACCTCATGCCGTTCGCGTCGGTCATGTGGCTGTGCACAGCTGTGCCTGTGCTGCATCTCTTGGCGTTCATCGCCATGCCAGAGACGCCTGTGTTCCTGATTAAACAGGGGAAGGTTACGGTGAGTTGGATTTGATTATTGATGATGATAGAGATAGTGATGATGATTATGATTATGATGCAAAATCAGGGATAGGTTAAGGTAAGCTGGATTTGATGAATGATGATTATAGAGACGCTGATGATGATGATGACGACAGAGAGACTGATGGTGATAAATCTGATGGCCGGGAGACCGATAATGATGATGATGACAGAGGACTGATGATGATGATGATGATAAGGGACTTGCGTGTGGATGATGTGACTATGCCTAGGTTCCTGTACTTTATCTCCTGGCGTTGGACTGATGTTGATGATGATTAGATGTGAATATCTTTAGATGTTTAGATGGTAAGCGTCAGATTAACTCAAGGAAGCCAGCCAGATCTTTTTGTCTTATTTGTTGTTACTTACTTATGTCGCTCGTCTGTTCCTAGCCCCAAAATATACAAAGCTTGTTATGATCACCAGATGACTGACCGAATACTACACAAAAACTCCTTGATTTTTTGCAATGATTTCCATAGGTACACAAACTGTAACCTGTCCTTCAGATCAATCGTTAGGATTATTAATATACTCGTAGGTAGATGAAATCCAGTTAAGAACCATGTTGTCGTTTATGTTTAGATTTTAATGCCTGCCTGTTTCTTTCGCAACAACACTGGTTTCCTGGTGAAAGCGCTCGTAGGAACAACAACAAATAGATTTAAAACGAAATAAAATATCCATATTATGTCAGCAATAGTATAAACGGACGACTACAATACAATAAAAGTAGTGGAGCCTTTTGAGCCTACTACGGGTTTTTTTTATGAAGGGGTTCCACATGGAAACCAGTTATAGCTCATGATTATAAGCTTTGGTCTTACATCATTCATATGCAAGACTTTGCAAAGGGCTTTAATGTGAATTTCAACCCTATTCTAAGGGAATTTATTTCTCCCAAAATTCTTTGATTACTTGGTTTTATAAATTACTAGCGGGCGCCCGCGACTTCGTCCGCGTGGATTTCGGTTTCTTTATCACCATTTTTTCCCGTTAGGGGTGGATTTTTCAAATAATATAAAAGGGGGATGCCTATATCATATTACCTTTATGAATGCAAAGTCTCAGCAGATCGGTTAAAAAATTACAAAGTTTCATACTAACGTTCATCCCCTATTTGACCCCCTTGGGGGTTAGAAATTATCATTATGATTGCTTAGGCGATGCCTACGTCATAGTAGCTTTATGTATGCAAAATATCAGCCCGATAGGTTTAAAATTGACAAAGTTTCATTCTAAAGTTCATCCCCTATTTTACCCCTTTGGGGGTTAGAATTTATCAATATGATTGCTTAGGCGATGGCTACGTCATAGTAGCTTTATGTATGCAAAATATCAGCCCGATAGGTTTAAAATTGACAAAGTTTCATACTACCGTTTATCCCCTATTTTACCCCCTTGGGGGTTGTATTAATCAAAATCCTTTCTTAGCGGATGCCTACGTCATAACATCTACCTGCATACCAAATTTCAGCCCGATCCGTCCAGTGGTTTAGGCTGTGCGTTGATAGATCACTATGTCAGTCAGTCAGTCACCTTTGAGTTTTATAGATATAGATTCGACTCAAAATTTATGAAGAATTAAAAAAAATCTTACTTATTTCCTAGCAATGTCCGCTAAGCGAAGTTTGTTTAAGAAATGGGGAACGACCTATCCCCTCTTGACAAGCTGGTGGGAATTAATTGAATCAACAAAATTCTTGGATCTCTGCTTAGTAAAAATCACTTTTGGTGACAGTAGCCCCGATCAAGCAACTTAGAAAACCATTTTTATGATCTAATAGGTACCAACAAATTTTGGACTTCATGGGTATCGAACCAGTGGCTTTTGTTGTGGAAATATAACAAATAAGTTGACGCTTTATCATTTATCGATATTTTTAGACAACGCTAATTTTGAAGACGGTTTTTTTTCCTGTTGCTTAGCATCTACTTTCAAGGCCAGTAACAAAAAACAATAATACATGCGGTTACCTTATGTTTGTGTTGGATCAAAGGTCGCAGATACAGAGTGTACCTACTATGGATATAATAATAAATAATAATTTAAATAAGTGATGTATAAGTGTATAAAATTCCACGAAGGAGGAATTTAGGCAGACCTATGTAATTATCGTAATTGATGTTTATTTATTTAAAAGACAGAAGATGTTAGAACCAAGGAATTGGTCATCCAACAAAATCATATTTTCGAAGTGATTTAAATAATTCGATAATCATTTAAATTGATGTTGAGTAAAATAACATAATCAACGGTATTTGTAGTAAAACTGCCATAATAGAATTGAAATTGTACAAATGTACAGTCATGAGCACCAACATGTACTATACACATCGTCAATTCGTCACACATATCGACTCTTCTGTCAAAGCAGTAAAGTTGATATTTGAATGTGTTTGAATACATGTTGGTGCTCATGACTGTAGGTATAAGACGTTCTCAGCAAAGATTGTTAGCTTTGCAATCAGAAAGCCATTACTTACATGTGATGAGCCCCGCGTAATTATGAGAACCAATTCCTTTATGCCTGTTGGGAAAACTTTTATACCACCTAACTGTTGGGAAAATAATATGTAACTCATAATAAAGCTAAAGAGTTTGTTTGTTTGTATGTTTAAGATCGCTAATCTCAGGGTTACTGGTACATGAAAAATTATTAATCATGTGTTGGATAGTGAATTTGCCGTGAAGGCTTTATGCTTTAGTAAAATAAATTAATCACATAAAAGCTTTACCTGAAAACAATGTCTGTATTTTTGTAGCACTTTAACGTATTATTGACTAACTTAACTTGCCCGGATTGCAAGAGGTGCTGGGTTCGATGCCCCCCTGAACCCTGAGATCCGAAAAAATATACATTTATAATGTTAAAAAAAATACTGTTTTATTTATTTCAGGAAGCACGAGCTGCGTTGGCATGGCTTCGCAACACGACGCCAGATGACAAGAATGTTGAGAAGGCAATCCAAGAGTTCGAGAGAGAAGAAGAGTTTACGCAATCAATGCAGAAAGCTAGTTTCAAGAGCTTAAGTGAGTGGAAATTATTTTGCCATATATATCAATAATATAATAATACTTTGGATTCCTTCAAGAAAAGCGTGAAGAAGTATCTATCGGGCCGGTATGGCGATACCAACGGATAGGATACCATTTTGGTACCACAAAAATACGAAATGCCAAACATAAGTTTAAAAAAATACATAGGTATCCACAGATAACAATAACATACACAAAAACAGTTTCCTTCAACATATCAAAAAGTAGACACAAGAAACATAAATATTAATCGTTCCGACCAAATCAATGTGATACAAAAAAAATATTGAAGCCAAACCATAGTTTGCAGCATTCTATTAATGAAAAAACTCTATGAATGAATTGGTTCGTTAAAACATTCAAAACAAGAAATCCATTATCATTACTCCATTAAAAAAAACACATTAATAATTATCATGAGAATCAGTAATTAAAATTACTCAACATTATCATTCCCCCATACCGAGCCGATGCAAAATACGTCACACACTTAAGAAAATAATTATTGCATACCTAAATTCCATAGATTACGTACGAATGCATTACTTATACAAACGGTCCGTTTATGAGAACTGCATTCAAACTTGCATAATCCGTTCATTGCACCGGTTTGCACTCCGAGAGGAGATTACTGGTCGGGCTATATCAGGAATTTCAGGAAGGTGGTTAATAAATATCTGTCAACAACACATAATGTTGCTTGCAATATGTAAAATCTGACTCCGTGATATACCTTATATTAAACACCAGTGAAACAACAACGGTATGTGTAGATACTCACCAGGCTGAAAATACGCAACCGAAGATCGAGGGCAATGATGGTTCCATACAAAATTATACGCCTAATTTTGCCATGGTGTGTCCTCTTCTAATTTAAAATACATTGCAGGTGAAGTTACCCCGAACTTCGGTCGGTACAAAATCGAATGGTATAAATTATTTACTCTAATAAATATGTTCAGATATGGTCATGTACAAAAATGTTTGTACAGTGGGGGGATCGAACCCGCGACCTCTTGTTGTGGCAGTCACCTTCCTTACCATTACACCCAAGCGGTGGCCACCGGTCGGTCGGTTATTATGACATCAATGAGTTTTAGCTGATCTATGATTAGTAATGATTGGAAGAACACAAGGGCCAAGATATTTCCGTTCCCTTTAAGCCAGTCATATACATACATATTATATAGGGTGTAACAAAATATACTGCAAATATTTTAAGGGCGAATCGTTTAATGGAAATGTAATAAATTTGTCTAGTAATTTTTTTTTGTTAATACGCTAGTTTCCGAGATATATTTTGTTACACCTTATATAGCCTAGCCTAGTCAAGTACCACAAGTTACCATAAGTATCAAACTTATGGTAACTTGTGGAAAAAGCCTAAGCGTAGTTATGAGGGCTATATCTAGGTTAGATTGAGCTTAATATCTTAGCTTTTTTGTTCTACCAATTATACGATTTATCGATCAGCTTAAACTTATTGACGACATAAAAACTACGTTTTTTCCACCTAATGTGTTTCTATACTTGATCAAGAAGGATGTATATTTCACTTTTTTAACAAGAAAGATTTCATTCGGTTTATTTTTAACACTGTATCATGTTTCCATTGGAAATTCCCTGTCTGTATAAATCTCTTCCAATACATTAATCTCTTAAACGTAACCAACCAGAGTCGAGTTGCAGATTTGAATAAATACCGGTAGTATTTTGCAAACAGGTTTTTAAGACGAGAGAAACTTCATATGTCTTTTTTGTTGTCAAAAACGATGATGCTGATCAATTGAATGAAAGAACACATGAATAATTCAAATATTATAATTGTCTTGCAATATGAAATAGATTTTTTCAAAATACATACATTTTTATATAGACTAGAAAATCTCCTAAATACATTTTAAAATTTTTAGAAATAATAGAGAAGGCCAATCATCATCATCGTCAGCCTAGAGCCTCTCCTGGTTGCATCCTCGGCCATTGCCTCGGAGCCCAGGGTACGCTACGACTGTGATCCAAAATAGACCAGCTTGGTTGTAACAGTATACCGACTGTTGCCTGACCTCCTTAACCCAGTGTGAACTAGGAAAACCAGACCATTTGGATCATAGTCGGGAGCAACGGCTTAACGTGCCTTCCGAAGCACGGAGGAGCTCGAGATAAAAAAAATCGGTCACTCATCCGATTACTGGCCCCTGCGAAAGTTGCTTATCGAACTCGTCATATTAATTATAATAAATAAATAACATAAACAAGAGACCGAATACAAACTTGGACCAGATCTACATTCCATTAACCGGTTTGGCAATTATTAACTAAAAGTTATTAATAAAAAAATATATTACATTAAAATGTTCGTTTTAATACACGCGTCTATATCGTATCTAAAAATAATTATCCTTTTTTTGCGTCGCGATAATTATCAAAATAATTATTTTGATGAGTTTTTAAATAATGGCTAATAGGTTAGCTTTTTTTTAACATTATTCGTATTCGGGTAAGAATTTCCAAAGTCTGAAGTTTAGTTCTTTGTTATTGTTTGGCATAACAAACTTATAAATCTGTTGAATAATTTATTTGTCTCTCTTTATCAAACAAGTCACTTATTTCGTTATCTCATCGATTTTAGGATTTATGCGATTACCACTCATTAAACGCCTTAATGATCTAGTGCTTTAAGTACCGGGCCGTGGTCTCAAGCTACTGGGTTCGATTCGAGAGTCGGGGAAAAACTTGTCTCAGTTTTTTCCGAAAACAGCCCTTGTATTGTGATGATCACTAATCCGCATTTGGTGTTTAAGCCAAAACTAAACTTTGTAACGAGTACATGATTTCAAATAATGGATGCCGTTTTCTTGCAATGGGACATTTTTGACGTTATAAGGAGGCCAACGAAAAAGGGGGTCACTTGATGGTAAGTGATCACCGCTGCCAATGGAAATCAACAACCGCACAAGAATTTCAGATGCGTTGCCTGCCTTTAAGACCCCAACTGGGCGGCGACCTTACGCACCAGCAGAATCATTTAAATATTTTACGCCTTAAATAATAAATAAAACTACTAGAGTCTCTTTTAAATAAAAAAAAATATTTCAGTACAAGACAAAACAAGATTCAAAGCATTCCGAATAGCAGTGAACGTGATGCTATCGCAAGAGACATGCGGGTACCTGGTGGTGCTAACGTACGCCGGATCCATCTTCGAGCAAGCAGCGGAGACGACCAGCCTCCAGCTCAGCCCCAACAAGCAGACCATCGTGGTGGGGGCGCTGCAGCTGGTCGGGTCGATTATAGCTAGCTGCATGGTGGAACAGACTGGGAGGAAGGTAAGCCATATTAATTTACTTAGACTAATTAATTCGAGTTCGCGTCGATACCCAAACGCGTGGTGTGTGGTGCTGCTTGAGAGTTATTACAATTAATATTTTTAACCTTCCCGCAAAGGTACTTAAAACATGTTCAAAGTACGCATAAAGCATCATCAAGAAATCCCCAGGGTCGGAGTGTAGCAGATATGAAATAGAAGTGTATGCAGGTTCTCCTTGTGCTAAACTCTCCAATAAGCAGCTATTGCTACTGCTAAAGTTAAGCAACTTTCGCAGAGGTCGGTCATCGGATGCGTGACAGAAAATGTTCATCTCGAGCTACTCCGTGCTTCGGAAGGGAGGTTAAGACGTTGGTCCTGCGCCTGATCCCATTCTGTTCGTGTTAGATTTCTGTTCTACCGAACCATGAGAGTGAGAGAATATAGAGAGCATGTGCGCAAAAAAATGAAATGTTAAAGAAAGTTGCTACTTTTCTATGATTTTAAAACGGCTTTTAACCAACCCTTACTCATCATTTCAGTGGCTCCTCGCATCGACATCCTTCGTGACGGGTTTCTCCATGCTGACACTAGGCCTGTGGTTCTACCTGACATCCGTAGGCCTGAGTCTGCCTGGCTGGCTGCCGGTGCTGGCCATGTGCTTCTGTATCTTTGCGGATGCCGCAGGGTACCAACCTGTGCCCTATGTTATAATGTCCGAGCTGTTTTCTTTCCAAGTAAGTTAAAGCCTGTTTTACGCATATTCTGCAGTGGTTCACAAGTCTGCAAAAAATTCTTATATATTCAATTAACCACATTATGATTATTGTTTTTAATTCAACAAGAAACGAATGAGTCATTTCATGGTGGCAAATCGTTTCTACTTAAAATATAGTTGTTTCCTGCCTTACTTTATTGATTTCATATTATAATCATACGGAAATTATCTATACACGGAAACAAAGAAAATGAATTATTTCTTTGGGTGTCAGTCAGATTTAATAATTTTAAAATTTTAAAAATTTAACACCTAACATCTTCTCTTTCAGTTCCGCGGCACAGCGACATCTCTCATCATATCGGGCACGGCCTTGAGCGACTTCGTCCAGACGAAAGCCTACGACCCTGTCCTCAAACTCCTCGGCATCCACTGGGTCTTCATCATGTTCTCCATCATCTGCTTCATGGGCACCTTCTACACCATCCTCTGGGTGCCGGAGACCAAAGGCAGGACGGTGGAGGAAATCTATGAGATCCTAGAAGGGAAGAAGACGGACGATGAGGAAATTGCTAAAGAGAAAGAAGTTAGCAGGTTGTGATAGATAGTTTACAGTCTATGATAATATTATGAAAAACTATTCAAATTTGAATCTTATGGTTAAAGCATAAGGTACGTGAAAACATTTTGTTGCAAGTGAATGTGCTCCAAGTAACTCTTTGCCAAATAGTCTTGCGAATACTTGACAAAAAAGCAGCTATTAGTCATGCAAAGCATGTTCTGTGTAACGTTCAAGCTAATTTAAACTTTAACCTTTATTCAATTGTATGCAATTTGGCTTGCGCCGAATATCCTCTGAACTATGAACTCATTTTGGAGAAAGTTGTTTTGCTCTAAAATGTTAGACAACAGCATGAAGCTGGCATGTGTCAATCAATCTTAAACTTTATAATAAAGAATTTAAAGTCTAATATTGATTGAATTAACCTAGCAGTTTGGGATGCACTTATGTGCCATTAAGTTTGCCCTGTTTTTTAACTCAATAAATATTGTCCTCCTGGAGTTTTTAAATTCTTATTTTTTGTTATTTGTAAAATGTTTGTACTATGAGGTCACATGACAATAATAGACTACTTGGTAACCATTTTGGACTTAAGTACTTAAAAAACGTAACAATATACTCTCTTCATTTCTATACCTACTCTAAAATAATACTCAAATCTTGATAAAATTAAAGGCAGGCATTTTTGTAACAAGGTTTTATGTGATGTAGGTACCAACATAAACATATTATGTACTTACATAACAACATTTTGGTTGTACTCGACCCAACGAAAATAAAAATAATCTTATTTGATTTGAGTATTGTTTTAGAATATTTCACTTAACTTTTAATACATTCCTCGTATTAATGTTAAGTTGAGTTTCAAAGCTTATTTCTAGCCTTTAGAAGTAAAACTAAAAGTTATACAGTTTTGATAAATTTATAAATAACCTGGTAACAATTTATTTATGTGATGTAACTTTATTTTAGTTTCACACTCTTAGTTACGTAACTAACTGTGATCTGTCTGAGCTTCGACTAAATAAGCTACTTTTGAGTTTATTATTTGAAGTTGTTCAAAGTTGTAAACTTTGCAAAGTTATACAATATTTATCAGACTGTACAAATGCTTAAAGCAATAAATGAGATGTATAGGTATACAAATAAAATGTTATTCTTAAAGAAGAGGATGAATAAAATATATTTGACTATACATGTTGTTAGACAACTTTTATCATTGTATAATAAAATGAAATGTATATGTGCATTTTGACACTTATTTATATTGTGATAGAGATTGATATTGTTTACGTAAATGTGATGAAAATGTGCCTTTTCATTCCCAATGTGATATAATGACGAATTATTTAGATTTAAGTTAGGTTTTTCAGTGATTAAAAAATAATTTATTTTTAAATGTTTTCGTATTTATTTATCCGTTTGCTCGGTTTGTATTGACAAAAACAATGCTTGCTCATGTAGCAATTATCTAGTATACTGGCGTTATATCTAAGAATTGAATAATTTATGTACGTTTTGCAATAAGTTTCTCTCAGATCGAGCGCACTTAAAATGCTTCATGATAAGAAGGTACTACCACCCAAAGATTGACGAAGAGAACCTATAAATTGACATCATGAGTCTTAACTTGTTTAGGCCCAAGCTTATCACAAAAGTTCTTTTAAAAATTTGGATTATGGTGTCTTAATTCTATTTGACGAAAAAATTTGACAAGTTTGTGCAGCCCCAGAAAAAAACTGGTGTTAAGAAGTGCTTCATATAACAAACAATAAAAAAATGTAGCACCAAATTCTATGAACACTATACAATATTACAATCTGTAGCAACCTTTTATTTCACAATGCACTATTACAACTCAATAAAAACAAAATCGATAAGGAACATATTTTTTACATCATAAAGTTGGAACACAATGTTCTGGCTGTATGTTTCTGTGATATTGACTGCCTACACTACATTAACTCTAAGCCATGAAGGTACATCACTTTTTTTTTAAATACATCAATACAGTGTCGAATTTAGTATTAATAATACTGTAGATAGAAACTTCAATCAAAGGAAATAATCCTTTATTTTTGAAAAAAAAACAACTGCTTTCATAGATTTTTGACATTTTACTTGCTGCACCCGGTAATCGAATCATATAAAATCTGTATCGAACCGACTAAATCTATGAAGGTGCATACTGTTATTTTATTGCAAAGGATGAAATTTCTTTAGCAAACTATATAAATTAAGTGAAAGGAAAATATTCGCTTCTTACGAAACCCACGGGAAGTCATTTCTTCCCGGGGGCACGTAAGGAGCGACTAGTAGCAACATTCGGGGCAGGAATAGCAGAATACCCCTGGGTTTTCTTCCTGGGTTGGCTCACCATACTGCGGTCACCAACCCGCTTACCAATCTGATGACTTTGAGCACCCATGCCATCCCATCTGAAGAAGCCATAACCATAAGAAATGACGCTGGCTGTATTTTTTTCATTTAACCGCCATTTGTATCTGGTTTAGTTTGTTTTACTTATGATTTTAGACCTGAGGACGTAGACTAAGTAGCGTTTCGACAGCGATGGCGAAGTTCGACAAGTTCCAATCGTCTGGATTTGAGAGATGAAGTCCAAAAGTCACGTGTTACCATCCATCCAATTTGAAAATTGTCGAATTTCGCCATCGCTATCGAAATGTACTTAGACTAGGCCCCCAGGCCTACATTTCTTTTTGTTTGGTACTCTTTCCTTCCAAAACCCAGAGTACCACTACGACGGCCGCAAGCACGGCAAAGCGGCTCTCCGCATACGCAATGAGTACGGCATGATCACCCAACATAAGAACGGACTTCGCATCCGCGGCGGGAACGTGACGGACACCAAGAACTATCCCTACATGGCCGCCATCATTATCAATGGCCGGCTGTGGTGCGCGGGAGCCATCGTCGACGAGAACTGGGTCGTCACCGCCGCGCACTGCCTCAACTAGTGAGTACTAGTTCTAACTGGTTCTGGTGTGCCTCAATTAGTGAAGAACTAAGCGTACATCCGGCTGTGGTGCGCGGGAGCCATCGTCGACGAGAACTGGGTCGTCACCGCTGCGCACTGCCTCAACTAGTAAGTAGTAGTTCTAACTGGTTCTGGTGTGCCTCAATTAGTGAAGAACTAAGCGTACATAGCCGTCTCGTTATTAACGGCCGGCTCTGGTGCGCGGGAGCCATCGTCGACGAGAACTGGGTTATCACAGCCGCGCACTGCCGCAACTAGTGAGTACTTATTGATGCCTATTTAATCATATTCCTATATGTAAGAACAGGGAAGGTGTCTGCAAACGAGCGTTGAAGACGCGTTGCGTCCTTTAAAACCCCATAAGGGTATGGGGTTTAAAGGAAAGGCCCCAACAGAGCTTGTTCACCAGCTGATACTAACTATACATCAGCTGGTGTATAAGGCCACCAGAGCTACCCATCCTCCACAACAGTTACAAAGCGCTACACTGGTCTTCTATAAGATAAAGGTACTTTGCATGCCGAGCAACTCATTCGAGTGTTATTTATGTTCTCCCCAGCGTCCTTCACGTATCTCCAATGAGCTCCCTCAGCCAATACGTGAAGGTGCGCGTGGGCAGCCCCCGCGCGCACGAGGGCGGCACTCTGGTCGACGTGGTGGGCGCCGTCAGACACCCCAAGTTCGAGGAGGAGCCGGTACCGCATGCTGATGTGGCACTGCTCAAGCTCGCTGAGAACCTTGGTGAGTTAGTTCAATTGCCTAGCTTGATTCTAAGCTCGAAGTTGTACTATTGTTGCTAGGGAACGGATATACAATATACATACTTAAATACCATTTTATCTATACAAATATGACTAAATAGATACATAATTTATAAGACCCAGCCCAGGACAAACCGACATCTTCATGCACTGCATCCTGCACTGGGATTGAACCCGCGGCCTTTAGGTCTGGTTTTCAACTTCTTGACCCCTCCTACCATCAAGCGGTGGCGGCTCCAAGTAAATCTGTAGTAAATTCAACACGGCAAGGTTATTTATTACTGAGGCCGCGTCATCAATCTTTTTAGTCTTTTTTTTTGTAAAAGCAAATAGCTCTACACTGAGCATCATTATGAGCACTTAACTATAAACTGATAAACCGCCTTCATATAAAAAATGAGCTAATGAATTACTCGTAGCTGAGAAACTCGTAAACAGACATAATATGTCAAAATCGTTGTTTCTGTTCCAGAATTCAATGACCACGTAAACCTGCTGAAAATATACCCAGGCATGGCTGAACCTTATGCGCAAAGCTTTATCGTCGTCAGCGGGTGGGGAGCCACCAGGGTAATGTGACATTTACGAATATGAATTGCTTAGACATTTCCCTAATAGCAGTAATAGCACCCTGCTATTCCATCATTCGGAGAAATATCACAATACAGGAAACTGCCTGTTCCCTATCCACAATATGCCTTTAGCTTATTCACCTAAGAATCCACCTCAATACCCTTTCCAGCCATTTTCCATCATGGATATGGCGGCCTCATGTGAACTTAAAAAGTATAAGTTGTGAAATAAAACTACTTTTAAACGGATATAATCGCGGTATAATTTTAAACTACATATTTACAGGATATCCCGACGTTTCGGCACCTTTTCAGGAGCCGTGATGTTTAAAAGTAGTTTTATTTCACGTGTAACAGTCGCGTAAACCTTAGAAAACATAATGTAAGCTGTAAAAAACCATAAAATTGGAAGAAACCTTCCAATAAAACTGCTTGCATTCCCCAATTTTCAACCTCTCAACCTCTCTAGAAAACTACTACCATTCCCCAGGGTTCAGACACAGCGTTCCGAGACCACACGCCCGACCTGATGACGGCCAGGCTGAAGGTTCGGACCCAGCACTACTGCATCGACGCGTACCAGCTCGTCAACGGCTTCCAGTTCACCCAGGACTTCTTCTGTGCTTCTCTGAGGAACGGCACTAGGGATGCTTGCTTGGTGAGGGTGTTTTAAAGCTATTGCTGGTGGTAGAAACTCATAACATCTATTTGGTAGAACATTTCTTTCAGCCAAATTACCCATTTGTTAACTTTATCTTATTTATCATTAATGATTCCATATCAACTAGTGATGTGAAAACTGAAATCAATATTTATAATGAAATCATGTATTTAAACTGATACAAGTATAGAAAGTTTCAAAGTGGATGATTTTTTCTCCAAGCCAATCTTTGGATTCAGCAGTAGTCTTACAAAGGAACCCAGTCCTAAAAGTTTCATCCGACATAGAATTTGGATCATTGGTGTACCCATTTCTTAAAGTGCTATCCCCTGGTCGAAATGCCTATTGAATTAGGACGCTCAATTTCAACACCGTGCGTGTTTGCTATCAGTTTGACGCAGGCGCTCCGGCGGTGCAGCACAACCAGCTCATGGGCATCATGAGCTTCGGCCCCGAGCGCTGCGGGCATGAGTACCAGCCTGCTGTCTTCATCAAGGCTTTTTACTTCAGGTTTCTTACTAAACCATTTATGTACTAAGAGATACTTAAATCTTGAAAAAAAAAATTTTTAAATTGGTACTTACTAGACGAACAGTTTATAGACGTTTCGGTAGGGATGTTGAATTATTATATACTAAATCAAAAAAAGGCCTTGCTTTAAACTGTACTGAATTAAAATTTATTATTTCCTTTTATTTCAGTAATTCTAGAAAATTCATGTATGATTAACAATTTACGTAGGTATATATCAAACAGATAATTATATTCATCTTCATACTCGTAGTCACTGCAGGAGGGTTTTTTTTTACTACAAAGTTTATACGTACCCTTGTTAGGCACCCTGAATACCATTGCGAATCGATCCAAAATCTTCTAACAAGAACCATTCACAGGGACTTTGTTAAGACTACCATAGCGTCTCACAAGACCACGGCCGACCTGCTGGAGGCCATGCAGGAGGTGGACCCGGCAGACGCGGACGCCGGGAAGGCGGGCGAGGCGCCCGTCGCCATCGCCGCGGGGTACGGCATCGACGTCACCGAACCAGACGATAGGCACGATTAGACAGATTCTCATTGAATAACTGTGTTTAATTTATTCAGGATTCCATAGTCACAAAGCCACTCCTAAGACACCCATCGAAAAATGGCGGTGGGGTAAGATTCATCGAAGGGTTTTAGGGGGATAGGCAGCAACGTTCTCCTGAGCTTTAGTTACCATACTGCCGTCAGGAACTCCCTTGTTCTCAGTGATATAGCAAAGGGCGTAAACTCTAAGCTGATGTGGGCTATGCCCAGCTGTGGACTGTAACAAACATGAACGGATGAAGGCGACTCTGTCATTGTGTGTTCTGTTTCTTCAAGAAGTTAAGAGGCACTTTTCCCCACTCTGCCTCTGATGGATCTCTATAAGAGCCACTATAGCGTTGCACAAGACCACGGCCGACCTGCTGGAGGCCATGCAGGAGGTGGACCCGGCAGACGCGGACGCCGGGAAGGCGGGCGAGGCGCCCGTCGCCATCGCCGCGGGGTACGGCATCGACGTCACTGAACCAGACGATAGGCACGATTAAACTCACTGTACTACAGCTGTGTTTCATTTGCGTGAATAATAGAGCTTTATCTTCATCAACATCTTCAGTGTCAGCCATGTGTCCACTGAGCTTACTCCCCCAAGGATCTCCGAATCGACCGTTCCAGCTATGCTCTCATTTCGAAGATTGCGGAGATCAAAAGAGAGACACTTGTGAAAGTTGTTGCGAAACAAGCATTAAGGGACATTCCTGGAGATGGGCACCAGCATTATTTTATGACAATCGGTCACCAATCCAGCATGATGAATACGAGCATGATTCCACAAGGTCTTCGTACAACTGAAGTCTGATGATGATCAAAGTGACTCTTTCATTGTGTGTTCTGTTTCTTCAAGAAATTTAGAGGCACTTTTCCCCACTCTGTCTCTGATGGATCACTACAAGAGCCATTATAGCGTCGCACAAGACCACTGCAGACCTGTTGGAGGCCATGCAGGAGGTGGACCCGGCAGACGCGGACGCCGGGAAGGCGGGCGAGGCGCCCGTCGCCGTCGCCGCGGGGTACGGGATCGACGTCACCGAACCAGACGATAGGCACGATTAGACAGATTCTCATTCAATAACTGTGTTTAATTTATTCAGGATTCCATAGTCACAAAGCCACTCCTAGGACACCCATCGAAAAATGGCGGTGGGGTAAGATTCATCGAAGGGTTTTTAGGGGATAGGCAGCAACGTTCTCCTGTGCTTTAGTTACCATACTGCTGTCAGGAACTCCCTTCTTCCCAGTGATATAGCAAAGGGCATAAGCTCTAAGCTGATGTGGGCTAAGCCCAGCTGTGGACTGTAACAAACATGAACGGATGAAGGCGACTCTGTCATTGTGTGTTCTGTTTCTTCAAGAAGTTTAGGGGCAAATTTCCTCACTCTGTCTCTGATGAATCACTATAAGAGCTACTATAGCGTCTCATAAGACCACGGCCGACCTGCTGGAGGCCATGCAGGAGGTGGACCCGGCAGACGCGGACGCCGGGAAGGCGGGCGAAGCGCCCGTCGCCATCGCCGCGGGGTACGGCATCGACGTCACCGAACCAGACGATAGGCACGATTAAACTGACTGTATTCATACTGACGTGTTTCATTCTTATTAACTGTTGAAGTGTGATTTATTAAGGATGCCAGAAGTCTTACGGCAGACGCCTATTACACCGCCATCTTTCGACAGGTGTCGAAAGAAGCGATCATTCCGGAGGATTTGAGGAGTTAGTATTCCCGGCCCTCATGCTCACTGGAGGCAGAGTAGTATCTTTTTCAGTATGCCTGCCGAAAGTCTGACATTCTACCCTGACTACGAAAGCGTTTCCTTGTATTTTAATGCTACCGTACTGCTGTCAGCATCTTCTGCCTTCCTAGCGTGAGCCTACGTCCAGCTGTAAACTTTAAAAAACTGATGACAATGAAGATTTTTCTCTCGTGCATTCGGTATCTACAGGAAGTTTAGTGGCATTTTTCCCCACTTTGCCTCTGATGGATCACTATAAGAGACACTAGCATCGCACAAGACCACGGCAGACCTGCTGGAGGCCATGCAGGAGGTGGACCCGGCAGACGCGGACGCCGGGAAGGCGGGCGAGGCGCCCGTCGCCGTCGCCGCGGGGTACGGCATCGACGTCACCGAACCCGACGATAGGCACGATTAAACTCAATGTACTACCACTGATGTGTTTGATTTGCATCAGTAATAGAGCTTTATCATCATCAACATCATCACCAGCCATGTGTCCACTGCTGCCCTTACTCTTACAAGGATCTCCGAACCGACCTGTCCTGTGCTGCTCTCATTCAAAAGATTCTGGAGATCTAAAGAGAGACACTTCTAACGATCTATCGAGTTGTGTCGTAAGATACATTAAGGGACATTTCGAAGGAAGGGCATCAGCATTCTTCTTTGTTAATCGTTCATGTCCAATCATTAATCGTCCAACATGATGACTACCGGCATAATTCCACAAGGTCTTCTTGCTATTGCTATTACACTAATAAAGTGAGGGATTTATGACCATTCCCCTGACCAGAACAGATCCTAATAACTGTTCACCAGTAGCCGATGGTTCGCTTTGCATTCAAAACATCTAGGGTCATTTCGCCTGTTTGCGTCCATTTAGTGCAGTTCCCAAGTTTGACGGCGAAAATAAAAATATCTGAGCACTAGTATCTATCTCAAAATTATTTAATAAGTTCATTATATAGTCTATTTTAAGATTAACTTTCAAATTTGCTTAAAACATTTTGTATTTATTCCAAAAAAATAAAAATATCGGAATTTGGCGTTTTACCCAGTTTGCGTCCACAAAATCTAAATTGCGTCCACCCATGGACCAGTTTGCGTCCACCAGCTTAGTAAAGGATAATAGGGGTGTTATGAAGAAAAATGAAAAGAAAGATTGTACTCTATCAGTGTCTTTATTTAAGAATAAATATAAATATTAAAAATCAACATTGTTATCACTTTAAAAAATCATTCGCTACAATTATTGAACTGAAAATAAGATAACTATGTAGTAGGAACCTAACCAGTGCTGGCACCTTTAAAGATGAACATTATGAGTTCTGTTAAGGGGCCGTCCATTTATCATGTGATGTTTTTTTGACCACACCCCTCCCCCTTGGTGAGGTTTAAGACCCCCCCCCCCCCACGCTACAACACTAGATGAACATAATTTTATTAAGAATGTCTTCACACCACAGATTTAACGCCAATTTTTGGACAAGTATAACATACACACATCAACAAAATCTAGGGATATCTTAATTGTATATTATAAACTACGTTATATTGTTAATTCTATATTATATTTATATAAAAATTATATATGGATTGAAAGGTATTTTATTCTATTTTTATAAAAAAAAATATTTTTATAGAAAAACAAAAGAATGGCAAAAAATTATTGGTAGTTCCCTCCGCACGGGAAAAGTGCATGAAAATTAAATTTGTTTTTTTGATATTTTACTAAAGAAAAGTGATTTTTTTTTTATTATTTTGTTATGAAACTTGTTGAGTGTTCTTTTAAGAGTAATGTAACGGCATCATTTGAGTTGAAATGAAATGTTGCGATCCGTGGACTTGTAAGAAAATGTTTCCTTCGAACGCGTCATTGCCGAGGCCCTAACCACCAACCAAAAAATGTTACCATGGTTTTGGAGCAATTATCGGCAGTCTTGGGAACGTGGTTGAACGGCACTAAAACAGAAATTGCATTACTACCCAGACACAGGATCAATTTTTTCAAAAGACTGCTAGAAGACGACCAAACATCACAGCGATGCGACTAGTAAAAAAGCTCCAGGAGGACCATCAGCTGCTGGAAAGCGATCAAACCGTGCAAAGGGGTTTGCATGAAGTGGGTCTTCATGTTGGACAACCGCTGCGTGTACGAGCATTGTGATGGGGCAATCGCGGTAAGCGTCTTTCTTGGGCTTAGGAAAAATTTCCATGGATTGACGAACCTTGGTCTGTGATGCTGTAAACCGATGACTCCCGCTACAGATTTTATCCAGATTCAAGAAGGACACGCGTTTTGAGAAGTCTTGACAGTATTAGCCGTCTGTGACACCCTTAGGAGGTCCACTTATACCAAAGCGGGACAATCATAATTTTAGGACGTTTTTTTCTGGGTGAACGAACCCAGCCCGTTTGTATCCAGTTTACCATGACTAAGCAAAAAACATCTCAAAAAGGTAGTAAAATCTGTCATTGTCCTAAAAAAAGTCCAAATCATCCAGGAATTTATAACCATGAACGACAGTGCTGATTCCCATGCGGCGCGGTAGGCGCCGGCCGCTTATAACAGACTACGATATCCAAGTTTTGGATTGCCCTGCTCAGTCGTTCAGCTTAAATCCTTTCAAGCATGCGCGCGGCATGTTACATCAATGAGTTTTAAGGCATTTCCCACCAAATTCCAAAGACAGTACAACAACTTCACCATCACTTTGAAAGAGCATGGGGGTCTCATAACGCAACAAGACCTTACAACTTAATTTTAAGCATTGACAATTGATACTGATGCTGTAATAAACGTGAGTGGTGGCAACACTGATTAAATTAGTAAAATTGTTTATTTGAATTAAATTTGATATTTAATTTAAAAAAAAACGCAGA